>BSBK01011439.1:0-270068 GCA_027943335.1 Chamaecyparis obtusa
ACATCATACAATATCAAATTCTTTCATAGCTGCATATATTTCTGATATTCAATGCAATAACAAAGTGTGTATGCACATAAAGAGAAAAGCAATGTTAAAGGAAAAAAGTATCTCATTATGTTTGTGACCACACCAGTGGTCTGATTGACACACAAAATTGACCACTGGGTCATGTTTACTAACATAATGCGTTTGTTTTGATTTTTTTAACTTGAACAGAGAGATGCATTGTTTAAACAAACTGTGTGTCACAGTCAAAAGATGAGGATACAGTGTGATGTTCTGATATGGTTCATATGTTGAATATATGCTAAATATCAAGATTAAGGTCACATGAATCTGTTTATGGGTGTCATGAGCCCGTGCTCAAACCCCATTGACAAAACATTCAAATTATTTTGTATTCTACTTTTCAAAGAGGAAAAATCAATCATTATTTAGTTACAGTTCAACAAATATTAAAAAAAAAGGAAAAGTCAGGCATGCTTTTACAGTCATAGCACTTGTCTCGAGCTTCAAAGCATTGTTTAAAATAGAGAGTCAAGCATGGCAGATAAATAGTGACTATTAGTTATGATGGCAGTGAACATCAGGTATAAAACCCTTTAACAATTTAAGTTTTTGTGCCATCAAGGAAAGATAACTAAGCACTGGTACTGTGTAGATCCGAACATGAAAAATGAGCAAATTATCAATATGGATAATGAATCTATGCTAGTCAGCAGCAGGCAATAGAAAGAAGGTCCTAAATTATTTGCAACAAAAGGATAGTATTTTTAGCTTCAACAAAAGTTAATATCAAGCAAAAGCTCTAAAATTTATAGCGAGCATTGCAAAGTCACAATACAATACAAGAACCAAGCATTATTTTCATTGTGTACTCAAGCATTCATAGCGCTAACCACAAAATAGCATTAGGTCAAATATTTTTAACAATGTTATAAAAAACCATTTCTTTTATCTTAGTTTCTTGAATCAACAAAATATCCACTTTAGTATCCAAAAGATAACAATTCAAAAAATGTTGTTTAAAAGGGCTATTAAGACCCCTCACATTCCAAGACAAAATATTCATTTGAATAATGAGATAGATAGTTCCAAATTTATACTAAAGAGAACATAGGTTCTAGCCTACTACACATTTTTTAATTTAGCCCGTAATAGGTTATAAAGGGTTCTTTTCTTTCCAATTACCACATCTCTTGATGTATCCTTATCTCTTGTATCTTTTTGGGAAGGCCTTCCCAATATGCTTTCTCCAAAATTCATCTTTTTTTGCTTTTTATGTTTACTTCCTATTGGAATCAATTCCTTATTTAGAGCATCTTCCTTCGCCTTCATATTTGGTGATCCAAAACCTAAAAGAGCTTGAAATTTTTTCTCTCATTAGTCTTTTTTAGAGGTAACCTCTTATTTTGTTTTGTTCACTATTTTGACAATTTTATTCCCTACCTCCAGGGAGATTAGCATCTCACCTTATTCTATATCTTCCCAAGAACTAATCTCAACTTAATGGGAAGGGGTATTAAACTACACAATTGGGACAAATACAACTCCAACCCCCAGAACCTCTTGAGCTTTTAACTACATGTTATCCATAAGTTGAGAGCCTTTCTTATGAGACTCTTTACAAGGGTAACAAGATCTAAATTATGACTTTCATTCCTTGAAGTAAGAGGATCAAAAATAGGGTTTCCCTCTATTAAATATTTACTTTCTGAACAATCCCTTATAACCTATTACTTTCTTTATCTTCTTTATGAATTTCCATGTTCTTTATCAACAATGCTCCTAAGGTACTTCCATTATTCCTTTCCCCTTTTCCTTTTTGTAGGGGAGTTGCCTTATCTTTTCTTGTATTTTCATTTTTGTTAACAATGTTTCCTTTTCTTTTTGGATCCTAGGTTCTTCTTTCTTTTGTCTAGTCTCGACCTTTTCTTGAAGTTTATCTACTTTGGTTTTACCATTTTCCCTGCTCACATTTGGATTTTTGTTTTCTTTCTCATTTTTCAGCATTATGAATTGCTTCAATTTTCCTAGAAGCACTTTGTTTCCACCATTGGAATATTTCTACACACCACTTAGGTGTCCAAATTTATTGAAATTTCAACAATAGTTGTTTGCATTCTCATATTCTATTGGTTAAATCCATCTCCCAAATTTTGATTTGAGGGCTATACTTGTTAGGAGAATGGATTTAACTGCTACATTCACATAAACTCAAGCAAAAATCAGCCTTGATTTTTTCTAAGTCACCTTATCAATGCCTAATAGAGCTTCAAAAGAATTGGCAATACCTCTAAAGATATTGTAGTCCCAAAATTCCAAAGAGAGACTTAAAAGTCATACCCATGTAGGACCCGCATAACCTAGATCGACTATTAGATCAAATCCCGATTTCCACTTGCAAAGTGAAAGGTAGTTTTTAAAACCATTATACAAATCCCAAGAGCCCCCAGTGAGGACCTTAATGAGATCTTCATAAACCACAAATCTAAACAAAAGCATATTATTAGCAATGGTAGTAGTAGTTATGCTTCCTTTTAATTTCCAAACCACATATGCCCATCTCCTAACTTGATCTAAATTAGGTTAAAAAAAAAGAAATTTACTCACTAACAAGAGTATTAGGTATGTTATCATTCCATCCATTATCTCATAAGGGATAGTCACTTCCAGTCCCTCCACTATGCATGCATCTGATGGAGGAGTGTCATTTTTTTTACTTGCCATTTTTTAAGGGCTTTCCCCACCATTTTCTTCACACATAAAACAAGATCTTCATTATCGAAGGAGTTCAGATCAAGAGGTAGTGATGCCTAAGGGGAGAGAAAACCATCAGTTGTGTAGACCCTTGATTGGGGTTGTTTCCTTTTTCTATTGATATCCAAGGACAACATTTATGGATAGGGGAGCCCTTTGGCCCCCTACCAAATAGTCTCATTAGGCACAAAAGGAATCATGAATTGAAAAATATAGTGTAGGAAGTTACAAAGCTATATCACTGAGCATATATTATCTATGATAAAATAGATGCATATGGTCAAATATGTTTTACATTCTAACTTTCATACTTTAGGTATGGATGATTTGGATATTGTTCTTGGTTATACTTGGTTAGAATCTTGGGGAATAATAAACATCAATGTCCAAAAGTTCATGAGGCTTTGGTATAGAAGAGAAAAAACTAAATTACAAGATATTACACATTAAAAAGTCCAAGGGAAAGTTAAAGAAAATAAAGTTTAGGAATCTCACAAAGATTGTAATAATGAATTAGAAGAAAAAATAGAGGAAGAAGATGTTGAGAAAAATGGGGAGACAAATAATTCTGCTAAGTCATCACTAAAACAAGGGACATAAAATGGTGAAGAATTAGAAAAGAGTTCAGTGATAACAAATGGTACAATATATAGGCATCCACATCAATGTGAGAAGAATGAATCATGGATGAAGCCTCATGGAGGAATGATAGTACAAGAAATAAACAAGGCAATCACTATTAGGAGGTCTATATAAGGAAGGTTATTGTAATTGTAAAAGATGTTTGTGAAGTATGATATTCTACCTGGGATGTCTTGGAGATATAACATGTAGGGGCTTTTTTTGTAAGGAGTATTATACAGTGTTATCCAACTTGAAGGGTTTATTATATTTTTACATTTATTGGAAATTAGGGCATATTGGACCACAAAAAGAAATATGTGAGATCTATCATTTACATTATACTATTTCAATCATCATTATTACCATATTTTAGTCAATATACATTAATTCTATCTAATTGTTCACATGACCAACCCTTGGTCCTAGTTCTTACCATTTCATGGTTGCCTCCACTCTCCTCACCAAAGCTCCTAAGTCTCAGAGATTTGTTCATGACCTGTGCACTTTATTTTATGTTTTTTCAATGACTTCTTACTCCTAGTTTCTAGTTGTTTAAGTGGTAAACTATGTCATATCAAAAATTATTTATCAACCCCTTTCTCTTGTTTCTTTATGTGATCCAAGTAACATATCCTTCTCTCTTCCATTGGTTATCTTTCTTGTAGCTCATTTCACATTAATGGTTGAGATTCATTGCACTTTTGTGTAGATTGATCAAGGGCTAAGTTGCATGTTTTGTGCATCTACACACAACATTTATACTAACTTATCTTCTAAACAACTCAAGAATGATCATTGACTATGGATTATTGCACATCTACACAAGATAAAATATTTTTTGAAGTTACAATGTGTGCACCATCACACAATGACTAATCAAAGGGCAGATAAGATCATGCACATCTTAGGATAGATGGACCATTGAGACCAATTGTGCTATTGCATAGAATCAAATGGTGGTAGATGAAGCAATTTGTGCAACCACACATTTTAGGTTATAAAGACATACTGATCTATCATGTCTTTCTAGATCAATGCCTCACATTGATTTCACTATTGTGCAAGATCAAACTAAGGACCAAAATACAAGTTGTGCAATAGTGCTATTGGTTAGTAGATTGGGGTTTGATAAAATCTTTGACTCCTGCCCCTTGAAGCCTATCTATCAAACAACAATTGAGTGAATCTTGATAGTTCATCTCTGAATTTTGATGTGAAGGTACAACTCCCTTCATTGTATATACAATGAAAGAATCTAATCCACAAAATAAAGGTATGATTTTGACTAGAAAACAAGAAAGGTATTTAACAATTACCCATCACTATGGAATAATTGCAAATAGTAAATTAATGATAATTCAATCAAAGTCTCTACTTTTATAAAATTCAATTCCCAACACTAATATCCACACAAAGATGAAAGTACAATGATGGTTATGAATTTTCTATCAGATTTCTTCTATCAATGGTATCAATCATGGTTGAAAATAGTTGTGATATATCACAGATATCATGATATATCATAAGTCAGAAGCTGGAATGATTTAATCACGGTGACTTTTTGAGCAAAAAATTGCCAAAAATTGCCAAAAACTTGTTAAAATCACGGTCAAACAACTAAGTAAAGAGGCTATCAATAAAAAACACAAATTTTTTTATGACCTAGGGCATGACACACAGTTGATAGAGCTTGTTTGTGTGAGACTTACAACCTAGGGCATGACACACAGAAAGAAACAGCATGACACAACTGTCGGAGCTTGTTTGTGCAACACACGGAAAGAAATTATGGTAGAAGGAATGAAACTATGCTCACGCAATGTTAGAAACCACCAGGAGTTTGAAATATATTTTATATTAACATATAAGATTTAACATATTAATTATTTGTACATTTATAAATTAAAAAAATTAAGATTTTAAATACATTTAAATTACAATATTTTTTAAAGTACTATAATCAATTAAAAAGTCATAATATAGTTTAACTTTTAATAATTTTAATTCATATATGTCATATACTTAAATTAGTTTTTTTAATTTAATATAATATTTTTTTGATTAGAGGAAAACAAGTTTTGAAGGGACCCCGAAACCCTTTACAAGACGGTCATAAAAGATTTTCAATAAAGTACTTTAAAATGGAATAGATCAAGACCACAAGGGTTTTTTCAACAGGCTCCCTTAACCTAGACCAAACAAAAAACTAGCAGCCCTGAAGCTTCCAACAGAAATCAAAAATAATTCCTTCCCACATAGGTCTAGTTGTCCACGTAGAAAAGCCCAAGAAATTTCAATTCTTCCCCATCTGGGAATGAAGGGACATATCAAAACAGGGCTGAAGTTTAGGTTTTTTCCTGTTTCCTTTCACAGAAGTCCACCCATCTTCTGCTTTCTTAGCCATACCCTACCAAGAAGATGAATCAAGAACCAAAGCACCCTTAATCAGAGAGACACAAGAATGTCCCAGGATAGGGCCAATAGATCCCAAAGAAGTATAATCATTAGCTACCAATCCAGAGTGACCCAATGGAGCTATATCAGAAAGAGGAAAGGAAGCCTCGCATCCAACAGACCCCCAAACTACGGAGTCTATACAATGAGGCATTGCATGGGTGGGATCAACACTTGAGGAAGAGCCAACATCAGCCCCTAGAGGCATAGAGGCCTTTGTAGTCTCTTGAGAAGAAGAAACAATGTGCGAAAAGCTTCTGGTAGTCGAGTCCTTCACAATAGAGAAATGTTGGGAGGAATCCCCCTTCCACCAAAAAGTAGGTTTTTTGACCTTTTCCAATCCACGTTGATCCACTAAGTGACCAGTTTTAAAATAGCATCTGCATCTGAAGGGGAGTCCTTCATAATCCAATGATTGGATCCAGGAACCTTTGGGATGCTTCAGCTTAATCTTTTTCAGAAGACCCTTGGAATAATCCAAATCAACCAAAATCCTTGCATAATTAGAATGCAGAATATCTTCAGATTCCTCATCAATCATCAGAAAATCCCCAAGAGCCTCACCCAAAACCTCAAGCAGGGAATCTACCTAAAAATGAAGAGGAAGGTTGGGAAGCCTTACCTAGGTAGGAACCTTGGATAAAGTCTCAGAAGAGGCGTCAAAGTCAGGATGCCAGGGCTTCACCATGAGCATGAACCGGGCATCCCAACTAAAGAAATTATTGCAAAGAATCAAATTCCTATCAACAATATTCTCAAACTTGGCTATGAAGAAACCCCTTGATAGAGGGAAAATGTGAACAAAATTTGAGATGATTGGATTCCACTGGCGCGTGATCCAGGCATGCAGCTCAGAGAGACTAGGCCAGAAGCCCTTAAATCTATAGATTAAATCATGCTCTGAGAAGAAAAAGGATGCTCCTTCAATGTCTTTCACAACCTCATCATCCAAAGAGAGGATTAGAGGGTTAGAGACATAGAGAGGAGCAACACCCCTATGTCCAAAGGCTAGAGGAAGATGGGAGGTAGCCGGCAAGTGCTGACAGAAGCTCCTAGGAACAAAATGCTCCCTAATAGACACCAAAGGAATAGAGCCAACAACTCCAGCCTTTAGTGAGGAGCCTGATGCCCTATCACCACTAGAAGGAGCTTGGGCAAGTGTTTTGGTAGGAGATAGAGTATCCTCTGCACCCCCTTCTGAGAGCAGAGAAAGGCCGCAGGAGGGAAGTCAGCTACCAACAACAGCATTGGCAGCAAGCTCAGCAATAGGAGATGTGACGAGAGTAGTCTTCAAAGCGGCTATGGCGGCGGTGGCGGTGGTGATAGCAGAAGCAGGAACAGGATCCTGTGAAGCAGCAACTGTAGGAGCACTAAACGCGTCGGGAGCCCTAGAAGCCTTCGAAGCGGCAACTGTGGGAGCCCTCATCATGCAAATTATCGAATTATCTAAATTTAATATAATATTATTTTATTTTAATAAATAATAAATTTCATCATTTTATTTTAAATCTATTTTATTTTATAGTATTATTTCAAATCTATTTTAAAATATTAAATTATTTTGGTAATTTATTGAAATTATTATTTACATATTTAAAAATTTAAATCTATATAAGCAAATCTTAGGTTGAATTTGAACCTCGTGACTTAGGACGGAAGCATGAAAAATTTCAAATATTTTTTGATATGAGTTAGATTTCATTTGTCTTTTACATATTCCTATTCCTCAAAATACTTTTTGTGTTACATTTGCTTTCTAAGACAATTGAACCCAATGAGATAATTAAGCCCCTAGTTATTCTGACCCATTAACATACTTCGACATATACACTTTACAACAAAGATGAGTGAAAATTTTATACTGATTTGATGTTGACATTGCTTGAGCCTGCTTAGACAATTTCTCATCGTGATTGAAAATGCTGCTCCAAAAGCTAATAACAAGAAATATATGAGTACTCAATTTTTCAAGTTCTCTTACACACTTACAAGAAACATGAGACAAAGTTGATAATGGTGATAATGCACTTTCTCACAATAATTTAGATCCTTAACAAAAGGACAACCACCCCTACTAGGGAGGGCCAACCTTAGACATCATATACTAAGGAAAAAATTAAACTTGGAAAAAGTAAGTCAACTTTGACTATTTAACACTTTTAGCTAAGGAATCACTTGTTCATGTGTGATGTTAGTGACAATGTTGCAGTGACTTGATCTCCCAATTCAAGCATGCTTACAAATATTGAATTGCAAAGGCTTCTGTTTATGAGAAATCAAGACTTGCTAACATAGATCTCCACAAGAATTCTAAGATCATTTCTACAACCAAATAGCATTTTCATCTCACAACAGATCCTCCATCATGGTGACTATGTACTGGATCATACAATATTGTCTCAAGCATTTTCTCATAATTCTTCTTGGCTCTACAATTTCTCCACATGGACTGCAAGACTTGGAAAAGACACCATGCACAATTCTTCATGTAATACCACCTTCAAAGTTGTATTTCCCTACTTTTATTCCTTTGTATTTCCATTGAAATGGGGCAGTGAAAGGAAGCACTCCATGGCTATGAGCGGCACAGTAATCTATGGCTAGCACTCCATTGCTTTAGGCCATCTTATTAAGCTTCAAATTTTCTTCCACCACATCTCCTTATTCCCTAATATCATTTTTCTTGGAGGTTTTAGCTAGATCTTCTATGACTCGAAAACTCCTATGGTGGACAGGGTACTCATCTTGAGATGCATGTCATGACATTTCCCAAAAGAAAGTTTAGGAGATGAAGAACATGTCTTCTTATAGGTAATGGTTCTCTATATATAATTTTGGAAGAGAACAATGTCTTCTTCGATTGACACATCCATATTCAATGGACATATTATTTGGGGTGCTAGAATAGAGCGGTTAATGCTAAAGTGGAAGATGTGACATACACCCATTATATCCGTTAAGGTTCATAACACCGTACATAGACTTGGGGTGAGTGATGGACAAAGTACTTTAGGAATGAGGTGCTAGAAATTTTAAAATAGGCCATATTCAAAACATAGGCAACAAGTGCATAAGTTAAAGTTAAAACACATTTAAGCATCTATGGTTTTAGAGAAGATCAATGACCAAGGTCAATTGCATAATTGCACAAAGTGCACAACTATGCATAGCTATATTAAGAGGTTAATGATCTACAAGTGTACACATGATCAACAATTAAGATTTAATGTTTAATTGTGCATATCTTGAGATGTGAACCAAGTTACTCACTAGGCAATAGTGCACTACTAAAAATTCAAAATCATTATGACTTGGCACCTTAAAAAGGATCAACAACCTTGATTCACTACCACGTGCTTGCACATGATTGCTAGATCTAAGAAGATACAAACTACACACTTGTAAATTGAGAGAAACAAAAGAGCTAAAGGTCATTCATATTTGGCAAGAGTGATGGATGAGTTTGATTGTGCTGTTGTGTAAGATCAAAAACCATAGGAAGCTACAAGATACACAACTATGTACAAGGAAAATTCAAACATGGGATAAACTTTGAACATCTTAGGTCAAATCAAGGTCCCAAATTCACTACATAGTTACATAGGATTGATAAAATGCTAAAGTTGCAATCGATGCATTAGCACAAAAGGAAACCCAAGATGTATCTAGTGAGATAGTGGAACAAGAATCATGCCCTACATGGACATACGCATTGGTAGGGTTTCTGTTGGAACTCATTAGTTTGTAGGAACCTCTGAATGGTTCCAACACCCTAATAGAAGAAGAAAAGATGTCCATGTGGCACTAGATGTGGTATCATACATGGAAATAATTAAATTCTACTAGAGCTTTCATTTTTTTGGGAACATTTTTAAGGCTCCAATGAGATGACAAAAAAGTTATACAAGGCATATTTTCTATGTTAAAAGGTGGCCCAATCGAAGAATTTTTAATGCAAGCATACAAGGATTTTAAGGCCAAGTTAATAGCTCAACAACAATAACCAAGTCCGTTCAATTTAGATCATATAATGAGTTCCTTAGTCTTGGCTCCCCATCTCTCTATATTCTTCCTTGTAATCATTTTGTAAAGATATCTTGTGTATCTTATTCTATTTTGAAGAAAGAATATTGTATAGAGAACTTAAATAGTTACTTGCATGGTAGTTATAAATATGTAATTTGTAAACATAGAAGGGGGTCTTTATTCATATAACATAAAGCATTGTAATGTTAAAAAGCTACTTATTTTGAAGATCAATAAAAAATTTCTATGTTAAAAGGTGGCCCAACCGAAGAATTTTTAAAGCATACAAGGATTACAAGGCCAAGTTAGTAGGTCAACAACAACAACCAATTTCATCCAATCTAGATCATGAAATGAGTTCCTTAGTCTTGGCTCCCCACCTCTATATATTCTTCCTTGTAATCATTTTGTAAAGATATCTTGTGTATTTGATTCTATTTTGAATAAAGAATATTGGATAGAGAACTTGAATAGTTACTTGCATGGTAGTTATAAATATGTTATTTATAAACACTGAAGGGGGTCTTTATTTTTATAACATAAGGCCTCTGATTCATGGGAGTGAAGAATATAAGAAGATTTTGCATACTTATTTTGGATGAGGGGGTTGAGAATAATATAGATAATGTTGCCTCTTATTTCTCTGCTCTTGGAATAATATGTAGATTCAGGGGATTTTGGCCAAGCCTTCCTAATCTTCATAAGTGAATCTCTCATCACTAGGAACCCATTATTTTGTGTACAATTCAAATATTCCCTATGGAAAAGGGATTTTATATAGCTAAATTTGAGAAGGTGGATGATAGGAAGATGATTCTATGTGATCATTATTTTAGTTGGGATAATCGTTATATGCTGATGATTAAGCCTTGTCATCCCTATTTTGGTCCTTCTACTGAAACATTTAACAAGGTTCCTATCTGGGTCAGTGTCCCCTACCTTCCTCTTCATATATGGGTTGATTCCTTGTTAGAGGTTGTGGGTGAGGCTCTTGGGGACTTCCTGATGGTGGATGAAGATTCTTCTGATATTCTTCACTCCACTTATGCTAGAATTCTGGTGGATTTGGATTTATCCAAGGGGCTTCCAACAAAGATTAAATTGGAACATTCTAAGGGCTTCTGCATCCAAACTTTGGATTACAAATGGATTCCATTCAGATGTAGGTGATGCTTTAAAATAGGTCCTGAGGAAGCTCAATGCGGCTTAGAGAAGATTGAAAAGTCTACCTCTTGGTGGAAGGGTACTTCATCCCAGCATTATATTGTTGAGAAGAATCCTTCCCACAAAATTTTCTCCTAGGTGGTGGCTCAAGATTTCCCTATAGTTTCTTCTCAACCTAATGGGTGTACTGAGGCTAGTGTGCCTCCTATAGTTGGTGAGGTTTCCTCCCCTGGTGGTGCCTCTAAGACAGATGGTGTTTTTGTTGTTGTACCTTTTTCATCTCAAAAAAATTTTGCTGGTGATTGGGTTTCTGTTGGTAGTGAGGCTTATTCTTCCTTGTGTGGTGTTGGCACTAGCTCCTTGGTAGTTTTTGGCTCTTATGTCCCAAAAGGTGTTATCCCTACTACTGCTAGCCCTATTTTTGGCACTTTTGTTGATTTTGTTGGTTTTCCTATTAAGGGTGTTGCATCTTCAATACTAAATCCGTTGGACTGGCAGGTTGAGGCTGCTAAGGTGGAGGATCATTGGTTTAGAGCGAAAGGGAAAAAATCTAAGAAATCTTCATCCTCCTTTGATATGACCCTCATATCCCACAAGAGTAAGACTAAAGACAAATCTTAAGGTTCTCTGTTTGTGGGTGTTTGGACTGGAGTTCTCTAATTGATTTTTAGGTTGTGGTTGTATGTTGGTTTTGGTGTAGCATTTGACATGGTTTAAGATTTATTGAATATCTTTAGAGTTCATTTTTGTTAAGGGTTTCAAATCACTTCAAAACCTCTTTTTGCATAAATAAATTTTTAAAAAAACTGCTGGGAAAATTACCAAAGATTTTGCATTCTAAATTTTTTTTATATTCCTAAACTTCTTAATTTAGTTTCCAATATCAACTTGTTAACATGTGTGTTAAAAAATTATTCCAGTTATTGTTTTTAAAAAAATTTCTATTCCTCTAAAGTTGTATTTCTTTTGAAAGTCATAATTATTTTTTAAATAAGATTTCTGGCATCGATTACATGGTGATGAGTAGATTCCAATTGTTTTTCTAATCTTTGACTAAATAATACCCATTTTAAAACTCATAAAAGTAAAAGCATTTGATGAAGGGAGTTATACCTATATTAAAATTCAGAGGGGAACTAACCAAGAGGGGGACCCATTAAGGGTTTCTGAGACAGCAAAATGGTCCTCTCCTTTTGGGGTCAAACCAATAGGCAAGTCTATCTTCCTGCCTGTTAGAAATATTTCGAATATGTCTGAAGGGAAATACACTATTTCTATTCCCGATCAAGTCATTGACCATAATATAAAAAGAATTGATAATTCTTTACTTGGTCGATTCATTGGGGTTAGACCTAATATTGAAGTTGTCTGAGCCTTTGTTAACAAAATATGCAATCTAAAAGGACAGGTGGATGTTATTGCAATGAATAAAGGATATCTATCTTCTTTTTTTCTCATTTGAAGAAGGTAGGAAGAAGACTATCAGTACTGGACCATGGTGCATAGGAAGAAGCACAATGTTTTTATAGAAATGGTACCCAAACATGACTCTTAATGAGGACTTTATAGTCCAAATCCTTGTCTGGTTAAAGATCCATGGTCTTCCTCTTGAGTACTAGAATGAAGATGTTTTTATAGGAATAGAAAGCTCATTTGGTGAACTTCTCTCCATTGACCCTATTATAGCCTCAAGAAGAAGATTGACACATGCTAGAATATGTGTCAGAATAGTCCCTAAATCTGACATGTTGGAGAAAATAGAAATGGAATCCAAGCTTTGGAAATGGACACAAAAGATAGAATGTGAAATAATACCATTTTCTTGTTTTCGATGTAAAAACGTTGGGCATTGGGATAAGAAATGCCTGACAAACACCTCTAAGAAAGTTCAGCAAACAAAGATCTGGAAACCAATTGGAAAGAATGGAGAATCCTCAGATAGAGTGGTCAGATCTATTCCAAAGAACTTTGAGGAAAACCCTGATGGAATAGAAAAATCTAAATATGGAAAAAAGAATGACAATAAGAAATAAAATGAAAAAGGATAGATAATCTAGTTTAAAGAATTAAAAACCATGGAAAAGCATTACCCTAAGAATGTGAATCAGAAAAATAATGAAAAAGAGATAGATCAGAAAAATGGGTTTGTTCAAGTTACTGTTGAGTCACAAAATGAAGTAAACCATATCAATCAGATCCATACAAGGCAAATTCATCAAGAATATAACCTCTCATCTACGCAACATACGGGGATTTCTTATAGTCAGCAAGGGGAACCTCTACCTAGAATAGAGGAGAATGTTTTTGTTGATGCCCAAAAAAGATATTGTTCTGGTTCTTGGGTTGTCCAACATGTCTCATAACTCTCCATCTACTGGGGAGAATAAATCTAATGCATAAAAAGTGCCTAAATGGGGGGATCAAGAAGATATAGACAAAGTTCTGGGAATTGGTGATAGTGACAACTCCTCTACTATTGTAGAGAAAACAAAAGGAAAAAAGAACCAAGCTTCCAAAGCCCAAAAGAATAACAAAGTTAATCTTCCTGATGTTGGAGGGATTCAACTTTCACCACTAGGGAGACCACCAAGCTCCAGGAAAAGGCACCAGGAGGCTGCATAAAATTTAGCGGGTGGTACTTAGAAGACCATCACTCAGGCTATAATAATTAAGAAGAAATGAAGATCATTTCATGGAACATTAAAGGGCTAAATAACCCTCATAAGAAGGACCTTATTAGAAACATGGTTAGAGATTTAAAAACCCAATATTGTTTTGATTTAGGAAACTAAAATGTCTAAGGAGAAGGTTAAAAATATTAAGTTTTTCAAAACTAATTTCATAAGTGGAGGGAGCTCGGATGGAGCCTCTGGAGGTATTGCTACTTTTTGGAATGGAAACACCATAATGTTGGAAACTACAATTGAAACAATTATTGTATTGTCATTGATGTCAAACCTTAATTGGTAAGACTGTTGCTACTTAGGAAAGTACTATATCTATTGAATTGTTGAGGAAGAGTGGGGCAAGGTTGGTAACAATAGCACCTAAGGAAAGGTTGAGTTATCTTGATACTACAAAGTGTACTTGACTATGTTGCACAATGATGAGATAATGTATTGTTTATCTTAGTAAAGTTGAAGACTAAACTGATAGGCTTAACCGAGAAAAAATGAAGAAATCATGTTTAAGCCGAGTTATGACAAAGTCGACCGAGTTAGTGAATGCCGAGAAAAATCTAGTGTCGATCGAGTATCAGTAAATTGCCGAGGATGACAGTATTTGCTGAGGAAATAGTTTTAGTAGTAACCGAGCGGTTTACATGGAGACCAAGTGAATGATCACAGTATTGACCGAGCATCAACAATTTTATATTTGAAGAGAATTCATTTTGGAGACGACATTGTTTGAATTCTTGGATTATGTAAACTATGTTGACTTTATTTATTGATTGTATTGAAGCATTTAATGCTTTGTAAAACATTTTATTGTAAATCTTTATGAGATTTGAGATGAGTCTAGAAGAGGAAATGAAGAACATGAAGCGGGTAGATTCAATGAATCTGACCTAACCCTAAGATCTACGAAGGAGATTAAGCGGCAAAAGAAAAGTTAACCTAACAGAGGAAAGTATTAAGGGAACCGAAGCATGAGGTATGAACATGCATGGGCGAAGGAGATGCTGGAAGAACAATAAGTTTTATTGACTATATAAGTGAAAAGGCTGAAGGAAAAGTGTGGTGATTGCTTGAAGGAAAGTTCCGAGCAGATCAGAGATGGAGATGGCAAAGTTTCAAAGTTAGTAAACTAGCATTTGTGTATGGAATCAGATCTGATATTTGCAAAGTGAGTTGTATGTTTTCAGATCAATACTACTGCTACTTTCTAACCATTGTAACAGTCAAAATCCTTTTAACAGAGGTTGATCTAATAGTCATATGTTAAATCCTTTGAACAAGGTTGCATTCTAATAGAGTGTATGTAAGTCCTTTGACCAGGCTCACTTTTAATAGGGTGATTGAAATTTTTTAACCGGGTCACACTTGACAGTGTGTATTGTAACCTTTGACAGGGTTGGCTTTTAACCGAGCTCACTTTAGAAGAGTGAAAATAATAGTAGCATGTTACAAAGTGGTTTTTTCCATATTGGGTTTCCACTACAAATCCTGGTGTCATACTTGTGTGAATGTTTTGGTTTGAACATTTATGTGTTTTACAAGTTAGTTATAGCAAGGTAGTTACAAGTTTCAAGAGCAAAACCTTTACTTTTGAACACATTTTAGATTTGGTTCATATTGACCTTTATGGACCCATGGGTGTACAAAGTTACTGTGGTGCTAGATATTTTATCTTGTTTGTTGATGATCATACCAAGATGATGCATGTAATATTTCTAAAAGAAAAATCTAATGCTTTTCAATTTTTCAAGTGGTATTTGGCTAAGGTGGAGAAGGAGACAGGTAGGAACCTGAAATGTCTTAGATTTTACTGTGGTGGAGAATTTACATCAAAATTTATTTAATCTATTTTGCAATGATAGAGGAATCAAAAGACAGATGTCTACACCTAGGACACCTCCACAGAATGGTATAGCAGAAAGAAGGAATAGATCTATTTTAGACTATGCTAGGACACTATTGATTGAAAAGAATGTGGCACAGAAATACTGGAAAGAAGCTATAAGTACAGTTGTTTACACTCTTAATCAGGTACAAATCAAGAAAGGTACAAATCTGACACCCTATGAATTATGGTATGGGCATGCACCGAGTGTTAAATACTTTAGAATCTTTGGAAGCAAGTGTTACATATTGAAAGATAATAGGAATGGAAAATTTGATGCTAAAAGTGATGAAGGCATATTCCTAGGCTACTCCACAAAAATTAAAGCTTATAAGTGTTTGAACTCTAACACTAACAAAATTGTGGAAAGTATGAATGTAAAAATTGATGAGTATGCAGAAAGAAATGAGGCTGATAGCAAAAGAGAACCAGAAGATTACAGAGCTTTTGTGTACATTGAGGAAATAGAAGAGGTAGGTATCAAACTTGCACCTGATGTCGAGTCTCGGGTAAGTAATGTCGAGCAACAAATAGATGATGTCGAGCGTCAGGAAAATAGTGCCGAGAGAGAACAAGAACATGTCGAGCTACATGATAATGCTACCGAGGATCAAGAAGAGGTTGTCGAGCATTCAAAAGCTGAATCTGACAATCTTGTTGGCAAACCTGATGAAATAGAAGAGAAAAATACTGAACCTATTTTGGCAAAATATGTAAGAAGACATCACAAGCCTGAACAGATAATTGGAGATAAAGATACTAGAATTTAGACCAAAAGCAAGACCAAGATCCAACATGCTTACTATGTGAATTTGAACCTAAGACAACTAAAGAGGCATTAGAAAATGAATATTGGATACAATCAATGAATGAAGAGATTGACCAGATTGAGAAAAATGAAACCTGGACTTTAGTGCCGAGACTTGCAAATAAGAATGTTATTGGAACAAAGTGGGTATTTCGAAACAAGCTAAATGAGAAAGGTGAAATCACTAGGAACAAAGCTAGACTAATATGCAAAGGCTACACACAAGAAGAAGGAATCGATTATGGGGAGACATTTTTCCTTGTAGCTAGATTGGAAGGAGTAAGAACTCTGCTTGCGTATGCTGCTTATAAAGATTTCAAGTTATATCAAATGGATGTCAAGTCTGCATTTTTAAATGGTATACTGGAAGAAGAAGTTTACATAGAATAGCTAGAAGGTTTTATTGATCCAAATAGAAGACACATGGTATGCAAACTGAACAAAGCTTTATATGGATTGAAACAAGCTCCCAGAGCATGGTATGAGTGGTTGCATAACTATCTAATACAAATTGGATTTTCAAGAACAAATGACACAAGAAACTTGTATATGAAGGATGAAGAAGGAAAAGGTATTTTGTTGGCCAAAATTTTTGTTGATGACATTATTTTTGGTGGACAAGATGCATTGTGTAAAAGTTTTTCACATGAAATGCAAACTGAATTTGAGATGAGCATGTTTGGTGAGATCAAATTCTTTATTGGTTTACAAGTATATCAGATGAAGAAAGGTGTTTTCATTACATAGTCTAAGTATGTTAATGAAATACTAAAAACTTTAGGAATGGAAGATGCTAGACCAGTGGGCACTCCTATGGTTACTGGACAAAAGTTGTCTAAGAATGATGATGCTACAGAAGTTAACCAGACCTTGTACAGATTCATGATAGGAAAATTGCAATATGTTGTACATAGTAGACCTAATAATTAGCTGTTGGGATTGTGGAAAGATTTTCTACCAATCCTAAGGAAACACACATGATGGCTATGAAGAGAATTATGAGATATTTGAAAGGAACTGCTGACTATGGGCTATACTATAAGAAGAATGACAAATTTGAACTAACAATGTATACTGATGCTGATTGGGCAGGAAATGTAGATGACAGAAAGAGTACTAGTGGTGGAGCTTTCTTTCTTGGATAGAGCCTAGTCTCCTGGACAAGCAAGAAGAAAAACTGCATTTCTCAATCTACTGTTGAAGTCAAGCATGTTGCTGCTACAGTAAACTGTTCAAATTTGATATGGATAAAACAATTGTTGAAAGGCATGAAAGAAGAAATCATTGAGCCTGTTGTTATTTTCTATGACAACACAAGTGCTATCAATATTTCTAAAAATCCAGTGATGCACACTAAGACAAAGCATATAGCAATCAAGTATCACTATTTGAGGGAACTGGTACAAGACAAGGAAGTCCAAATGGAATATGTGAATACAAAAGAACAATTGGCAGACATATTCACTAAAGATTTACCTAAAGAAGCTCATGAGTACCTAAGAAGTCAATTAGGGGTCCTTCCCCTAACTGAGGCTACCTAGACAAGCTAGGAGCACTGCATCAAATAAGCTACAGCAAAATATTTGACACATTGATGCAGAAGATTGTCACACTTTAGGACTGTCCTATAGCTATAAAGAAGAAGAAAAGATAACAAATTAGTCATAAGCAAGATGACAGAGGGAGAAATATTGTGCTGAACAAATATATCTACATCTGTTGGATGTATGTTTTTAGTTGTTGCTTTGGCATTTTTGTCAAAGAGGGAGATTGAATTGAAGAGTAGACTATAACACATGAACTGAAGAGTAGTAATGATGAACTAAAATGAAAGATAAGGATAGAGGGAGATCCAGATACTTCTGACGGTCACAGAAGTGAGATTTACTGATTCTGAATCAAAATGAAGCTAAGGATATTATAAATTTTCTCTGATGGACAGATAAGTTTTTGAATTGGTTGGTAATCTATGTGTTACTCAGGTGATTTCATATGGTGTTGCCATCAATGCCAAAGAGGGAGATTGTTAGAAACTACAATTGAAACAATTGTTGTATTGTCATTGATGTCAAATCTTAATTGGTAAGACTATTGCTACTTAGGAAAGTACTATATGTATTGAATTGTTGAGGAAGAGTGGGGTAAGGTTGGTAACAATAGCACCTAAGGAAAGGTTGAGTCATCTTGATACTACAAAGTGTACTTGACTATGTTGCACAATGATGAGATAATATATTGTTTATCTTAGTAAAGTTGAAGACTAAACTGGTAGGCTTAACCAACCAAAAATGAAGAAATCATGTTTAAGTCAAGTTATGACAGAGTCAACCGAGTTAGTGAATGTCGAGCAAAATCTAGTGTCGATCGAGTATTAGTAAATTTTCGAGGATGACAATATTTGCCAAGGAAACAATTTTAGTAGTGACCGAGTGTTTTACATGGAGACCGAGTGAATGATCACAGTATTAACCGAGCATCAACAATTTTATATTTGAATAGAATTCATTTTGGAGATGACATTGTTTCAATTCTTGGATTATGTAAACCGTGTTGACTTTATTTATTGATTGTATGGAAGCATTTAATGCTTTGTAAAACATTTTATTGTAAATCTTTATGAGATTTGAGATGATTCTAGAAGAGGAAATGAAGAACATGAAGCGGGTAGATTCAATGAATCTGACCTAACCCTAAGATCTACGAAGGAGATTAAGTGGCAAAAGAAAAGTTAACCTAACAGAGGAAAGTATTAAGGGAACCAAAGCATGAGGTATGAACATGCATGGGGGAAGGAGATACTGGAAGAATAGTAAGTTTTATTGACTGTATAAGTGAAAAGGCTGAAGGAAAAGTGTGGTGATTGCTTGAAGGAAAGTTTTGAGCAGATCAGAGATGGAGATGGCAAAGTTTCAAAGTTAGTAAACCAGCATTTGTGTACAGAATCAGATCTGATATTTGCAAAGTGAGTTGTATGTTTTTAGACCAATACTACTGCTACTTTCTAACCATTGTAATAGTCAAAATCCTTTTAACAGAGGTTGACCTAACAGTCATATGTTAAATCCTTTGAACAAGGTTGCATTCTAATGGAGTGTATGTAAGTCCTTTGACCAGGCTCACTTTTAACAGGGTGATTGAAATCCTTTAACTGGGTCACACTTGACAGTGTGTATTGTAACCTTTGACAGGGTTGGCTTTTAACCAAGCTCACTTTAGAAGAGTGAAAATAATAGTAGCATGTTACAAAGTGGTTTTTCCCATATTGGGTTTCCACTATAAATCCTAGTGTCATACTTGTGTGAATGTTTTGGTTTGAACATTTATGTGTTTTACAAGTTAGTTATAGCAAGGTAGTGGACTACTAAGCTATATGTTTCTATTATTGAATCACTGGTGACCGAGTTTGCTTTGGTTGCTTGATTTGATTTAAGTAAAAGTTTTTGAAGTTGTTTTATACATCAGGACCTGAGAACAACTGATTCACCACCCCTCTCTATTGTTCTAAATCATATTAACACATAAAAGGTGAAGTCATCATCCAAGACAATAATATGGCTAGTATCAGGTTTCAACACATAAAGGATAATACTTCTTGGATCCTTACCAATATATATACTCCCAATACTAAGAATGGGAGACAAAATTTTTGGAAAAGTATTGACCATGTGATGAATCTTTTTGTGAATGAATGTTGGATCATCATGGGAGACTTTAATACCCCTCTTAAGGAAGATGAAAAAACTAGAGGTAGTTAACCTAATTTGGACAACGGACTTGACTTGATGAACTTTACTACCAGACAAGCTCTCATTGACATTGATATCTAGGGGGTTAACTATACATAGACTAACAGAAGAGAAGGAGAGAAGCTGATTTAGGTGAGACTTGATAGGGCTCTTATTACTGATGACTAGTACCAATGCTATTTTTGTTCTTTGATGACTTTTGTTAGAGTTGGCTCTGATTATTATCCTCTCTCTTTTATTATTGATCCTACTTCAAGAAAAAAGGAACTTTCCTTTTAGATTTGAGAAAATGTGGACTATTCATCTTGAGTTGGTTTAGAAATTAAGAGATTGGTGGCATATCAAAATTAATGGAATTGCTATGTATAGATTAGCTAACAAGCTTAGATATGTCAAAGACAATATCAAGACTTGGAACAAAGATACTTTTGGGAACATTTTCTCTTCCAAGGCTGATATTATGTTAGAACTTAAAGACATTCAAGACTCAATACAAAAGATTGGCTATTTGAATGTCCCTAAGGAGAAAGAGAATGAAGTATTAATCAAGTATCGTGATACAGTGCATAAGGAAGAAATATTATGGAAACAAAGATCTCGAAACACCTGGCTAAGAGAGGGGGACATAAATTCAAAATTCTTTCACATGTTAGCAATACAACACAAAGCTACTAACAGAATCTCCAAACTTAGAGTCAATATCAAAATTGTGGAGGAGGAAGATCTTTCTAAGGAAGATAAAGATTACTTTTCAAATCTGTTGACTCAGAACAATATGTTGGACCAGAATTCTCAGCAGGAAATCTTGGTAAGCATCCCTAAAATCTTTGTTGACAATGAAAATCTGTTTCTCAATGCTATTCCTTCTAATGAAGAAATTAGGAGGGTTATCTTTTCCTTTGAAGGTAGTGAATCCCCAGGCTTTGATGGATATCATATGTTCTTCTTTCAAATGTACTAGTCTATTATTGGTAAGGATGTCTCTGATGTTGTTAAATAATTTTTTGGATATAAAAGAATCCTTAAAGAAATCAATGGTACTTTTATTACTCTTATCCCTAAAAAGGTAGAGGTGGATGCTATGGATCTCTTTAGGCCTATCAGTCTTTGTAATTCCACCTACAAGATTATTTCTATAGTGATTACTTCTAGAATTTTGACTCTCCTTCCTAGGATTATCTCTCGCTAACAAATTGACTTTGTTTCGGGCAGACAGATTTTGGACTCTACCATCACAGTTCATGAAAATATCCATTCTTTGGTTATGGCTAAGAAAGAAGGGTTTATCCTAAAAATTGGTCTTTCTAAAGCCTATGATAGAGTTGACTGGGGTTTTTTACAAAAAAAATCTCCTTTCTTTTGGCTTTAATATTAATTGTACTAAGATTCTGATGCAGCTTGTCACTTCAGCTACCTTATCTATCTTAGTTAATGGCTCTCCTTCCCCCTTTTGTAAATCCTCAAGGGGCCTAAGGCAAGCGGATCTCTTTTCTCCTTTGTTTTTTTTTATAATGGTTGAATGCTTGGGAAGATTCATAGACAATGATGTCCAGAAAGGTGACCTAAAAGGGATCAAACCTTCATCTTCCAACTATGTCTCCTCCCACCAACACTTTGTGGATGATTCTATTTTTTGGGAGAAGCAAATGTTTCTAAAGCTAGGAATCTTAAAAATGTTCTCAAAAAATACAATAATGCTATTGGTCAAAAAATCAACTGGAACAAAATATTTATTTATTTCATAAATACTCCAAATAACAGATAGACTAAAATTAATAAAATTATGGAGTGCCAAATTGGCCATCTCCCTACAACCTATTTGGGTCTCCCCCTTGGTCTGAATCTCCCTGAAGCTTTCTGGAGCAACATAGTTGATAAATTTCACAAAAAAATTGTTGGATGGAAAGGGGCTCTTCTTAGTCAGGCTGGAAATGTTCAACTACTAAAATATTCCCTTCAATGTATCCCCATTTATGATTTAAGTCTTTTTAGGACTCCTAACAAATATATTGAAGCGATTGAAAAGATTCAAAGAAATTTCCTATGGTCTAGAGTTAAAAAAGATAAGAGAGTTGCCCTTATTTCTTGAGAAAAGGTTTGCATGCCTAAGATGTAAGGAGGTCTTGGAATCAGAAGTATAAGAAGCTTGAATGATTCCCTTCTTGCTAAGCTTGGTTGGAAGGGTTATAGTTCTAAGGGGGAATGGAGTACTATATGGAATAATAAATATAAGAGGAACATTCATTCTCTTAATTTTCTAGCAAGTGAAGATAACCCTGTTGGTTCGTGCATCTAAAAGAATGTTACTAAGGATAAAAATATCATTAGGGGAGGGGTCAAATGGAAAGTTAGAAAAGGGGATAAGATTGACTTTTGGGAAGATATATGAGCTAGTGATTTTCCACTTGTGGAGAACCCCAATTGGGGTCATCAAGTAGAAATTTGTAAACTCATAATTGGTTCTAAAGTTGCTGACTACTAGGTTAATAGTCAATGGATATATCTATCTACTATTGATCCTACTCTTCACTCCTTGAATATAACCCTTAATGCTACTATTTTATATGATGAGGAAGATACTTTGATATGGAAATTTACCCCTAGCGGTAATTTCTCTATGGGACTGGCTTATAACCTGAACTATGTCAACTATGAGGTTCCCTTATGGGCCAAAGCCTGGATAAAAGGCCTAACTCCAAAAATAAATATATTCTTCTAGATGATGCTACAAAATTAAATCTTTGTTCTTGATAACCTCAAGATAAGGTGTTTTTGTTTGCCTAACATATATTTTTTGTGTAGGAAAAAAGAAGAAATTGTCAATCACTTATTCATTCAATGCCCCTTTGCTCATGAAATTTGGTCTCTTATGATGGTTTCTTTTAATCTTGAATGGGTCCTCCCTCCTGATATAGAGAGAATGTTCATCTCTTGGGATATTACAATCAAGAATAAGGCCATTAAAAGCATATGGAAAATTTCTTTGCCTCGTGTCTGTTGGGCTATCTGGAAAGAGAGGAATGATAGAATCTTCAGAGACAAGTCTATTCCTTCCAAGGTTTTATTTTGAAAAAAACCAAAAGCTTGATAATTGAAAATTACAAAATTATAGATTTCAATTCTAATACAAGAGGAAATGGGGATATTTCTATTTTGAAGAATTAGAGAATTCAAGCTAAAAATTAAGATCGAAACAATCCTAGGGACTGAAGCTATTTGGGAAAATCCCCCTATTGGATGGATGAAGGTGAGCTTTGATGGCGCCTCTAAGGGGAATCCAAGTATTTTTAGTTGTGGCATTGTGATATGTGATGATACTAGTATATGTAAAGCTATGAGAGTCATTCCAATTGGAATCCAAAGTAACCAAGTGGCTGAGGCCATGACTGCTTACCATGGTATTCTCTTAGCTAAAGAGTTCAAATGTAAAAACCTTTAGTTAGAGGGGGAATCTTTGAACATAATAAAATGTCTAACTAACTTTTCTTCCCCTTCTTGGTTGATTGACAACATTATTAAAAATGCTAAGGATGTCATAAGTACTATGAATAATTTCATAATCACCCATGTCTATCATGAAGCAAATGGAGTTGCTAACTGGGTAGCCAACTATGTGTGCAAAAATGACAATATAACCTCTTGGCTGAATGAAAAAAGTGTTCTGTATGATATAAGATCTATCATAATAAAGGAGAGAATCTACGAAACTCAAAGGATTGAAAAACAATTGATAAATGATGAGGAAAAAAATGAGTTTTTAAAGAATCAATAATTATATGGTGATATCCATCGCAGCCACTTGGAATCATCATGCCACTTCTCATGGATTTTGGGTGTTTACAAAGAAGCTTATTTACACCAAGAATTTAGAGGGCTGAACATTCAAAAAAATTGTGCAGAGAAATAATCAAACTAAGAGAATGGGTGGTAGTAAGAAACAATTTGAGCCGGCAAGCTGCATTGAGTGGACACAAAAGGAGAATGTATGGGAAATTCTCAAAAAATGTGATTTTACTATTAATATGGAGAAGCTCTAAGATTGCAACCTGATGATCACTAAGTTCTTCATCAAGAACTGGAAGAATGGAAAAATCTATTTCAACAACCATTGGATTGAAATTATGGAATATTTGGTTGGTGAGGCCATGGGGCTACCTAAAGACGGTATGAAATTCTATCAGGATAGGAGTTACTCTGATAGAGCCTATGAAAGATTTCATGAAAGTGAAGAAGAGGCAGCTAGATTGGTTAAAAAGGTTGGTGGGTTTTTTTTCCCTAGTAATATTAGTCGCCCATGGCATTTCATTTTGTATGTGGCTATTAGTTACTTGACTCTGGATGGTAGGTTCTCTAGGCCCTATGAGCACAACTTTGTAATTATGAACCATTTTAGGCATGATGATTTAATAAGTATCCCTTATTACCTTATGAGTTCTATGAATAATACTATGAAGGACCTCTAGGATGACCCTAAAGCTGACCATGCCTCCCATCAAGATTTAATGGTTCTAATCTATAATTTGTTGAAGATGAAAAAAAATTGAAAGACCCCTTCTCAAGGGTGAAGCCCCTAGTGATGAGGAGACCAAGGATGAGGACTTGGGAGAAAAATTTGAAGAAGACATGGGGGATGACTCGAAGACTATGGGTTATAGCACCAAAGGGAAAGGAAATAAGAGGGTGAAATTCTAACAAATTTAAGAAGATGATTGAGATTTCAGACTCTGAGCTTGAAGACATCAATTCTGACAGGGACACTAAACCTAAAAGGAAAGGGAGAAAAGCTCCTCTCATCAAGGAGAAAAATCTAGATGACAAAAAGGGTACTAGCAAAAAAATAAAAAGGGGCCTTTTTGTCTCTTATGATGAGGAGGAGACTTTCATTGAAAGCTTGGGGAAAAGTAAGAACAAGAAAACTACCACTAAGGAGACTATCAAAAAAGAGGAGGCTAGGGACCATAGTCATGGAGAACAACAAGGCAAGGAGGAGCATAATAAGTATATCTCTAATAATGTGCTTAGAGATAAAAGCCCTCACAGTAAGCAGATTGATACTATTGACTTCAACCAGGTGAGTAATAAACCAACCAACAAAAATGATGGTATAACTATACGGAGGGATCAAAAGGATAGTATCCTTTATTTTGGTCATTTTCTTACTACCATTACTCAGGATAATCATGTCATGAAGGTTGACCTCCAAGAATAGGGTAAAATTGTTAACATGATTAAGAAGGCCACCTTTGGTGATAAACCCCTAGCCACTTGCCTGAATGACTGGATGGAAGCCATTCAAAAAGGGGAGGCCTTTGGGGAGCTTGGCGATAAGGTGATTTCTCTAGAACAAAATCTAAACAACATCAACAAAGACTCAGAAAGTAGTCAGCATGAAGACAAAATCACTACCCTGGATAAAAAAGTCCAAAAGTTGGAAATGACCCTTAAGAAGATCAGTGAACAAAGCTTCCACATTATCAAAGCTTTTGAGGATCACAACAAGATCCTTGTGGAGAAGCATGAAACTAACAAGGGAGAGGAGATCAAGGAGACTAAAGAAACCACAGGGATTGGCATCAGAACCCGTGCCAGTACCAAGAAAAAAGATGTGGATCTGGAAGATCTGAAAGTCTCAATGGGAAACATGGAACTCTTAGTCATCTAGGCTAAAGAGCTAATGGATATTAATTAGCTTCTACCCTTGTCCCTTTCTTTTGTCTTTTCTGTTGTTGATGTCTACTGCGTTGTTTTGTTGTCTGGGCCTATTATGCATTTTTTCTCTGCTTTCCTTTGTAGGGTCATGTGCCCCTTTTTTTTGTGTGTTTAGTTGTTATCTTTCAGATGATCAGTAATGTTTATCTTATAATATTTTTGTAAAAGGTTTTAGGACCTTTCAAATAATTTTTTTACTTAATCAGAACCAAGAGTTCCCCCAACTATTATTTAACAATTTTTTCTTAGCATTTTGGTATCAAAGAGTCAATTTTAGTTTAAATTTTATAAGGACAAATATGTTAAGAAACATATTTTTCTCTATTGGGGAAGAAATTATTTTCAATAAAGTTGGTTGTTATGAGAGAAAATGGTTCTCCTAGTGATAATAGTTTTCTTTTTGTACAACTAGATATTGATTGGGTTCATGCAAAAAAAGAAGGTATTATATCTTAGTTAAATACTTTATCTTGGAGACACAAGATGAATGTTGTTAAATATATGAGTGAAATTTTTTCTTGAAGAAGAGGAACAAGACACGCACCATGTAGTAGTATCTGAAGGGGTGATAGAAAGATTCCCTTATATGATTATTTTGATAAACACAATTCCTCAACTAATCAAGATCAAGGACATGGCCAAAATCAGCCTCAAAATTTGGGGCAACAACCAAGAAATTAATTTCCTAAGAGCATTTACAACTTTCTTTGTTTTAAGCATACTAGAGTCTTAACCATTCACAAGAAGTGAACATAAAAATGAGGCTATTTACTCTTTTTTAAGCACTTCAATTAATAGACTTCTCATATACTATAATTACTCCTAGGAGAGAGAGAGAGAGAGAAGTAGACCACACCCTTCTACGAGAAGTGTTATATTGTCTCCTCCTTGCCAAGCATTGGTATTACATGGTACAAACCTACTAGATTCTATTATTTTTGTTTCTAAAATGGCACAACCAATCAATGGGGTGCAACTACAAGTCCTCCCAATTTTGAAGTGTGGTTGAATGACCTACCAGAAATCTCTAGAAAGAACTTACCCAATCTAGGAGGTAATGGGAAAACCATAATGATGAACATTTGGCTGCCTTTTATGCTGCATGTCACTTCCTTGATGTTCAACATGAAGACATTGTAGTAAGGCTATTCATTGAGTCTTGTGTTGATGCTACTATAGAGTTGATGCATCACTACTAAACATATCAATAAATTCATGGAATACTATGTGAACAAAATTTGAAGACAAATTTAAAAGTGTTGAAGATGAACATTCCTTGTTGGCTCAATTAATGTAGATGAGACAATAGATACATGAATCAATGAAGGAGTTTGTAGTAAAATTCAACAAAGTTATGTATAAGATTCCTTTGGCTAAATAGGTAACATATGAGAATAAAAAATGCTTTTTCATCAACTTTATGCCTTGTGATGTATTTTTTTTCCTAAGAAGAGGAAAAATTGGTGGTTGTACAGTCTACAACAATGGAATTGGAAAATGATTTTATTATTGTAGGAAAATGGAAGAAGGAACTACAATCAAATAACACTCAACCTTTTCATCTTCAGACCCCATGATATATAGAGAATTTAAAATGATATTATTACACTTAAAAGATAGTAGTCCACGACTAACCAAATTTTCCAAAAACCATACTAGGATGCTTCATAAAAGAACTTTAATGAGCAACTAGTTCCTATTATTTACAAATGGCTTTCTCTCAAAGCATGGTATGCAATGGAATTTTGTGCTTGAAAAGGATCCTTTTCCACGTATATAGTCTCACAAACTATTGCCTATTGATTTTCTCTAGATAAAAATCAGCAGATTGATAAATATAAATGTGGAGGCTAAGTGAACTAATAAGAGACCATATCAGCTCCAAGATGTCCACCTGATGCACATTTTCTATTTTTGGTTCAAATGGAAGAGTATTTCAAAAAGAACCCAAACCTCTGTTGGCTCACCAACCTTTATTTGATAGTAAATCATGTTGGTTATCCTTCACAGATGAGGGGGAGTGTTGAAAATTTGGCAATGTTTACATTTCAGGGCATTTTTCACCTGATGTGTTAGTAGGGGAATCTCATCTCCCTAAATAGTTTACAAAATCTCTCATTAATGCTTGTTGGATTTATAATTTCAGTATTTGGTACAGAAGCTATGAGACAATGATTTACCTCAACACAAAGATTAAACTAGGATTTTGTGTTGCCAAAATCTCACCATTTCTATATTTTTTTCACTTTTTCTATGTAGTATTTTATATAAACTCCTTCATGTTTTCACAATTTTCTTGAGTGGTTGATTCTTTACATAGTCATTATACAACATTTTATCTTTCAGTGTTGATCATAGTCCCTATGAGCCTATTTTATACCTCTAAAGTGTAAATAATGTAACAGTTTTTTCTATAGATGGAATTTGATATTTTTTTGGAGTCTCATCTTTTGAGCTGATGCAATGATTCTATTACCTATATCATAATATATGGTAGTGAATTTATTTTTTTGGTTACCATCCAAAATTATTATTTTCAATTTAACAGGTTTTGAGAAATAGATGCAAATGTTTAACCAAAGATTAGCAAAGGTAATAAAAAAGAACACCTAAAGTCAAATTGGAAACATTTCATATTAGTGCTACAATAGAAAGATCAAATCATGTTGAAGGGCTTGTGATATGTCTTGTTAGAGGACCACTATTTGGTCCCGGATATGATTGGAGACAAAATTTATGTGGCATAATCATTAATATTAAGTGCACAAAATTTCTTCCTTGTTTTGTCATTCATGTTTATCACAATCAAAGGAGTGAGCCAATTGTATGCCGCTATCACAATAGAAGATCTGTAGCTCACTTAAAAAAAAAATTTGGGCATTATCAGCTACTATCTTTTTTAGAATGTTGAACCTAGCCAAAATGTTTTCCTTGAGAAAGTTGCACACTACTTCAGTGGTGGTTTTCATGACATGAATGGCCTCTACCCACTTCATGAAGTAGTCGGTAGCTGTTAAGATGTGTGTATGTCCCACACTGGATGGAGGATTTAAAGGACCTATGAAATCCAGACCCCATTATTGAAAAGGTTCCTCAATGACAATAGGCCTTAAGGGAAGAGTAGCCAAATGAGGTTTCCCAAAAAATAGTTTACATTTCTCACATGATCCCACCCACTTGTAAGCATCTTGGAATATCCCAAACCAATAATAACCATTTCTTGGGATTTTGAAATCCATGACAGTGGATGAAAATTTTCCTCCAAAGGACTTGCCATGAAGGTCTGTAAAAGTCACTTCTGGTGATCTTCATCAACACATCGAAGGAACATTCCATCTAACCCCTTCTTGTACAATATATCATCGACTATTATATATTTAGCCTACTTAACCC
The DNA here is from genome assembly GCA_027943335.1 of Chamaecyparis obtusa. Classification (NCBI taxonomy): domain Eukaryota; kingdom Viridiplantae; phylum Streptophyta; class Pinopsida; order Cupressales; family Cupressaceae; genus Chamaecyparis; species Chamaecyparis obtusa. The sequence goes on from BSBK01011439.1 coordinate 29,251, forward strand.
ACATAGTCCTTTTCTCTTTACCTATCAAATGCTCTGGACATTCTCCATAGGTCAAATAGTAAGCAATGTTAGAGGACCAAGGATATTTTAGTCCATTTAACAACATCAAGGGATTCCTTTCTTATTCCAACTCTCCATTTTTAGCAATCAACTTACATAAACCTTGGCCTCTCACCAATTTAGTGGGCTTAATATCTAGATCAAATTCTTGCACCTTTGACACCCATGTTGCTCAGTTATTAATGGGCACCTCTTGCTACGTGAGTATACTTTTGATAGCTATGTTAGGCACATAAAAAGTGGAGTGAGAATGAGGTATGTAAAAATAGAACTTCTTTACCGCTTTAACTACTACAATGGCTTGCTTTTCTAATAAAGAATATTTTAACTCCTGTTTCTTCAATGGAATACTCATGAAAGAAATTGGGGATTCCTCATCATTATCATTTTTTTGTAGTAAGACTCCTAACATGGTGTGCTCACTAGCAGAACAGTAGATTATACAATCCTTCTCGAAATGAAGATGCATCAACACTAGCACCTCGGCAATAGCATTTTTAACTCCTTCAAATGACTTAGCAACTTCTTCATTCCATTTAAAAGTCTCTTTCTCGCTTAACAAACTTTCCATAGGCCTGGTCATTGCTGAGAAATTGGGAACAAACCTACTGAGAAAATTGATTTGTCCAAAGAAGGAACAAATTCCTTTACAGTTTGACGACGAACATAGTTGTTGAATCACCCAAACTCTCTCTGGATCAATTATTATCCCATCCTTTCAGACTAGATGACTAAGAAGCTTCCCTTCCGTGACACATAAAACAAATTTCTTTGGATTAAGTGATATTCTGTGATCTCTACATTTCTGTAGGACCATCTTCAAATCATGCAAGTGCTTCTTCCTTCTTTTCGAGAACACTGTCATATCATCTAGATATATCACAATTAATTTATTGATTAGGTGTCTGAAAGAGGATTTCATAGCATGTTGGAAAGTCACCCTTGCATTTATTAACCCAAAAGGCATTATCTTGTATGCAAAGGTACCCCAAGGAGTGGTAAAAGTTGTTTTTTGTTGATCTTTTGGGGCTACACTAATATGATTATATCCTGAAAACCCATCAAGCAGGGACATCATTTAAGAACCAACTATTGTCTGAAGAATGCGGTCCATGTTAGCCAGGGAAAACTTGTCTTTAAGACTCACCTAATTTAGGTTTCTAAATCCACACATATCCTTATCTCTCCACTCTTCTTTCATATTGGAACAATATTAGCTACCCAAGTTGAATGATGAATGGGATAGATTATCCTTTCTTTCTGCATCTTATCCTCCTCTCAAAATATTGTGTCTATAACCTTTGGATTATAATTCCATAGTTTCTACCTAAAAGGACTGGCTCCTAGTTTCATTGGGATGTGGTGCTTAAATTGTCCTTGCCTAAAATCTTTAAGATCTTCATATGACCAAGTGAAAACATCCTAAAATTCTTTAGGGAGCTTTGAAAACCTTTGTTTCTCTTCTATATTGCAACAAATACCCAAATTGACAAGCTTGGTATCATCGTCATTGCCAATGTTGATCTTCTCATACTTTTCAGAAGAGTTTTCATCAAGTGTGTGAACTTTATTGCTAGAACAATCTCTTTTATCAAAGAGATTTTCCAAATTCATTAACCCTTTTGGAATGTGGTTTCCTTTTAGCTTGGCAGTCTCAAGACCAGCCTCATCTCCAAGATCAAAATAGAATTCATGGCACTCTGCATCTGAACCTTAGAAATACACAAAGGAAAAAATTTATGCTCCTTCTAAGAATTGAATTATATGAGTGTCATTTTTTAATACTTTCCATGAGTTGGCACACCAGGTCTATGAATCAATTCTATTTAATACTTATCAGTCCCAAAATCAGGGTGAGGAATCAACAATGTTGTTGAACTAGCTAAGGCCTCAGCTCTGGAATTGAACTATCTTGGCATATATTCAATTGAAAATGCTTCAAAAAATTCCATCTCATCCCAAACTCTATTTCGGTAGTATTTTAACCTTTCATTTTTAATAGAAAATAGAGACCTAACTTGTTTTACAATTAATTCAATATCACCTTTTGCTTTCAACAACTTGATCCCTTTCTTTTTAGCCTCCTCCATGCCAAGAAGCAAGGCTTCATATTCAGCTCTATTATTAGTGTTTTCAAACTTAACCTTAAAAGTAGAAGGATACATTTCTCTTGAGGGAGATATCAACACTATCCCAGCTCCTGACCTAGTAGAAGAATAAATGTTGTCAAACTCTAGAGTCCCCAAATCTTCTCTTTTTAATGTTGTGAATGAGGTACATTAGTTTCAATCATAATCAAGTAATTACCAAAATATGATTCTTGATAAAGGATATGTGATTTGGGGTCTTCAGAAGTGAACGCGGTATACTTAGACTTAGTCTCTGGATGTAGGACTACCCTCTAATTACCTATGGCAATCGTAGCTTGGGACCAGTCTAATTTAATTTCACTGCCTAAGTCTTTGTAGAAAGTTTTTCTCAGCAGCATTCCATAACTAGTTGGGATGTCAACAAAAAGGATTCTTAATTCTATTTTCTTATTGGGATGAGCTGCAAGAGAAACCTAAGCATCTTTGATTTGGCCTACCAAGGGGACTTTTTAAGCATCCATTACATAGCAATTTCCAAAGGTTTTTGTCAAAGGGAGATCTAAAGCCTTGGCTATAGAGGGGGGCATTATATTATCTGAGGCACCTAAATCTATAATATAGTTATTTAGCTTTTAGCCATGTATAAATAATGAAACATAAAAAGTCTCTAATTTAGTAGAGGAAGAAGCTACTCGGGAGGCTTCTACATGAGCAGTAGGTTCTTCATTTGTAGGCTAGCTTTTGGGCTGGCTATCTTTTGATTCAATAGGGGTCTCAGAGGAAGACACATTATTTATTTGCTAAGGGCCATGATCTGAAGGAGGGCCTTTCACATAATCTATTAAATTGTCCAATTCTTTAGGATTAAGCCTTAAGTAATCAACAGGAGAAATTTGAATTTTTGAATATTTTCAAAAATCCACTATATCAAAAAAAGGTTCAGGCTCTGACCTTTTTAATAACTTCACATCAGGCATTGACGCTCCTTGAAACTTTTGATTGGTACTAGCTTGATTCACCGATTCTTTTTCTTTCTTGTCAATCATTGAAGGAGACTGAGTGGGAGTCTTGACAATGCATTGATTTCCTGCAAGCATAGAACATGAAGGATCTCCAAGAGTAAGAAGAATGCTACCACCTATGTTGGAATCTAATTCATATTCCCTGTTGTAACTCATGAAGTTTCCAGGTCCTCCTGAAGCTCCTTCATCATCAAGTATTTCTACTCTATTTTATTTATTGATCTCCATCTAACGATATCTCACCATCTCAGGGAAAGAAGAACCATCATGATCATCAGTCAAGTGAAAAATGCACATATGCCCTTTATTTATTGACAGACCTTCAATTAAGAGTTTTTGTTGTCCAAGGAGGGCATTAGGTTCTTTACCAAAGGTGCCTCCCCTTGGTTTGGATATCTATGAGGGATATCTTGATATGGAGTTGTAGCCTTTGATAGTTGCCTTTTCATTTGAATCATGTCATTAACCAGCCTTTGTACAATAGGATCAGTGGATCTAGATGTAGACATTTGACTATTAGAAATATGTATTTCTCTTTTCCATTTACCAGTAGTTATTATATCATCTTCTAGTTCAACTGCTAGAGCTTGACCAACTGCTAAATCTACCACTCTGCCACGTCGCAAGTGAAAGTTGATATTCGGAGGCATCACATTCACAAAGAAAAATTTTCTATTCTCATCACTGGGATGATGTGCATTGGGTATTTGATGCAAGATTTTGTTAAACTTAGCAAAAAATTCTCTCATTGGCTCATGCATCTCTTTCTTTAACTAAGAGAGTTGAAACAACAAAGAGTGCTCATCATCTACCACTTTGAAGCGAGCTTCAAAGGCTCTTTTCATGGAATTCCAAGTTCTGATAGAACCATTAGGCATATGGTGAAATCAATCTGCAGTAGCCTCTTTCAATGTCTGAACAAAAAGGTGAATGGCCACATCTTCTGTCTCCACAGCTATAACCCCACATGCAGTGTTGAATGCATTACGATGATCATTTAGGAAAACCCTACCATCTCCACTAAATTTAGGAAGAACTTCTCTAGCTCCTTCAGGAAAGGCTTGTAAGTTAAAATTGGTCAAGTCAAGGGGGCCAACTTGAGCTCCCCGTAACTGATTTTGAGCCATGTTAGGTAGAACAATATTCAAGGGTTGGGTATTAAAATGAGATGGGACCAATGTACCAGATAATGTGAGGGATTGAAAAGTAGCAGTGGATGTTGTTAACTTGGCGAGAAAAGATGGTCTACTAGTAGTTTGAACTTTTCTTCTCACAGGGACATCAAGGATGAAGTTCAGTTTCTTTAAGGCCTCAAAATCTTCATCAACCAAACCTTTCGCTCTATCTCCTCTCGTGTATCTTTTCTCAACCAATTTACTGATTGAAACCAAAATAGAAATATAAGGATAGACTTCGGTCTTAAGGCCTTTGGACTGCTATGTCTACCACATCAGCTTCTTGAGCTATAGGCAAGCCTCTTAGCCACTCTCTAATTTCTTCTTCTTCCTCAATAACTAGCCTAATTTTTTGATACTGATGACCACTTATTCTTAGATTCCAAGCTACTGCATTGAGATCTGCAGTGATGTCTTATTGGGTGTCTATTAAATGAAGGCCAACTTGTAAAATTGGGTGAACTTCTTTCTGACCAAGTATCACATCAGTAGGTAGCACCATGATTAATCATTAAATAAAATGTTTTAGGCTCTGGTCTGCTCATTAGATTCCCCAACAGAGTCACCAAAATTTTTTTTGAGAACTGATTTTTCCTTTACAATGATGAATTGATAATTAACTCTTATAGCCCAATAATATAAAGGAATACTACATTACCAATTGAGTTAGTCTCTCACAACCAACTCTCTACTTTGAAGGAGCAGCTTCCTTCTACAAAGATTTGCTTCTAATAAATTTTATTATGAAAGAATTAAATTTCAAAAGATGCTTTTAACCAAAAAGCATATAAAGGTTTTGATTACATTCCATTATAAACTAACAATTAAATTCTTTAATTTCAGAACATGCGAGAACTATTCTAAACCAACTGACTCAGAATCTAAAAGATAAATTTCTAAAGAAAGGCCGATTCAAGAGACATGAATAATAAATCAAGGATTGAATAAACATCTAGATACACATACAAATTTTAACACCATAACCATTAAATTCTAACTAAAATCATAATCATGCATCCATTTGACCAATTGATCAATGAAAATTACCAGAATCTTCTATAAAACCAACTGGTTATATATATGCATACTCGAATTTAACAATAAAAGTATCAAATATCAAACTTCAAATAAAATATAATATCAAGTTTCTAAAAAATGAGAACCTACACCCATTTGGTCATCTCATAACATTCATATAGCCACGTGGGGCTGATTCAGTTTTGAAACTAGTTGCTATAAACATAGCAGGAAATTCAAGAAAAGATTTTAAAAAATAGAAACAATCTTCTGAGGGACTAATTGACTGATTGGTCATTTATGGCTCCATCATCTTTAGTGGTCTAGGTGGCTCCTTGCATTGTGTTCCATTCCTCGAAGGCCACCAAGAAGCTCACAAGTAACTCCTGATTCAGTGTAGTAACGACCTCAAATATTTGTACCCAAATGTTTTTGAAATTTTGTGCCTGCTGAAGCTTTGCCCTCTAAGTCTTTATCTTCTCATAGCCATAGACTGCCAAATAATCTACTTGGGTGAAAACTAGGAAATCATCAATCTCTATGCTTCTGGAAGCTTTCATACTTTTAACCTTTTCTTCAAAGAAAGTGAGTATTTTGGTTATGTCAATCCTAGATTGACCCTTAGGTTTGATCAATTTTCCTAGGCACTCATTATGAGTGTTCATAAAATCTTTAATACTATTCAGTGTTTCTAGAATTTGGGTGGACTCTTCAGCTACTTGCTTATAGAGTGAGCTTTCCCATTCAATATTTACTTTAGCTACAAATAGAGAATTCTCTTCAACTCCATGTACTACCTTTTCTATCAAGTACTTCTTAATGATATATTCATATGCCTCTTCCATGTTTAGTATCTCCATTTCCAGCCGATCTTTCTCCTTTTTCTGGGTTTCTACATCCATCTCCATTTTTTTCATCATCTCCTCAGCTTTATTGATCAAATCTTTAAAATCATTAGTGAACCCAATGATTTCTTTGGTAACCTTATCAATCCAGCCAAAAAAATTCTTCGACATTGACCTATCTTTTTGGACTTGATCTAAGAACTTCTAGTTTTCTGGAGATTTAACATCTAGATTGATGGGAAACATTGGCAGAGGTTGAGGAGAAGGGTAATGAAGCTGGTGGATATACTTTTCCATTTCACAAAGAACCTACTTCAACTTCATGTTATCCCCAACATCCTTCAACACTCGGTGGTTGATCTTCTTATTGGCCAAGTTTAAGATTTTTAAATCATCAGCCCTGGTAGCCATACCCAAGTCCACCTTCTCCATGTTGAAGTCCTACTTTGTAACCTCATCACTGGTTTTATCAGAGTTTGGCTTGAAAATCTCTACAATCCAATGACCTTTTTTGGACTCTACATCTAACATGGCTTCTACCTTTGGATTCTTTTCCTTAGGTGTCTTTCCCAAATACTTGATGACCAAATCTCCAACGGGCGTAGAAACTGGTATGATACTTCTTTTCTTATTGACTGATAGATCCATCTAGTTAGGGGTTTTTGGTGTAGAATATCCTATGGGAACTTTCATCATGGAACTATCCAATGTTGTCAGGTTTACCTAGCCTACCCTTGGTAGCTGAGAGCCTAATGGGTTAACTGGAGCGTTATCCATCCCAAGTTCACCTTGGGGTTGTAAATCACCTTCTTCTAGCTCCAAATCTAGCACAATGCAATGGATATTATCTGTCCTTTGGTTCCTTCTACTCGTAGTCCTTGTGATTTTGACAGAATGTTCAATGGTGATCTTTTCTTCATTTTGACGTATTTCAACTTCAGATTTAATTTCACTTGTAGAAAGCAATTTTTCAACTTTATCAGTATGTACAAGTGAAACTACATGTTTTGAAATCATTGTACTCTTTCTAATCATTGGAGTGACATCCTCTTGTTTCTTCTTTCTTTTTACTTCTTCAAGCCATCTGTCAGTTCTTTTGAAAACATCATAAGACAAAGAATTAATGTCTTCTTCCTCTTTCTCATTCCAGTCTATTTTTCTCATTACTGTGTCATTTTTAGGCTCTACATATCTTGATTCTAGCATATTTTCATCATCCTCATCTACAAGGCCTTTGAATTTAAAAGGCAGATGGAGAAACATGATTTGTCCTAAAGAAAACTTGGAATGAAGTCTTCTTTCAACTTCAATTTCATCAACACAGTCAACCTAAAAATCTTCTAGTTTGGGTTCATGAAGGAATGTAGCATTAATTTTGAAATAATTTTCCACAAATTGTTTACTATCAAAATAGCTCCTTTTCTAGAAGGAGGAAAGGTTCATCATTTTCAATTCTACATCCATAGATGATGTGGAATGTATTATCCTAAAATGATAATGACCTAAGTCAATAGGGAAAAGGGAGCCTACACCTCTCTTAATTTTATACTTCACCTCCACTTGAAGCAATTGTCTGCAGACTTCTAACAAGACAAACTTGTCTAAATAGTACCTTAGGAGCTTCAAAGGTTCACCACTATAGCCTCCTACTCTTAGATAGTTGAAAGTTGGAAATTGAAAATACAAACTTTCATAAATTTTTATCAGTTCCATGGCTTCTTCTGACATTCTACAGTTGATCTTTCCTTTCAGCTCGAAAATGATCTTAGCCACGAACGTGTCATGAATCCTCCTAAATTTCTTTGGATTCTTCTTTTCTTAAGTAGAGGATGGTACTCATAAATTTTCATATTTTCTCTCCATGGATCATGTGGCAATCCATCCCAAATTCTACAAATGACAAAAGAATAGAACAAATATGAAGATAAATAGAAACTGGAAGCTTCCACAGACTAAGATAGTTCTTCATGAAGCCTTTCGGCTATTAACTCTACCCAATCAACACATGGTCCTTCACTTAAAATAGCTTGAACAAAAACATACATCCAATCCTCCCAAACAAGATCATTAGGTTTCCCTTTAATTCAGCAAAGCATAACAACAATATCTCAAACCTCTTTGGTCAAGTATTCTTTTTTTAAAGGTTTTGGTAACCTAGAACCCCTTTTTTAGACTTAAATAACCAGTCCCTTGCAATGTTATTGCTATAATCTTTTTTATTTTGGAGAAAAAACTATTGGGCTTTTTCAAGACTCTAGTCACTCTAAGTTTCCGCTAGAGGGATTCTCAGCATGACCATGATTAATTTCCTATTAATGGAGATCAAAATACCTCTAGAAGGAACACAAATCCACCTATTAACCCTATCATATCTATTTCTACATTCCATAACCAGTTCTGGGCATAGAGTCACTTCAAGAAAGTTGGCAGCTTCTAATAGTCCACTTTCTGCAATCTTGGCTCCTAAGGTTCCATTATCTGCATTTCTCAACCTATGGACAATTCCTTCTATGTCTTCATCTACAAGGACTATGTCTCGCATCTCTGGGAGACAACTAATCACAGGGGAAAACTTATTTTCTTTTAAAAACTTGACCTTGGAGGTTGACATGCAAGGACTGGACATTACAAAAACCTAACAATAATTTCTAACTAATGCAATGGAAGAAGTTTAAATTTCCTTTCTACAATAGAGAAAACTAAAATCAAAATAGAGACAGAGGAAATTTTTTCAAACTTACTGATGCTTAGCCCTTGTTCTTGTGATTACCTTCACTGCGCTATGCTTCCAACCATGCCACCAAAAATTGCATTGCAAACATAAATGAGAGGAAAGAAATTAATAGGCATTCTTGAGTTCCCTTTTTCAGCAATCATGACTGCTTGTTATAGATTAATTTTGCTTGCCATCATTTACGTATGCCTCCAATTGCATTTACACTTTTACATAACCTGTACTCCTTTTCTGAGTTGTACATAACTTGAAATGTCATTTCAAAATCATCTTGAAATGAAGAAGAGATCTAACATGAGTCTCGAATATTTGGAGTAATTATTACATTTTAAAAACTAAACCTTGAATTGTTGGAACAGGGTTCAAAGTTCAAGATTTGGAATGCTTTTGTACTTGACAACACATGACTGCAATAGGACAAAAGTAGGACGGGCAAAGAAAATTGAATTATGAACTGAAAACTAGAATTTAAAAATTCAAGAAAACAATAACCAAAGATGCTAAAACAAAAGAAACCCAAAAGATGCGAAAAGGGGAGTGAAAAACTAAGTATTGAACTTTGAACTTCAGAGAAATTTTAGATACTGATTTTAGACCCATTATTAAATTTTGCGAGAAATTGGTATTTTTGTGTTTTGGAGCTATTTGCTCAATTTTTGGATAATAGATATGGCATGGAACATGTAAGGATGTTTATATCACATATTTATTTGGTAGATCATCTTGGGATTTGTGCTCTTGGCAATGTGGCCAATAGAGCGTGTGGTATGTAATCTTCTTGCCTCGAGTGTTTTTTTTACGTCGATGTAATTTTGTCTTTGTTATTATTTTTGCTTCTCCCCTTGTGATGGTACACCTCATGCTTGAGAATGAACTCTCATGTGGTATGTGAATGTAGGGTGTTGAGACTGCATCTAAGATATATTTGAGCTATTCTTCTATGCTAAGGTCGGAGGGACTTGTGTCCTTGGTATTGAGACCAATTAAGTTTACTTAAACCTTATGATATTTATGACTTTTTGAGTCCTTTTTATTTATGTCTTGTTGCATTTTTTCGATGTGCTTCATCATTGTGATTAGATGACCCTTTTTAGTACTCAGTAGTGATCTTATTGTTCTATGAGTGTGTGTGGTATGCACATTGGACTTATGTATATTGTGTTCAGTCATGGTACACTCCTATGAGTTATGAATTACTTGGCATGTGTATTAGCTACCTTCTTGTTTGTGTATTTTCCTTATGTTTGTGGTTGAACTACTATCTCCATGAGCACAAAGGTTGGACCTGTGAGTACCATATGGTTGGGAGGCATTGCTAACTATACCACTACTAGGGACCAGTGTACAGAGATAGACTTCCTCGAGCTTTAGCACTTAGAGCTTGAGAGATCATTTCTCTTGTTGCATTATATATCTAAGTATATTTACCTTTGATCATATTTACTCTTGATGATGAATATTTATGCTCTTTATGTCATTGTTCTTCTTATGATGATCAAAATATGCATCTGAAATGTTTGAAAATATAGATGTTGAATTAGATGTATTTTATGCTTTTAATGTATTCGACTGCCTATATCCTCAATATACATGTTTCTGACACTCCTAGGTGTTGATTCTTGTATTTACCTTATTTTTTCTCTTAAGATCTTCATAAAGTCACCTTTAGGTCAAAGAAGGTTGCATCTGGGAAAAGTGTAGTATCTGGTAAATTCAGAGTCATATCTGGTTATTTGTTTCTTAGACAGTGAGAAATTCTACATGTATGTTAAGTTAGATGTCTGTATCTTTGAGTATCCTTTTTGGGAGATATATCTTCCCAAGTCAAAATAGATCAGCTAATGATCACTTTGGTAAAAAAAAGTAAAATAGATTCATGTGGTCTATGAGGATAAATTGGTAAATGAACTTGTATGACTAATCATTGTAGGAATTGTACTTTTGGCTTAAAAAGAACATTTTTATGGAAATAGATAACATAGTAACTTGGATGAACCTTTCTTGTTAATCACTTAAACAATAGTGAACGAGTGGATGTGTGTAACCATCCCATAAATTTTAGTAGTGTGCTTGAGAATCTTTAGGGTGTTGAAAGACTTTTGCTTGCATATGAAGATATTTAGTTATGCCATGTTTCTTGCACCTTGTATATTTCTTAATGCTTATTATTCTAGTTGGTTGTATTGTTGTAATGTTATTAGTTTATCTTATAAAAAAAAATATTCATGCTTGTTTTGATCCTTGTTTTCAAGGATTCTTGGGCGGGGCATCACATTAGAACTAACATATTTTAAATATCTTGTAATAAAACTTCAATATAATAGTTAAACTATTATTTAATCCTAAATCAATTCCTATTTAATTAGGAAATTAATAAAAAGAGAATTTAATTAGTATTCCTTATTGAAATCAAATAATATGTTTAAAACTAGATAGTTAATTTTAGTCAACTGTAGTCAAACTATAGTCCCACTTAATCAAGCTTTTTATCCTAGTGTTCCTATGGTAAATCAATTAGAAAATTAAATCTATGACTTTTTTCTTAGATGGAGGTTGATCAAGTCAATGTTGGTCATGATGTTCCTTAAACTTGTTCAATGTCTTTACCCTTAAACTGTAAACTGCAACTGATTAGTTAAATTATAAAACTTTAGTGTTAGTTGGAATTTTTTTTATTAGTGTGTTTTGCTCAAATTTTTTGGGCATGACAATAATGGATCAGGAGGTTTATCACTATGTAAATAAATGTGTTCCTTGTCAGCAACATGATGATTTGATACACGCACCAACTCAATCCCTCCAACCCACCATCATGCCTTGGCCTTTCTCCCACTAGGGTTTTGACATTATGGACCAAATATTCCCCAACTCTAGTAGTGGCCATAAGTACATTCTGGCTACCATAGAGTATTTTACCAACTGGGTCAAAGTGATTCCACTTACCTACACTATTGACAAACAAATTTCCAAGTTCATCCTGAATTATATGGTTTGTCGTTATGGCATCCCAAAAGATCTCCATACTAATAATGGATCACCCTTCAAGAATAAAGATGCCACAAAACTCTATAAGAAATTTGGCATTACCTAGTATTTCTCATCGAAATAATTCTCGCAAGGGAACAGTCCAGTTTAGGCTACAAATAAAACTATATTGAAAATTCTCAATAAGATCATCGATGACGTTGGCTACGATTGGCACCTGCAACTCAATCCTTCCTTCTAGGCATAGCGAACCTCCATCTATACTCCCACTAGCACCACTCCATTTTCCCTTGTCTAGGGTACTAAGGTTGTCCTCCCCATCAAAATTGAGCTCCCTTATCTCAGGTTTTCTCTCAAGAACCTGATGTCCGAAGAAGCTAGAATGCTAAGTTTCTCTCTTGCAAGAGCTACAGCTCCTCAATGAGAGACACCTCAAATCACTAAACTAGATTTGCATGTATCAAAATTGTCTGCGCTTACAGTTCAACAAGAAGATCAAGCCTCATGAGTTTAAGGTTGGTAATTTGGTATTGCAACGCAACATGAAAAACCTCCAGAGCCAAGAAAAGAAAGGAAATTTTGAACCAAATTGGTTGGGTCCCTTTATTGTTACTACCAAATTCAATTCTAGGGCATATCGGATAGCAACATCTGATGGATATTTTCTCCCTGATCCTATAAATATTCTTTATTCAAAGTGTTTTTATGTATAGTCCAACATTCAATTCTTGTATAGTGTTTATCCAACAAAAAATCTTAAAAATTTAGAAAAGGTTCTAAAGAAAATCCATTAAAATTAGAAAGTCAAAAAATTCCAAAAACAATACATATGATCCTGAAAAATCTTTAAAATTAGAAAAGAAGAGAAATCGTGAATAAATCAGAAAAAAATAAAAAACAATGAAAAAAGTTCTGGAAAAAATCATTGTCTTGGTGAAAACCTAGCAAATAGGCGCATTGACAAAAATCAAAATCAAAAGAGTAAAGAGAAATAAATTCATCCAGTGGTGAAAAACTTGGCAAACAAGCACTCTAGGTGAGTACCATGGTGAAAACCTATTTCATGCACTATGTGTAGTAGATTTGGATCCATTACCTTTTCCTGCATGTTGTGCATACCCATGTCCTTCATCACCTTTCCATATCCATGCAGCACATCCTCATCCTCATCCTAGTCCTATTCCAAGTCCTTGTTCCATGCATCGTAATAAAGATCCAAGCAAAATCCCAGAAAATTGTGCTTAACCCCATCACACTAAGCTTTTCCTAGACACGATGACCACAAAAGTGCTTATAAAAATTAACATCAAGATCAAATTTCTAACATATTGTTCATTTCACATCTATTACCAGTGAATATTCATCTTTATCATGCAATCAATCTTCCCCCTGCAGGATGTGCCCTCCCTCAATCGGCTCAAATCAAATCCATCAATCCCATCCCATTCATGGAAAGAACTATGGACCAAATGACTGCTTGTTCATGAGGCCTTCTTTGTTGATATATCCTTCTATGTCAGTGGATCCTACTCATGATTGCCTCGACCTTTCATATCTCGGTATATTATGAATGGTGAAACCTGATACATGCATCATGTGTAGTATAATTTTTTTGTTGATACTTTAAGATCATTCTTGTTAGTTTCTAATTTATGATTATACGTATCTTACTGGGGCAATGGGTTAGAAAACTTACATCCCTTAAAAGACCTGGGGGTGCCCAAAACTCTCCAGTAAGTATATTTCATTGGTTTCATCATGACTATGAAATCTACATCTATGTTCTTAAAGTTATCTAGTGTGTCTGAGAGTCTAGTCCATGCAAAGGAACAATATCATATGTGCTTTATATAGCACATGATACATGCCTCCTTTTGCAAAATTAAGCTAGGGTGTTCTCTCTGACATCAACACAAGTGATCCCACTAAATCGTGTAGTCAAGTTGCATTGTAGTCTAGTTTCATGTTAATTAGTTTCTTTTTAGCATTTTTGTTTGAGATAAGGGTCATGTTTATTCACCCTTCTCCCCCCCCCCCCCCCCTTCCTTAGTGGTTAGTTGTTCCTATTGGTTATATTTAATACACACAAAAAGATGGTCACATCTGGTTGTATTTTGCCTCACATAGTTGTGTTCATGCATTTAAAAGGTCTTGGTTTTGTTACTAACATTTATTATGTTAGATTGCATAAATTGTTATTGATGTGTTTAACTATAGACTTCAGATTTGATGTAATAGTTTTCCTCCTTCACTACATTAGGTTCATTAAATACATTGTTAATCTATTAAGTTCATTCCATCTTGCTAGATGCATTCATTAATTCATTTATTTCATTAATGGCATTTGATTGCATTAAGTTTCATCCACCACCTAGTTACTATATAGCTTCATTCATTAGTTACATGCCAAATATATGTAGTACTCAGTAAGTATGCATTGCATGTCAAATATATCTAATTAACTACCATTAATCATTACTCATTAATGCATTAAACATACTTTGCATCCTTATATACATCCATTCATCTATGCATTGCATGTTAAACATATTCACTAAATAACCATCTATAAACATCATATATTTGTAAATAAATCAATGCATCACATACACATACTCAATATAGGACCTGCATCATAAACATATCCTTCATCATAAATCTCACATAATCACATGCATCATAAATGTAGGACCTACATCATAAATCTCACATAATCACACACATTATGCATCACACATGTCAATAATATAATCCAATTCAGTGCATGCATAACAATTCATAGAGTCTCATAGTCACCATGCTCATAATTGCATCCATAAAATGTCCATAGTGTTCATATCCATAAATCATGATAGTCCATCATAAGCTATCAAAAGTCCATGAAATGTCCCAAAAAAAATATCATCATAGTACATCAATAAATAATATATAATGCACCTAAGTGCTTCTATACATATGCATCTCATTCAAAACCTACATAAATGTGTATCATATATAATCAACTGGATCAGGTGGCCCCTAGGAGGATGTCCATGTTGTCTTAGAATCCCCCTGCGAACCTTATGGAGCAGATCCCCCTCCTCCTCTCTTACTATCACCACTTATATCCCTATCTCTTAGTGGTCTCATGGCTATTGACCTTGATGACCCACTCCTAGTCCTCTTTGATATACCCTACTCTATGTAGGGTGGTTGTCTCAACTCTCAAGGTATTTCCTAATGATAGAGGGCCATAGAGTAGGTTTCCTCTCTCCATGTCCTCATTGCCTCTCTCTGTGCATCCATGTTGGTTTTCAATATCTACGCTCCCCCTAGTATGTTCACTACATGTCTCACTATCTCACACTTGCATAGGTCTCTTCTTATCTCCACCATGTATCCTTGTTAACCATCATAATCTGCAGCTGCTGGGTGAGTTGGTATGTCCATCTCTACATCTCCACCCTTTGTCCTTGTAATAAAGTTATCTCTCTGTGTGCCTCCTCCATACTTGTATAGGTTTCCATCATGGTGAACTCTCTTGATTCTATGTGTCTTTTCAATATGGAAAGGTCTCACTGAATGCTCTTTTTTTGGGCCTCATCCCTATTTGATTTGTCCCTCTCTACTATCACTATTGCCTCTAACAGTGTCACCTTAGCTTGAACGATGGCCATCTTCTCATGATCTCCTTTTATCTCATCCCCTCTTGGTCCTCCTAGTACCATATCCTCATCATCTGGTAGTGTCCCCTAGGCTTCCTCATCTCTCTCAACCTATGTTTCTCTTAAGGCATGTGGAGGGCCACCTATGGCTGGTATCTGAATTAGCCCTCTCCTCAAATTTGTCACCTATCTCTATAACCCCCGCCTAAACCATGGCACTACTTCTAGTCTATCTTCCCCATTAGTTCCATGGTCTCCCCCCTTTCCATCCTCTTCATCCTCATACTCTGAACCTATTTTCTCCCCTTCCTCTATCACTCTTAGCTATGTCACCCTCACTAGCCTGTGACTCTCCCACCATGTTTCATACTCAACATTCACTCCTACATATGCAACCTAACCCTATTCTACTATCCATGCCACTGGTTGCATCCCTCTCCAACTGATCCTATCATTATGGAGGTCCACTCTAATTCCCTGTACTGACCCAATCTCTCTAGAGAGGATGGGATGTGGATAACAGTCTAGAATAATATCTTGTATAATGCCAAATTATTTGTAAACCCATGATAGCATGTACCTAGCTATCTATAACATCATCCTTCCAATCATCCAATAGTTTATATGCACATATCCTAGATATTGTTCATCTAGGCTAGCATCCTCTCTACCTGCCTAATCATCCCAGTAACCCCACATCTCGTAGCCTTTGTATGATGTCCACTCAAAAGAAATAACTCATCTAGAATCCTCTGTCATGTCTCTACCAACCTCACATATCCATATGATAATGATAGTTTGTACTTATATGTGAATGGCTCATATCATTGTCACCTCCCCTCTCCTTGCAATGGTCATACCACTACAATGTGATTCCTAGCCCAAACAAGTAGTACTTCCACTCCTTGTCCAATCATATGTTGGGTGTGGTGCGGACACATGTGAAGATCATATTATAGTTGTGCTAATATCATGTAGCCCTAGTAGTATACTATCTCCTCCTCCTACATCCATCTCAGTACCCTCACCCATCCAATAGGAAACCCATGCCCTAAATAATCGGGCATAATCTTCCCTCTAATCACTATGGCTAAGTACAATTCTAGCTAGGGAATTTATGCTTCCCTCCTCCCTTGCTATGGCATCCACAGTCGATTAATTGGCAGCTGATCTACCCGCCTCCTGAAGCTCTCCTCTAAGAATCCCTCTGGCTCCTCTAGCTGATACTCAGACATCTCTCCCCTGATAGGTACTCATAGAATATTCCATACATCTTGTAGTGTCACTATGTTGTCTCTGGTAGGTAAGTAGAAGCTCAATGTATCTGAGTGTCACCTCTCAATTAAAGTTGTCATAAGCACATTATGCACTCTAAGTTTTGGCCACTCATGCACATAGTGCAAACCCTTTAATGTCATATGTCCCTATAGAAACCTAAAAAGCCTTTGTCAAAATAATATTTTAGTTTTTAAAACCCCTAATGACATCATCATTTGTTAATTAATTATTTATTTAAATAATTAATTTATTAGTATGCCATTAATCCCTCCTATCTTAATTAAACATATTTAATTAAGAAATCCTAGCCAAAAACATTTAAATCACATTTGAATGATAATCCCTCCTATTTATTAAAATTAATTAATAAATAAAGTACTCAACCAAACCCTTTAAATAAATTTGATATTTAATTAAACCTCTAGACTCTTCTAAAAAACCCTAAGCCTGTATCCTAACTTTGACCTTTGAGCCTAACTCAACCTTGGTCTATTCAACCCATGAAAGTCAATTCTTGTCTCCTTGACTCAACCCCTAACCAAACCCCAAACCCTAGATCTCCATCCTAACCCAAGCCCTTGGCTTGAATCCTACAAATAGTCTCCCTTCCAAGAGCCCGACGGGACCCCACAAGCCTTCAAAACTGCCTTTTTTAGAGTTTTTTGGTCAAAAACTTAGTTTTTAACACCTCTCAGATGAATTTTGTCATAGTTTCATATGAAAATTTATTATTTTGATAAATTTTCATATGGGGAGTTCCCATATGTCATATGATAATTGACCACCATCATGCAATTGTCGTATGGGCCAGTTTTGCTTGATTTTTAAGCCATTTTTTACCTTCTGGCTAAAGTATCATGTGGGAAACAATGAAATGTCATATGATAATGCATGGATTGTCCTAAGACACTATAATCTAAGTAATTCCTCATCCCAAATGTTGTATGGGAGGCAAGGAGCTTGTTTGAGGCCCTAGACTTCATTTTTATTAGTTTTTTGGGCCTGTTTAGGGATCCTAGTGATCCAGGGCTTCAAGATTGTAATTTCTAACATCATACACTTGAAGGTACTTCATGGAGGCCATGTTTTCACCAAATCACTTAGGCCTTAATCCTCTTGATCTTTTTTGAATGTTTAGGAACTCAAACACTTCATTTTCAAGCTTAAAATGAACTTCTACTCATTTACGAGTGCCCTTAAGGGACTAATTTGCAAATTTTTCCTAATTGGTTCTAAAAGAGTCCTAATATTTCCTAAAGGTTCCTAAATCAATCCTAAAGCTTCTTTCTTGGTAAAATAAAATGTCTTGTTGCAAAATCTTGAGAGTTTTCCAAGTTTTCATGCATAAAATCAATCTAGGAACTTCTCTTTTGGTCTAAAAATGAATTCTAGAACATCCAATCTTGAGTGAAATCTAAGGAGATGAACCAAAGTCCAAAGAGTTATGTTTCTTTGAGTCCAAAAGAAAAATCTTGAATGTCACAAAGTTTCAAACAAAGCATTTCATTCTCTTTTCATTTCAAAGCTCAAATCATGATCCTAAAAAGCAACACACAATCTTGAATGAAAAGGGTAAAATTTTGCAATATCTTTCAAAAGATCTTTTTGTCTTCAAAGGAAATGAACAAATCAAAAACTTAATCACATGTGTTTACAAGAATTCATTTCAAAATCACTTAAATCAATTTGGAAAATGAACTTGTCATGATGTGTTTTTAAGAGTTTCTTTCTACAAATCCTCCTAAACTAAGTGACATAAAAGAGGTTGAACTTGGAGGAGTTCACTTCTTTTTACTTCTAGAGAAGCCTGTCCAGAGAGAAAAGAACTTCCTCTTTGGAGAATGACTTCAAACCGATACTTCCCTGACTGGTATAGAAATAAAGCATTGATCAAACTCTCACTTCATCCCCTCAAGCTCAAGCGATGCATGTTGATGGTAGCCCAAGGTAGGTGAATATCCCTACTATTTCGGCATGGTCAACTAGGCTCTTAAGTGAGTCACGCATGTACAAACTGATTGGGAGGATGCAACAAATTAAATCAGATACTTGTTAAATCAGAGGCTACTTGATCTACTCCTGAAGGTATCTAAATCTTTGTGCAAGGATCGATACAAGTGGTTTCCCAAATCACCTTAAGATACTCACCATTTGTATTCCTTTTTGGGATATCAAGATGTGGACAAATATTTTGATACTAACTTGTCTCCTAGGTAGTTCTTCTTAATGTGTCTTTTGAAGTTTCAAACTCAGTGCAAAACATCTATTGAAACATACACAAATGAAGAGTTCTACACACAAATCCTTTTTCCACATCAAAACCAATCAATCCAAATTTGAAAGTCATCCAAACTTGCATAATCTTGCCATCCTAGTCTCCTAAATCATGGTCTTCCAGTCATCTTGCATCCCTTCTTGTCCACCCCATATCATAGGTTAGTAGAGTTGTCTTGGTCATCCCCCATCCCCTATCTGTCTTCTTCAGTCTTTCCTCCTAACTTGAACCAAATCCAATCCTAGTCTGACCTTGTCAGTCATCCAAATCTAAGTCTTAGTCTTGCAATCCATCTTCATCCCTATCTAACTCATTTGCAAATTCAACATGTCTCAAAATCCCTTTCCTAAATATGATGAGCCATTTCATCTCAATCCTTCATGTGAAACCATCAATGATGATTCTCATCCATCTCCTACATCTATCATTCCTCCTCCATCACCCCCATCTATTATCCTTCTTCCATATATCCCACTTATTGATCCTCTTCAATCTCCTAGCATCATTGAGTCATATCCATTTATTGGCTCCATCCAATCTCCATCCACATTTCCTTCTCCTATCCAAAGCACATTCAATGAGCCTCAAGATTTCACCCTTCTTCGATTCATCACAATTGCAGAATCTCCCATCTTTCCATTCACTTCTTCTAAAGAGACCATCCATAAATCCCCCAGCACTCTATCCACACCAATCCAACCTAGTAAAGATCTTGTCCAAAAGCATGTTGAAACATCCATTGAACTAAATCAAGATCCTATCCCTTCACTTCCTCTATTGTATAAATCATTGCTTCCATCAAGAAATCCACAAAGCAAAAGCAAAATCAAAGACAATGGCCACAAAGGCCTAGCAAAGAAAAATCAAAATCTAATGCATCCCAATGGCCACAAAGGCCCAACAAAGAAAAAGAAAAGACTATGTGGATCCCAAAGCAAAAAGATGCAATGCATCTAAAAGAAATATCCACAATGGCATCCAAAGTTTCTAATCTCCTAGCTACTTATTCCTCTTTTCCATCTCCAAAATCCATTTTGGGTCCCTATGTCCCAAGATCACCTAGCACAAATCTTCCATCACATCTACCTCTATCTTTCACATCCCATCCATTTAATCTACCTTCCACACAACATGTGCCAATGTTGGTCCTAACATCATCTCCCTATCATGATCACTTTCCATCATTCCATCCAAACACTTTCTACCACCATATCTCCCATCTACCCCATCCCATCCATGCCTTTGCATAATTTCCCCATCTTAATAAGGTTGTACCAACATCCAAACAAATCAAAATGTAAGAGAAAAATTAGAAGCTCAACAACAAATCAGAAGGTAAGCAACAAATTAGAAGGTCAACAGAAAATTAGAAAGACCAATAGCACATTAAAAAATCCATAAAATTTGGAAATATAAAAAAAGAAAAAGAAAAAAAAGAGAAAAACATTCGTCCAAATGGTGAAAACTTGGCAATTCAAGCACCTTGGACAAGTACCAAGCTAAAAACCTCCCAAACAAGCATCATGTGTAATCCCCCCAGTTCCCTTCTACAATTGGGGGCAATTCCCTTCTATCACATCTTGTCTAACATCTCCTCCATCCCATTTGTCTCTCACCTCCTTCATCCTCCTTTGGATCTTGATAACAAAATACAGACCACCGGGTATACATGCTTTCGGCCACCTATCTTCTATCCAATCCATTCTACCTAGCTTCCTCATCCTCTTGTTGGCATATCTTCCATCCAATCGTAGCCCCTATCAAATGCCTTTACATGCATGAAACTATCCTAACCAGAGGCATCTTGTTCCTTATTGACATATTCTTTGGAAACCTATCCAAATCTTTATCTTCCTCCAATCCTTCCAAATCCTAAGCAGATCCTCCTTCCAAATCCCAAGCATTTCCTCCAATCAATCCTTCAGCATTCCTCTATCCAAAATCCTCAGCAATCACGTATCTTCTAAATCACCAGCATTCCTCCATCCAATCCTTCAACATTCCTCTATCCAAAATCCTCGGCAATCACCTATCTTCCATCTCCCCATCCAAATCCTAAGCATTCCTCCATCCAATCCTTCAGCATTTCCTCTATCCAAATCCTAAGCATTCCTCCATCCAATCCTTCAGCATTTCCTCTATCCAAATCCTAAGAATTCCTCCATCCAATCCTCAGCAAATCCTCTATCCAAATCCTAAGTACTCCTCTATCCACATCCTAAGCATTTCCTTTATCCAAATCTCCAAGAATTTCCCCCAAGCATTCATCCCTCAACGAATCCTCAATCCAAGCATCCCTCAGCAATTCCTCTATCCACATCTTTCCCTCAGCAATTCCTCTATCCACATCTTTCCCTCAGCATTTCCTCCATCTTTCCATCATCTGGTTCTTCCCTTGTCATTGGTATCTAGCTACGGGCTACCCCCATGCAATCCAATGTCTTCTCCTAAATCAGAATCATCCTAGTGCTACCCTTTGACTAAGCATTGTCTAAGGCATCTTATACTTATTTTTGTAGGCCTCATCATCTCAAGCAAGAGATTGGCATACACTGGTAATAATCTCATCTTCTGAAGATCATCAGTCTATCTTAGGTTGACAAATCTAGTCCTATCCTATATGATCCTACATCAGGAAGCAACAACTCATCCCTGACACTTGGTAATCCATCACCATCCTCCACCATCCTACACAAATCAATCATCCTCCATTAATCCTACCTATGGAAAAAGGTCTATGAGATACTTGTTATTTCATTGGTTCCCTTGGATCTTTTCTTATCTTTTGAGCTCTCATGTACATATCTTCATCATCCTATTGTACATATCCTTGTTAGTCCTACAACAACATTTGATCATTTGATCTTGTCTCACCCATCCTCGTCCTTCAACAACATCAATTATTGACTATCCTTGGTTTCTTGACTATCTTTGAACTTCATCATTTGCCAATCAACAACACACCATTCTCCCCATCAACATGGGTCCGCATAGATGTATGCTCCTATATTGTCTGACCTAATCAATCAAAATGGGTCCTTGAGGATGTATCCTTCCTCCTATTCGACCTAATCTTCCACCAACCAACCCAGGTCCATGTTGATGTATCCTTCTTCATGTTCAGACCAAATCTTCCCCCATCAATCAAATCAATCTCTCTCCTTGGCAAAGGATGTCTTTTGGAGTTATTACTTTGACCTAGGATTTTGTCATTTGGGTCTTGTTAATCTTTTACAACTTCTCGTTGTCCTCTAGTCAAAGTCACCATGATCCTTTATATCATGGTGTGTTGCTAATGAGGGAAATCTGGGGCAAGGTCTTTTGATCTTTTGCTTCTTCCCATGAATCAGTCATGTGTTTGTGGTTTCTCCAACATCATTTCCACCATGCCTCCTTTGGGTTTCATGTGTGATGTTGGGGCAACCCTTTGTGTATTTTTTGTGTCAGTCCTATGCAACGCTAGTGACAAGGCCTTGTGATCCCAATATCCTTGGCATGTCTCTAGCATTTCTATATCAAAGTAGGTTGTGCTCTAAAAAATATCCAACACATGGAGCTCCCTAAATCCCCCATACAACATCATATACATTAACCTTGCATCTTGCATATAGCTTCATCATGCATTTCATAATCATATTGCATTCATGCATTTTTGCTCTTGGAAGGTCATTTGTTTATCTTCTCCCTTCCTCCTTTCTTCCTTCATGCTTGTGTCCTTTTCAAGAAAATTCCATAAAGTTTCCTCTTTGTGTTATTTTCTCAAGGGGGCACAACCCCTTATCCTTTAAATTCTAGCCCAGGGCATCTTATTTTCTTATCTTTCATGCCACACCACTTGCAGCATCATGTCAAAGAGGGGCAAAATATAGACACCTAAAAAGCCTTTGTCAAAATAGAAATATTTTATTTTGTAAAACCCCTGATGACATCATCATTTGTTAATTAATTAATTATTTAATTAATTAATTTTTTAGTATGCCATTAATCCCTCCTATCTTAATTAAACATATTTAATTAAGAAACCCTAGCCAAAAACATTTAAATCGCATTTGAATGATAATCCCTACTATTTATTAAAATCATTTAATAAATAAATTCCTCAACCAAACCCTTTAAATAAATTTGATATTTATTTAAATCCCTAAACCTTTAGACTCTTCTAGAAAACCATAAACCCTTATCCTAACTTTGACCTTTGAGCCTAACTCAACCTTAGTCTATTCAACCCATGAAAGTCAATCCTTATCTCCTTGACTCAACCCCTAACCAAATCCCAAACCCTAACTCTCCATCCTAACCCAAGCCCTTGGCTTGAATCATATAAATAGTCTCTCTTCCAAGAGAAAATCATTAGCTTATTTTTTATCTTCATGCATTGTTATAATGGTAAAATACATCTAGATCATCATAGCCTTTAGCATAAATTGTTAGATTAACTATATTTTATGCTTTCATAGATCATCCTAGAATAGCTTAATGGATTGAATCTACTTATTTGTTAATATTTTCTAATCATTTATGCATCATATCATGTTTCATTTGGATTAAAATCAATCTAGCTTAAGCATTCTTGCATCTATTAGGATCTTTGAGACTCTAGGGGCAAAAAGGGTGTTCTATACCGATTTTTGTGCCACTATGGGGTTATCATGGTCTCTAATCCATCCCAAAGCTCCCTAATCATCATTAGGGATATGCTCCATGTGTTTTGAGAGCACATCCACATCCCTAAATCAAGAACAAATCAAACGGTGATAGGGTGCTCATGTTTAAGTTCTATATGAATGACTTAGAAATAGATTTTACTATATATTAGGAATATTCTCTTAGACTAATGTTTGAATGTCTATGCTTGTTCCAAACAACTTAGGTTTTCTATGATCACATTCCCCACTCTAGTTTGGTCAATTGTACTCACAATGCCATTATATTTGGCTACCACTCCTTCGATCTAACCTAGTAGTTCAGCTCTTACATCTAGCCACACTATCAGTTCCTTCATTGTCCCTAGTGTTCACCCTATTTTTTGTCCAATGCAAACCCTCATCCCTTCCCTGTAGTTTTTTCTTGATCCTTGCCTCTGTCCCTGTCACCCCGTTCCTTAGTGGTTCCACCCTGGTGACTAGGAAACTCCATCCCACTCCCATCCTTCCAACAGGAGGAGATGCTGATCACTAGATGGGTGGCTACATCTCCCTTGGGCACTACCCATGGGTGGGAAAAAATTTCCATCTAGGATGGGTAGCAATGTGCCGCCTCATGGCAGGCAGAGATTCCCATCTCTAGATGGGAAGCTCCACCATCCTTGGGCACCAGCCATGGGCAGGTAGAGATGCTCATCCTTGGCAAAATGGTTTTGTGTTGCCTCTTGGCAAACATAGATGACGTCTATCTTTTGATAGGCAGATTTGCTGCTCTTGGGCACTGTGCATGGGTAGGCATAGACACATGTCCTTGGGTAGGCAGCTCTGTCCCACCGTTCAGCAGGTGGGTACACCTAGGGACACACATTTCCACCACATACCCCCTCCCCCTTGCCCCTAACATTTATCCCTCGGTACCAATAAAAAAATAAAATTTATTTTTTAATCTACAAGCATTAAAAAATTAAACAACTACAACAAAATGTAAATGTGAGTTTTCAAACTCACTAGATCACCCCTGTCTGCTTCCCCCTAGTGGACTTGTACTCGCTCCCCTAGCTACTATCTATCTCTCTCAATTGTCATCCCACTCTTCTCTTCTCCTTTCTTGTGGTAAGAAAATGATCTGTATGCACCCCTTTTTGCCCTTTTATAAGGGGCTTTTTAGTGGGTTCTTTTTTTTACCCTCCCCTTTTTAAAGCCGTGCAAAAGTCATTTCTTTTCCCCTCTTTTTTCTTCTTTTTGTGAAAATTGGCCAATTTTTTTCTTTTTCCCTATTTTATCGAGGGGGCACATCCTCCTACTGCCTTTTCTTTTGTGCATCCCTTAGGTCCTTTTCTATTTTCCTTTGGGGCATCTATGTTTTCTTTTCTTTGACTCAATGTCATATTCGACACCGCATCAAAGAGGTGCAAAATATAGACACCTAAATTTGTTCATTCTAACACATAACGTTAATTTAATTTAATTTAATTAATGTCCCTAGTAACATTATAGTTAATTTTAATTAATTATATTTATTATTTCCATTTATCTGTTTAACTAAATAGAATCATTGCCTATAGTATTTTTTATTAAATTTAAATACTAGCCCCTAATGTACTGAATTCAATTTATTACATGTTTCTCCATATTCTCCTTTTAAATAGATTATTTATTTATTCATTCCTCCACATGCTTTATTTCTACTAAATCATGATTAAGTTAAAAGTTAATTAATTTAACCTTAAATCTAACCTAGATGCTACCCTACACACATCACTTTTTATTTACGAGCCTATTTACTAATTAACTAAGGTTAATTAAGTTAATTGTAATCTTCCAACAAAATTGTTCCTAATTATTTTCTCCCACATGTGTGAGCAAATAATATAAAATCTAATTTTTCAAAAATTGATAAAAAGCCTAAACAAGCCTTATTGCATTTTTTTATGACACCTCTTACACTTTCCAAAAGTGTGAAAATTGACCTTCTCTTACACATTTCTTACACACACTTACACATGTGTACTTGGAATACACATTGACCCATCACATCCCAAATTGCTCACACATATGTGAGCAAGCCTTGGACTATGCATGGTCTCCTTGGTGGAACTTATGTGGATGACCCATAGATGCCACCACACCCCAGCCCTCCAAAATGGTATAAATAAGACCCTTGTATCAAGAAACTGATCCACTTTCTATTCGCATTCTAGAGATATTATGCTAGTGTCATTTTAGAGAGTTATTGCATCAATTGTAGTCTTTATTGCAAACTCTTTGGTATTTTTTTTCATTCATGGTAGACTTAGATTTTGAATCTTAGATAGTTTCTATTAATTGTAAATCATAGTCTCATTCAATAGCTCTTTGGTTTCTTGCATTGAATGCTCAAGGTTTGGTTCCACAACTCATCCTTGAGTACTTCAATATTTTATCTCAATCTAGTTTGCATTCATTTCAATCTATCTTAGTGGGATCAATACTTGCGTTGGGAGAGCACACCCACACCCTCTCTAAGAGCTTATATCAATAAAGTCTTAGGTGCACTTGTTTCATGCTCATCCGAGGTTATGTAGAGAGTAGTGTAAGAATTAGAATAAATATAATTTCTTGTTAGTTTATATTTGATTATGAACATGTAAAACTAATGTTTGAATGTTTACGCTTGTTCCACACAAGTTACTTTTCCTCATATACACATAGTTGGACCTAAAAATGATCATAGCCCAAGTATGGTAAGATGTCTGCCTTAAGATTGTAAATAAATTGAGCCTAATTGCCTCTAAATAGGAATCTATCCATATTTTTTGCAATGTTACTAAACCCCAATATTCTATTATTCCAAGTGAATACATCTTATTCTCTCGTAACTTCCATTAATTTATTTTTATTAACCCATTCCTTAAAGTCATTTCTTGTTGTAGATAATCTTGTTGAACCTCCCCATTTCTCTTTAGGGTTGAGGATGACATTGAAATTGCCACCAATTATGCAGATCTTGTTTTGTATGGTCTCCATAAATTGTTTGATCTTTTCCATGCTAATCTCTTGTCTCTATTTTGAGTAGGACCGTAGATATTGATTAATGTGAAAAGAAAGTTACTCCTAATGCTCTGTGTTGGAAATATGATATGGGAAGTGAGATACTAAGAGGAGAGGTGAATCAGATATCTACTTTTAATTCCATTTTGACATAAATTTCACTTGCATAACATAAACATCAAATTCAATACTGAAATAGATCTAACATTCTAACTTCATCCATGTAATGAAACTCGTAACACAAAGATTTTGGTTACCCAAAAACCCTTGAAAGGTAAATCTGGGGTGGGGATGACACCAATAAATCTTCACTACAATGGTATTAAAGTTTACATGTTAGAGCTACCAAGTTTGATCATAAACTGATGATCTACCTTGTGAGGGGTCTACCCTATTTGGAGCTTATAGACTTATACAATCTACCTTGGTAAAATGATTTAAACTTACAACAAATTAAGCACTCGGTTAAGAGATTTTTATAGGCCTGTTAGGACCACTCTATTAAGAGATTTACCCCGATTCACTTGTTAAAATGTATCAGTACCTGATCCTTTGGTTTGCACTGTGATGCTGATAATAGATTTTCTCCTTCCAATACTAGTTTGATCTCCTCAATCAAATATAGCTTTGTTCTGCCCTTCACTGCTTAACTCGGTCACTCTGACTAATCTCTACCTATATCAAAATACTTCTCTATTATGTGCATATGAGATCCCCTTCATTCCATTCATGCACATACTCTTACCATACATCATTTTAGGGTTAAGACCTCAACTTATATAGACAACAAATCAACTTCCTAGATCAAGATCAGTGATCTAGATTCTCTACTTATGTCGCTTAAGACTTCCCTTAATCTAATAGGCTATATATCTTACATAGGGATCAATGATTACAAATATAAGGCATAATCACCTCCATGATTCCGTAAACAAATATTAAATATTGTATAGATGTCAGCTAAAATGGTTTACCTAAGTGTTTATGCCATTAAAAACATGTATGTCAAATCTGGCTTTTTCAGCATATGAAGTCTCTGACACTCGGCATTAGCTATTCTTCATATACTGGTGCTCAACACTGACACTTTCATACAACTTGGCATAAACTGCTTGATCATTACTAAAGTACTCAGTGACCAGTGTCTTGCTCAACAATAACTACTACTCGGTAATAGTACAAGATACAAGTCTAGACATAACTCAACCTTAACATGATGGCTCAATCGTAGTGATGACCAACCAACATTGCCTAGAAATTGACTAAGTGTAAGACACTAATAAACAACAAAACTTAGGGATCAACAATCTCCCCCTTTGACATTAGTGGCAAAAACACTTTTTCATGATATTTACATTACAACAAGAGTACTTAATAATTTGATTACTCCCCCTAAGACTTTGAGTCAGTCTTCAAAAAGATTCTAGATATATATACATAAGACTCTTGTGGCATACAACTGAATATATACATTACAAAATAGTATGTCATACCTTTCTGTTATTCTCACTGTATTTTCTCTGTATGTGACATTTCATTTCCCTTATTCATTTCATGTCATTTCCTCATGTCATTACCCCTGTTCTTGCTATTCTTGTCATGGCATGTCATTTCCCCCTTGTTTTTGTCACTTGAAGTTGTTGGGTTATAGGGGTATTGAAATATTTATCCAAAAATGGTTTATGGAGCTACATTATCATACCTAATTAATACATTGTCCCATCCTATCGTGACAAAATCTAAAACATGTATCTTTAATTCTAGCTCAGTAGCTAGATCAACTAAGCTCTCAACAATAGAGAGATGAGGGTCTATCTATACTAACTCCTTTGTCATTGCTAATTCCTTTTGCATAACCTCTACATGAGGTGCTAACATTGTTTGTATGGAAATTAGCCTTTCTGTTATTCTTCCGTCATTAGCAATCAACTTGGTTAATCTTCCATGTGCATGAAGTAATCTAGTAAAGTGAATGGAGGTGGAACTTTCATCCATGCTCAGTGAATTACCAGTAGATTTAAAATCTAATTACAGTTTATCAATTAACTCTTGATTGTCCTTAGTGAACTCTTCCATATTACATAACTTCTTGTACATAGAATGAACATTCTGTACGACTTCCTCTAAGTTAGTCACTAAGGTAGAAAGTTCTACCTATTTTACTGTTATTTCAGTGGAAACATTTTCCATTACTTTGGTCTCAAACTTTCTCTCAGACCATTGCATGAGTTTTTCATTTGCCTATCTATCATCACTATTCACCATCTTAACAATTTGAACTAGTTGATCCAAGATAGGTGTTGAGTCATTCACATCACCCATTTCAAAAGCTTCAATAAATATACCTTTAATCTCATGCAAAACTTGTTTTTGTTGATGTTCTCTTCTTAACTCTTCTTGCTTGCTAGTCTTCTTCAAGAGATCTTGTAATATCTTCATTTGCTCATAAGTTAAGTTATCAGTGTCCCACTTAGGAATCACTATAACTTCATCAAGTGTAACCTGTGTTCCTTGAGATTTCTCTTTTTTCTTCTCTGATTTCTTCTTCGGTGTATTCCCACTCGGCAACTGTATTAGAGCTTTTATGGCTTCTTGTTCCTTAGGCTCTAGTTTTTCCTTAAGTATTTCTTCTTCAGCCTTCTTCTTTTCCTCCACATGAGGACTTGTTATTACTAATGTAGACTTATCTTCTTGATCTTTGAGACTCTCCTCTACTTGTTCTTTCTTTTCCTCCTTGCCATGTGCATTATGAGTTGTGATTGTCGACTTTTCATGTTTCTCGTCACTGGTACTCTATGAGACTTGTGGTTCAATTGTGACTGTATGAGAGCTTATAGGTGTAGTGTCCATGGTTGATGTACTCTCAATCCTTGGATAGTCATGTACCTAAATTAAAATGGGATTGGTGCTTGATAGAAACTTATCTGAGGCTACCTCAAATAGTCAATTGACATCTTTGTGATGATACTTTCACCTTTTTATTCTCATCAATATCTGTCTCTTCATCATCATCATCATCTTTCTCCAATACTAACTTCCTTCATGGTTTCTTCCTAAGATTACTTGACACAACCTTAGTTTGTACTGGTTTCCTTTTTCCTAATGTTGGTGTCTTTTTCTATGGCTCAAAAGCTATGATAGTAGAAGCTTCTGTTGTTCTCAGTCTAAGTATTGCAAGAGGAGTGAGCTTTTGTTTCTGCAGTTGCCTCTTTCTAGGCTTGGCAATTGATGCCTTCTTGCCCTTTTTTGTAATTTCAATATCCTTCCCATCACTTCCTTCAAACTCACTAGTATTATCTTCTCCTAGCCCGTGTGTTAGTTTAAGAGTTGCATTTTCCTCTTCTCCTTCTCGTAGCATCTTTTCTAGGTTCTTATCTAGTTTCTTCCTCTTTCTCTCCAAGGTTTTTGACTTCAAACCCATAGTTATCTTAGACTTAGCTTCTTCATAAGTCCCAAAAGGTTTAGCCTTCCTATCAATTTCCTCAGCTAGTAGGGCAGTTATGGCTATTGTTGTCTCATTTACATTGACCTCATAAGGTAATGGCCTAAGCCATGCTACTCTCAGTAGCAGTTGATTCACCATGACCAATTGATTGTTTGTCAGCCTTTGCATGTCACATGTTCTTTCATCAAGTCTTATAGACATTTGTCTTTTATCTTCTTCAGCCATTATTTTGTCTTCTTCAACTTTCTTTTTATGTTCAATTACTTCACAAAATCTTACTAATTGAATTTCCTATTCTCTCTTTAGATTTCTGATATCTTCACTCAGTATGTTCTTTTTCTCTAGCAGATATGTTATAGATTTTTCAGTTTTAGTGGTGTTAGTAAATAGATTTGCACTTCAAAAATACCAACATAAATTGACTCATAATGCTCAAATGAAAGTACAAATGCTACTAACAATTGGATTGATTATCATTGAATTGATAATCTTCCTCTGAATTGAGAGGTACAACTCCCTCTTAAGATTTACAATGAATTAAACAACTGGATATGTCTTTAAGACACGAAGCCACACTAGCATTTACCCATCAACATGGGAAAAATGTGATTAACAGATTTAAAAGCTTAGAAAGAAATGAATGAATGACCAATAGATCACTCATCTAATCTCCCTAAAACAAAGAAGTAAAGGAGAATTTAACATCTTGTAATACATTTATAATCTTGGAAAAGAGAGGCAAAACAACATCTAAGAATTACTGGAATCGCCCACATATTTATTTCAATCAAGAAATCATATATCAAAACTAACTAATTAGACATACAAAATCTATTTTATTCTTAGATGTTTAATATAATGACCAACTGATCATCATCTCTTTGCACAAAAAGACCAGCTTTGCAAAAGTAAAAATAAAATATAACTCTCCTCCAATCCTTTGCTATAAGTATAGAATTAAGAAAATGTTCTCCCTCTCCCCTGTTGCCATCTGACTGCTAGAAAAGAAGAACCTCTTCCTCATCAAAATATTCCAATAAATAATCTTCACCCCATTTTCTAGTTAACTGATTCTTGGATACTTTCCCCTTGTTCTTTCACTTCCCGTAACTTTTCAATTTTATCCCATAACTAATTCTTGAAAATATTTGTCTTTCATTCCCAAAATTTTTCTCTTTTAAAAACGTGATATCTTTATAAAAGATTGATTTTAAAGTTTATAAAGATATATCTTAACATATTAAATGATAATTGGACAACTGGCATTTGAATATGTCAAACCAAAAATAAAACTATTTTAATGTTGGGGTGGATGAAAATATTTATGATAGAAAACATGGGTCTCCATACGAGGGGCATAATGTTTTACTGAATCGTTGGATCGAGCTCATTTTTGGATATGTAGTCCAAAACCTAAAAATTTGAATTATGACTAGAGCGATTAAAAAAATTATATCGGTGCTGGAAGTTACACATCTCTGAGTACAGGTATATAAAACTGCAGAAAATCAGATTTCTTCATCTTCTCTTGCATTCTTTCATTTGGCTCATCTGTCAATGCTGACCATAAATGGAATTGAATTATCTAGTATTTATATCTTTAGGCACCACTTTGGATGATTAGTAATCATAAAACCATGTGTTGGCATTAAAAAGCAAGCATTTATTTCTTCCAATAAACTGGATTGTCAAACTTCTACAACTTTTGAACTTTGGAACTCAACTTGAATCATTCTGAATGCTTGAAATTGAAGCACTACCCCTTATTACATTTACAAAGAAATGAAGCATCACAAAAGGCATGGACTATCTACCACCCAAGTCTTGTTACAATTTAAACCCGACTGTTGAACCTTGAACTTTGAATTGAGATAATTCAAGATATGTAGTTCAATGGGAGGACCGACTTTGCAACACGTCGCTTACTTCACATAACTCAAAAGAAAGAAAAACATGGAAGACAATAAATGATGAGAAAGAAAAGGTGGTAACAATGGCTTCGAATAGGGACAAGGACTCTTGAGGAAGAAGGAATCTAGCATCTCTGGTGAAAAAAGAATAGTGCCTAGCCATTGGAAAACAGAGTCAAAGCTGATAACAGGGAGATGCTTGTAGAGGGGGAGGGGGAAAGAAGTGAAACAAACCAAAACTACCAGCACAACAAAAACTATCCAAGCCAAACTTATTTACAAGTATGTACACAGGCAGGAAACTCCCACCACAAGAACTAGGGAAAATATTACTTACACAAAATCATTCACAGGCTGTGAAAAGAATGAACCTTTTCGGAATAATGGGATGCATCTACGTGAAGCAACATGTACCATCTTTCATCTTGAGATCTCTCCAATATTGAAAAACAAATCAATAGTGTGTAGGAATTTTGCAAGTAAAGACTCACTCCCAAAGAGCCATGTGTCATCGTAGATTTCTGGTTGCAATGTGTTGACACCATATTGAATGAGCTGATTTGTACCAAGAAAACCAGTGTATCCCATATGAATGTTAGAAAAACAAGTTAGGCATTTTATTGGACAACATTCTTTAAGAGTGAAAGGATGATCTGCAAGAATGCTCCTTTTAAAATTTGAATTTGAATTTATTTGAAACTTATTTTCCAAGGATGCATTATTAAGAACATCATCAATACAAAATGATTCTAGCATGGGATTACTATCAAGCAACTCATCTTCATAATCAAACTTGAATATCTCTAGTTCAGATTGTGTATGTGGTGGCATACCGGAAGCAAAAGAGTTTTCATTATCTTTCTCTTCATAAGATCTCTCATGATTCTTCAATACCTTGGACTGTAAAAACTCTTTACTATCTTGCATGCAATCAAACTAAAAAAACTCAGAATCTGCCTGTATATCAATATGCAATATATCTTCTATCTTATCTCCACTATACATTTCTTGTTCTTACTTCTCCATCATACCAGCATGATTAAAATTACTTACTGGAAATACATTAGAAAATGTAAAGGACTTGAAATCTGAAAAAGGCAATGCTTTCAGGCAAGCTTTTATACAATATTCCATCATTGGATCTTTGCTCAATGAACGGTGCATTTGGGCATGTTAATGAGTTTTCTGATAGTGTAGTATGGTCATACACATTTTTTAATGCATCCTAATGCTCAACATGTAAATAATGTATTCTAGCAACACTAGAAGGATTATTTTCAATCACGGGAGTTGATTGGAAGTCTTGATTATTAAAAACAGTCAAGTTTTGGAAACAAGAAATAGATTGTGTTGGCTACACTGCTTTCATGAAAGGTTTCCTTTGTAAAGGGCTTTTCTTTGGTTACACATTTTGATCACAAAGATAAATTTTAGATTGAGATATATTTGCAGCATATGTATCCAAACACTTTATTCCACTCAAACTCATACAATCATCTATTTCCACAGCTTCCCTTTGAGCATCTTTTAAATTTTGTAATTTCTTTTGCCTGAACAAAAATTTGATCTCAGTTTGCAATGCAACAATAAAAATAGATAACTAATTATTTTTAGTTGGTTGACTTGCTTGAGGCATTTTACCAACACGTCTATTAAATCTGTCAATGAAACTTCTCATAGATTCATTTTCCTCTATCTTGATTTGAACAAAATTTACTAATAATTCACCTATATCAACTGCAAATCCAAATCTATCAAGGAATTTTACCTCCAGATTGTTCCAATAGGTAATGCATCCACTTTGTAAATTTTGAAACCAATCTACAGCTTCACCAATTAGGCTTCCAATAAAAAATCTCACATAGACATTTTCTTCCAGTACACCAAAAATACTACAAGCAACATTGAATGCTTTAATGTGATCTTCTGGGCATTTATTTTTATTGCCAGCAAATGTAGGAATATACTCTTTTGGCCTTTTAGGTAGGGTTGAATGTCATGACAGAGAAAGAGGCCCAAACTAGGGTCTCCATGGCTGCGCTGCAACAAATGCCATAATACACTGGACTCTTTTTAACCAAAAGATTTTAAAAATTATAACACGGAGTCGCCAATCTCTTTTACACCAAGATAATTTAAAAACTGGAGAAAATAATCAAAGCACCAATCTTCAGCTTTGATCCCCAATAGAGTTGTCAAAAATCAGTTAGTAAACATATTTGCACTTCAAAAAT
Organism: Chamaecyparis obtusa; assembly: GCA_027943335.1. NCBI lineage: Eukaryota > Viridiplantae > Streptophyta > Pinopsida > Cupressales > Cupressaceae > Chamaecyparis > Chamaecyparis obtusa. The sequence continues at coordinate 63,638 of BSBK01011439.1, forward strand.
ACCAACACAAATTGACTCATAATGCTCAAATGAAAGTAAAAATGCTACTAATAGTTGGATAGATTATCATTGAATTGATAATCTTCCTCTGAATTGAGAGGTACAACTCCCTCTTAATATTTACAATGAATTAAACAACTGGATATGTCTTTAACCAGAAGACACGAAGGCACACTAGCATTTACCCATCAACATGGGAAAAATGTGATTAACAGATTTAAAAGATTAGAAATAAATGAATGAATGACCAACAAATCACTCATCTAATCTCCCTAAAACAAAGAAGTAAAGGAGAATTTAACATCTTGTAATACATTTATAATCATGGAAAAGAGAGGCAAAACAACATCTAAGAATTACTGGAATCACCCACATATTTATTTCAATCAAGAAACCATATATCAAAACTAACTGATCAGACATACAAAATCTATTTTATTCTTAGATGTTTAATATAATGACTATCTGATCGTCATATATTTGCACAAAAAGACCAGCTCTGCAAAAGTAAAAATAAAATATAAACTCTCCTCCAATCCTGTGTTGTAAGTACAAAATTCAGAAAATGTTCTCCCTCTCCCCTATTGCCAACTGACTGCTGGAAAGAAGAACCTCTGCCTCATCAAAATCTCCTCAAGTGGTCAAGCTCCCAAAAGAGGACTCATCTCTGATACCAATTGTTAGAAACAAGGTAATACACACAATGGACCGGGATGAGGGGTGAACCTTAATCAAACCTTAAACCTTTAATCTCATATATGTGTGATAAATATTAAAGAAAGACCACAACACATAACACCAATATTTTTGACGTGTAAACCCTGTTAGGGGAAAAACCACAGTGAGGATCAAACCCACAAGATAATGTACTCTATTAAAAGCACTATACCTGGTTAAGAGTAATACAAGGAAAATGCACATGCATTTAGGCACACTTCTTAGAGCTCACTACTCAAATACAACAAGGGCTACAACCCAAATGAAGGCTCACTTCCTTACAACAAATAGATGGACACCAATCCACTATGTACTACAATCCACTAATTATGAATTAACTGATATCATCTCTGTCATGCCAATAAAACTCCAATGAAGTACATCAAATCTCTACCTAAAGTATAGATTCTAATCATACCTCTTCGCATAACATCATGATCATCGCTCATGCCTTCACAATTACAAATGATTATATTGTTTTATACATTCCATCCACTTATTTCCACAAGGTTGGCCAAAGACCTATTTACAAAATATTACATCAATATAATACATTCTTCAATGCAATCCAAAACATAATGGCTAAGACATAGTAGGGATCCAAATCTTCATCCTTGAACATGTTCCAGATCCATAAATCACACCACAATACTTTACAACACACTACACCATCAAGTCAGCCAATAACACTAAGAACAACAACACGCTACATGAAAATCACCAAGTCTGATCACATAACTCAATGCATTCCAATAACATGAATAGAACACAATCTACAAACATCAACAAGAAACATGAAATGCCATAGTAACAACAAAAATAACTCTGTCTCAAAATTCACCATCATCTATGTATTGGTCATCAAGAACACCAAATAATAACCTCTATTACTCAAGAAATATAGATTTCCAACAACCAAATCATTAACCACTCGAGTTGAGGACACAAATCCATGTCCTCAACTCACCGCCAGGTTAGCAACTAGAAATATTACATAACCGATCCAAAAATTAAACACTGTCTCTTCCCAAACATCCAAAATACCAGTCTTTGATCAACCATTTACAACTTTCTCAAATCAACAAGTGAACCTCTACAGACTGGCATAGATCAACTACAGACATTCCTGAAGCCATTTGTACCTTTGCAACATCTGATATTCAATACAAAAGCCATACCAAACAAATCTCCTCATTGAATATTCCAACAATATCTCTACAACACTGCCAGAATAAAGAAATATGTTGACATCAATGACAACACATCTCTTCAAATATGTGACAACAATCTCTGAAACACATATTTGCATGATATCCCAACACTTAGTATTTCATCTTCTATTAATTTTATCTTCCTATGGAAGAGTTATTGTCGTATTTGGAGGACAAGTAGAATTTGTCACAAGAGGAGTTAGGTGTCCAACTTTGGGGTGGAATGGTTTGGATATGCATTAACATCTTGTGGTGTGCATCACATCATCATGTGGGGAGTAATGTATCATAAATTTTATGATGTGTATGAGCATTTTAAATTGAGGTTGCATTATGATCTTGACCAACATATGAATTGTATGGACACTTTTCATGGAATATTTGAGTATATTGGTGTAAGAAGGGTTTCCACATACCTTTCTTCAACTAATCAAATATGAAAGAAAAATAACACATTAAATGTTGAGAATGTTTATCATGATCAACAAGGAAATTAACATGGGTCACTTGTGTTTTTCAAGATTTATGAGCATATCAAGTAGACTAATTACGAGATGACCTTTAGAAGGATGCAAGAACTTTTATAGGAGTATGTGACATATTTCAATCCAATAAGGGTACATTGAATTGTTAAGGTCTTTACAACACCTTCCTATTATTGACATGGCTAGGGTAGACATGTATCTAGATTTCATTGTAAAGATCATAAATTTAGGTTCCTACATGTCATTTTGATCATTATTTATTGATTTAATAAGAATAATCATTTTTTTGCCTTGTATCGCCATAACAAGTTTATTGTTAGAGTCAAAAAATTCATGGAACAATAATTAGGTTTAACATCTTGCCTTACGCCATTGTCAATAATCATGAACTTGCTTTCAATAGTAAAATATAGTAAGAACTGTTTAAAATACAAGACTAAATCTAGTTTCAATTTATCACATCATCCATAGAGTAGTGGTCAAATTTAGGTTACAAAAAACTCCTTGAAACTTAGCTACACTAAATTACGTCTAAGTAATAAAGACAATGGACTAGGAGTCTGCTTCTTGTTTGGTGATCTAGTATAATGCCATTTATTATAAGTGCTGATATTCCAAGTTCTTCCGAGATCAAACTAGGTGAAAAATACCTTACCAAATGGGAGACAATTCTCAAGGTCTTTAATGATGATATGGTGCATAGAACTACATGTAATAGTTGATAGATCAACACATGATACAACACACATTTCAAGTGCGTAGCTGATTGAATAATTTTACACCTTTGTCCTTAGAAGTAGACATCCTTGCATGACAAGGTGGGTCATAATTTGAGTCCAAATTTTAGATTTCTTATTAAGTGGTGCAACATACTAGTGGAGTAATTTACAAATTTGCAATCCCAACCTCTTCAAAACTTTCAACCAAATTTTCATGTCTCTTACCCTCAATGATGTTGTCTAACTTTTTAAATATAATGATCTACCATATTATTAATATTTTTGATAAATAAATGTGACTAAGTGGGGTCACACCCATATATTAAGATTAAAAAATTACAACACCAACTCCTAAACATGCAAAAATTCTATAAGAAAAATTCCCATCGAGCAACCAAAATGGCCAACAACCACCACTGGTCCATCAATCTACCTATATTGTCTACTATACTATCTACTATCCTAAACTATCCATGATACTGCTATTACATTAGGGAAATTTGGAGATAAAAAATGGCATGCAACCACAACCACCTTGCCAACTGTAGACAAGGACTACCTACATTAGATATGCTACTAAACTCTACTAGTTATAGAGATACAATATACATATGTATCTATAAAAACATCTTGAAACACCCAACTTACCTAGACTTGTCCTCCTCCATCCACTTCAGTCAGTGTGTAGGCCTACTTGCCATCACCTGTCTTAACCCCTTCTACACAACCTTTTAGGAAGTCAACACCCACCTAAGCTTTTCTATGTCTTTCTAGAACATCCATGCCAATTCCCCACACCACATTCAGCTACAAAGGGTCATCTCTACTTCCCTGCTATCAAGTAGCAATGCAAGAAACATTGAAGCTATGTCAAAGTTAATATGATATTGATTGTTTCCACTCTAATATGTATCACCCACAACCAATCTTAACACATGAAGCACCACCCTTGCTCTAGTTTTGAGCACCTATATGACTCTCGTCTTGAAGACGTCACCACATAATGTCATTAGCCTCTTCCTCACCATTAAAGAAATGACAATGTCCATGCTTGTTACTACTTTCATTATGACATCCATTCTCCTATTGCTAATATAGGCTATTGTACTCTCCTTAATTTCTCCAACTTGATTCATAAATATTTTTTTCTTGTCTGATCTCTTTAAGCGTGGGAGTTCATGTGGTGACAACATGATGGCAAAATAGAGTGTGTCATTCATTTGGAGACATTGTGTCCTCTTCCTCCACTATCAAATCTATCGTTGACTTAGCAATTGCATCCACAATATGGTTTCCTTTCTAACATACATAAGATATAATGTACTCTAATGAGTTAATATATTCCACAATTTGACTTAACCACCCATTCAATTCCCAAATTTGGACTTGGCTTGCTATAATAGCATTTACAAGAAGTTATTTTGGATTTGGCTTACTAGGATAATATTTGCAAAAGAGTTGTGAATCTTGTTTTCCTCCTAGGCATTCTATTTGTGAAAGGCATTATATATTGGATTAACAATTTTTTATAACATATTTTTTTTGAGATGACAAGGATTATGAGAACCCACTTGACATGTTAAATTTTCTAAGAGACATTAACTAGGTATTTAGATTACCTTTTATATTTCAAAGAATATTTTGTAAATAAAATTTGACTAAACTAAATTAAAATAATAAATTTCGTTAACCGAAATTAAAATATGTGATATTGCTATCAAGATTCAATTGTGTAGTTTTCAAGTCAAACTCATTGACCCGTGTTTCATGAGTAGTAGTTCACAAGAACCCATCTCTCAAAGAGAATGAATGGAACACTTAGCACTCATTGCATCTATGTGAGTCAAACTCATTGATCCATGTTTCATGATTAGTGGTTCACAAGAGCACATCTCTCATGAGAATGAATGGAACACTTCATTGCATCTGGTGATGCTCACAACGGTGAAGTGTTGAGACTTCTCAAGCCCTGTCACCCATTCGAGTACCACTCCAGCTTAAATGCATTTAACCAAAGAGTTTCCTCCAAGATTAAGCCCACTTTGCTTGCAATCCCATTTGCAAAATCTTCAAGAAGTGTTGTTCACAATTTCACTTGTTGTAAAAAATATCTCCTTTTTATAAATTAAAATATATTTTTGATCCAATTTTTATATAATTTAAATATTTCGTAAAATTTTTGGGAAAAAAAAGCATCTTATTACATGTCTGTTTAATGAAATCAGCTAGCATCTGTTTTTTTAAATGGTTTATTCAAGATTCACAACGAAGTAAATCAAATTAAATTCACAAAGAAGTAAATTAAATCAAATTAAATCGGCTAGCATTGATAGATCCACAAAGAGTCAAATCGAATTACAGCCATGGATGCTTGGATTTTTTCCTCAACGGTTCTCAAACCAGAGCCACGAGATGAGAGCAAATCGAGGGCATATATCGAATGGTCAGGTTTAAAAAGCATGTATTGAAAAATATGCTTGGATTTTTTTTCTCAACGGTACAAATCAAGGGCATGCATGGAACAAAGTGGCTTTTTCCATACATTGATTTTTCCTTGTCACCGTTTGGAAAAGTGGCTTGTTTTTTTTTTCTCAACGGTACTCAAACCAGAGCCATCGGATGAGAACAAATCAAGGGCATACAAATCATGGGTTTCCATATAACCGTTTTAAAAAGCACCAGTTCACTTTCTATTTATGGACAGTTTATTTGGAAGCCGGGCACATTGTTCCCTATTCAATTTTTGTTTTGGTTTTGTTTGCCTTCCATTGTCATTCTAGCATGGCCATGCCTCCTTTTATGTTTTTATTTAGTTTTTGTGTTTGAAGTTTTTCTTTTCAGTTTTTCTACTGTATTTTGTATATGTTTTGATGCATTTTGAATGGGGCAACACTGATGAGATATTTGCATCTATTTGTATTTCATCTAATATGCAAGGAGGAATCAGCAACACCATATCCCGTGAAATTCATTGAGGCGTTCAACAATCTTTGGGGTCTCTCTCGAGGGGCACTCAGGTAATCACTAAATTGTTTGAAGGTCTTTTTGCAACAGTTGATTGATATTGAAAAATTTATCTATGAATGAATGCATACAACTCGTTAAAGGCAATCAAAGTCAGGATACTATAATGCAGCCTATAATTGCAGCCTGGCTACTGTGCAGGCGGATTATATTTGCATTCTATGTAATCTTTTTTGTGCTAGCTCATTTTTCTCACATTTTTCCTTTTGTTCCTTAGAGTTGGGATATTTCTGTCAAGTTTTTGCTAATCTCAGTGATGTTTTATTCTTGTGTGATGTTTTTGTTAAATTATATAATAGTTTATTTAAAAGGAAATGGCAAGTGTTTGTAAACATTGCTTGTTTTCAGTTTCTTCTCACACTTGGGTTATGAAGCCACCAAGTGCAGAACAGAGGATTACATGCATGATTGTAGGTATATTTAACTTTTTTTTTCATGCACTTCAACTTTGTTGACTATGCTGCAGGTAGTCTTCTATGTCTTTCCTGAATGGACTGGATAGTGTATTCAATACAAGTGGCAATTTCTAATGTGTACTATAGAACCTCAATATTGTTGAAAATAATATAGAGACAACAATGCCTTCCTAAATTTCCTAGTCTTTTTGCAATTTATTGGATGCATGCAAGAGTTGTTCTGTTTTGTAAGATATTTGTTGAAGTCTCTTAATTCAATCAATTTAGTTTTTGGCGTGTAGCCTTTTGCATTTCCAGCTCTTCTTTCAACTCCATGTTGTTAGGTGTTGTATTCTATGACCATCCTTTCAGATTGCATTTTAATCAATCTTTGCAGTTTGTCTTTAATCTTGCTACTATTCTTTTTGCCTTATGAATATTGACTAGGAGAAAATGTATCACTGTTTGTAAATGACCATTTCATAGGGCAGGTTGAATTTAAACAGATAGTGCATCGGTGGCTAAGGCATTTATAAAATACATGCACCAATTACATGAAGCAATAAGGTCTTCATGATATATAATATTTATTGCAATAAGTACACTTAAGACACTATGGCATTCAAACTTTTAATTATAGATATTCTTCCTATCACCAAGATGTTGGTACCATACCTGCTGCTTAAGAAAAAAAATTAAGACAGTGCATGGAAGTGAGCATGTGCCACCTACTTTGTTGATGTGGATTCCATATATGTATTCAAGTGAAACTGATCATAATCATTTTAATACATCTTGATTTGTAACAGAGTGGGAGTGGGTTTGATGTATTTTTCTTTTGATGTGGACAGTTTATTTTCCTTATATGATAATATATGTATTTGAGTGAAATTGACTGTTTTATCATTTTAATACATCTTGATTTGCAACATAGTGAGAATAGGTTTGATGTAATTTTCTTTTGTTGTAAATCAATCTTTTCAAGGAGTCTTTCCAATATATTATATTCATGATCCCCTTCTTTTGGATGATATTGTTGAGTTTGGGCATCAATTCAAATTTGGGTTGCAGGTTGGGTCAAATCCAGAGCTTCTTATTGCCATTTCCAAAGTATGCTACAGTAGAGATGGAATTCTCATCTGCAATGGACAGAAGGTATTGTTCCTTCCCTCATTACAATCATGAAAGGCAATTTCATGTTTCCATAAAGTTATAAAGTTTCTAAGTTTAAAAATGCTAAATATTGTCTTTGCATACTTTTTCAAGATATGTAGTTTTAAAAATACAGTCTGTAGACTGTGTGCTTTTATTATCTGTGGTCATATTTTGGTAGCCTCTCTCAACATGTCTTCTTGTATTCATGGATTCTATTGACTGATTAATCAAGTTTCAAATTAGTGGAAACTTCATTGATTTAGAAGACTGGAGCTAAAATATGTTCAATGTGTGGGCTGTTTTGTTGCTCATTAAAATTAGAGGGATATGACTGGCTGTTTATAGTAGATTCTAGAAACCATGTCTTTGGAGATGAAAATACGAGGGTCATGTATATATCTTGAACAAGATATACTTTCTAAGATATGCAGTTAAAAAAATACTGTCTGTAGACTGTGTGCTTTTATTTTCTGTGGTCATATTTTGGTAGCCTCTCTCAACTTATTAGACTCTGACATGTTTCCTGTTTTCATGGATCCTATTTACTGATTAATCAAGGTCCAAATTAGTGGAAACTTTATTGATTTAGTAGAGTGGAGCTAGTTTCTCGATATGTTGACTTATGAAAAATATGTTCAATATGTGGGCTGTTTTGTTGCTCGATGTGACTTGCTGTTTATAGATGAGTCTAGAAATCATGTCTTTGGAGATGAAAATATGAGGATCAGGTATATATCTTGAACAAGATATAACAATTTAGAAACTATTGCTGAGCATTTGCTGGTTATGGGACATTTTATAAATACCTACACATTATTTACTATCATATTTGTGTCGTTGTTCAGATCATTTCAATCTACTTCCCCTTAGAGGGTTAGTCTTGTGCAGTTCAATAAAGAAGTTAAGTTTGTTTCAATGGATAACATGACATGAAAATATGTTCAATGTGTGGGCTGTTTTGTTGCTCATTAAAATTAGAGGGATATGACTGGCTGTTTATAGTAAATTCTAGAAACCATGTCTTTGGAGATGAAAATACGAGGGTCATGTATATATCTTGAACAAGATATACTTTTTATTTTTTAAGATATGTAGTTTAAAAAATACTGTCTGTAGACTGTGTGCTTTTTTTTTCTGTGGTCATATTTTGGTAGCCTCTCTCAACTTATTAGACTCTGACATGTTTCCTGTTTTCATGGATCCTATTTACTGATTAATCAAGGTTCAAATTAGTGGAAACTTTATTGATTTAGTAGAGTGGAGCTAGTTTCTCAACATGTTGACTTATGAAAAATATGTTCAATATGTGGGCTGTTCTGTTGCTCGATGTGACTTGCTGTTTATAGATGATTCTAGAAATCATGTCTTTGGTGATGAAAATATGAGGATCAGGTATATATCTTGAACAAGATATAACAATTTAGAAACTATTGCTGAGCATTTGCTGGTTTGGGACATTTTATAAATACCTACACATTATTTACTATCACATTTTACTGCTGGAAAATTGATTTTTTGCTTATATAGGGTGTTTTTAAATGTTTGTTTTTTCATTTCCTGTCTCCGGATTGGTATTGTAAGGGATTGTGATATAATTTGAGGAGCAGAGGATCCCGACTAGGTTTCATTCATTGTGTACATATTGAGGTTCAGTTCTCTTGGTCTCTTTGGATCCTGTTTGTGCCTTCCAGTGAACAAGTTAAAATATTTGTGGGTTGGGATGTTTATCACTGGTTCAACATAATTTCAGGGTGAAATTTGGTATGCAAAATTGAGATATCTGGCAACTGGAATGTGGAAAAGACCAAAGAATTTCTCCAAAAATTGGGGGTCCCAAAAGGACAACAAAAGTAATAAGCTCAACATTGTGCTTTACAGAGGATATGATTTAAGAGGTGAAAAATTTAAGTGGGGCTTTGAGCTCTTTTGTTGTAGTGGCTTCACAATTTTGGAGATGTGTAATCAGAGCTCACGAGGTGCCTCTGGAAGAAATCATATATTTCCAAGTGCTGGCTAATTGCTGGGACAGGGTTAAACCTCCCCTGCTTCCAACTTATTTTGGGAACTTCTTATCTATGGGTGTTGTGCAGACCACAACCAACACACTCCTCCACGCTGATGGAGGCTAGTAGACTGAAGAGGAAAAGGTCTAGAAACAAATGTCGCCGAAAACTGGAGGGTTCTCTAACATCTAAAACTAGGAAATTAACAGTCCACAAAGACATGCACATAAGTTTGAGTCAGAAATATAGGCCAAGGTCCTTTGACAATTTGGTGGGAGAACATGGTTGTGCAATCTCTAATTAATGCTGTTTTAAAAGGGAAAGTTGCCTCTGTCTACCTCTTCCAAGCTCCTCGTGGTACAGGAAAGACATCAACAGCTAGAATATTTGTAACAGCTCTGAATTGTATCTTGTTAAGTTTTCGCAAACCAGAATAGCATTAACATAAATATCAGATATCTCAGAACACAAATAACAGATTGACACAATTATTTACCCTGGGAAAACCCTCCTACTTGAGGGAAAAACCCAGCCACACCCGAAAAAAGATTCTTTATTGAATGCTCCAAATAATGCTTCACAAGCTAAGACAAATGAATGTCTTCTTCACTTAGTCTGTGATCACACAACAAACATTTACAGAGAAAGAAATGCTCACAATAATGACAACACTTTTGTGAGTCACTCAAATCACACCCTTGAATTTGCTACATGATGATTACAAAATAAGGAGATAAGAATCTCTTACTCCATTCACAAATACAAACATAGAATTCTCAACAAATACAGAACACACACTGTATTCTGCTCACATGAATATCACACTAAATTCGTCTCTCCCAAAAGATCATGCTAAATCTCTCATACATGGAAACATGCAATTACCGTTTCAACATCACGAACATGAACCTTCTCTTCAGACACAGGAAACATCAGAGCTTTTATCCACACCGAGCTCTTGACCAAAAACTGAAGAAGATGATACACCATCAGCCGGTCCTCTATACAATCGATAAGAAAAGAATATGAAAAGACATTGCTGTTACATGAAGTAAATCGACGGCAGTTACATATAGTGAAGGAAAGAAATCTTCCAGCGATGCCACGTCCACGTGAACCGGAAAGGAAAGCCCGCACGATATTTCCACCTGAGCTAAAGGTTAAATACACTTATTTATTGTTTCCATGAAAACTGGGCGGAGCCAGTTACAAAGGAATACGAAAACATCTTCATAATATAAGGCAATATACATTGCGGCAGCTGAAGTGAAACATAATAATAATGTCCGACTCCAATGATGTGAATATAGAGAATGGACACAGCAGAACACAAAGTTATGAAGGATTTTCCGCTGAAGATAAGAAATGAACATAATCAACCGTACAAGTGATCGATTCCAGCAGAGATGACCACAGTCCAGCATAGCAGAAATATACTCAGAGAACGTGAAATGTAGATAAGATCAACACAGGTATAAATGATATTTCATGCAGCTACCAAAACATTAACATATCTCTCTTGAGGAACTAAGGCCCTGTGGACTGTAGAGAATGTACTGCATTTGCTACTGTTAACAGTGGGGATGTGAGAGAAGTGGATGTTACAAATAGCAATGGGCTAGAGAAAGTCAAATGTCTGCTCAAGAATGTTGCTTTAGCTCCATCTTTCTCCTGGTTCAAAATATTTATCATTGGCGAATGCCATATGCTGGTATCTCAAACATGGTACTGCCAGCTCATGTTGTCTTCATACTTGTTACTACTAACAAGTATAAACTACCCGACACTGCGGTTTCAAGGTGTCAAAAAAATCTCTTTTCAAAGATCAAGGAGTCAGAAATAGTAAGCAGGTTGCAGAAACTTGCAATTGAGAAAACTTATATGTTGACACCAATGCATTGGATTTCATAGCCATTAAGGCTGATGGTTCTCTTCAAGATGCAGAAACAATGCTTGATCAATTGAGCTTGCTGGGACAAAGATTACTCTATCCATGGTGCATGTCCTTGTAAGTTGTTTCTAAAGTTTCTTCTTTATGCTGATGTGTATCTGTCCAAGGACTTTATGCGGCTGTCATCACATATTTTACATGTCCATATAAATTTATCCTCTGTAATTTATTGAAATACCTAATTTACCAACAAATAAAATGATATGTTGAATAGTTGCTTTTCTGCACCATTTATGCTTTTTGAAACGTATGTTGTCAACAAATAGAAGAGAATACTAAGAATTGAGACCATTGTAGAGGAAAGACATTTTATGTGTTCTCTTCAATTTTTAAACACAATAGAATGCACAACTTCACCATTATGAAACACATGGAATCACTTTTATCAATATTGTATGAAGTATAATTATTGTTGATGAAAAGTTAATAGATACAGATTGATCCTTTTGTAGGCTGTATATCATAATTATGCATAAATTTGTGAAAATGAACCATGATTAACAAATACAAGGTAAAGAGGATTATATTTGTCTGGGATGGACATTTTTATTCTTCTTGATCTACAGTATCTATGTAATCATTTTGATCCTTAACCCCAATGCTTACCAGGTCTGTAACTTGGATTGTTTTCTTTGAATTGTTTGAGACTTCTATGATTCATGCTCTTTTGTTTTGTGTTGAGCTTCAACCTTATCCTTCATGCCTTCTTTTGAGCTATAGTTTCACATTGCTATTTTTTAGTGTTGTGCTGAAGATGCTGGGGGCTTTTACAGCTATCTAACTGATCCCTGAATGTGCATGGTTGAAATAGTGGCACAACATAAAACCTGGTTTTCCATTAATTTTCTGATTGAAAATGATATGACTTCCAACTAAACCATAAGATTGTTGTAATATGTTATTATGGTAAATGATTTAATTGGAACTCCCAACTCTTTCAAAATTTTCTTTTTGTAGCTGGTTCACAGCACTGGTTAACCCCAATGCTTACTAGGTCTGTAACTTGGGCTGTTTTCTTTGAATTGTTTGAGACTTCTATGATTCATGCTCTTTTGTTTCGTGTTGAGCTTCAACCTTATCCTTTGTGCCTTCTTATGAGCTACAGTTTCACATTGCTATTTTTTGGTGTTGTGCTGAAGATGCTGGGGGCTTTTACAGCTATCTAACTGATCCCTGAGTGTGCATGGTTGAAATAGTGGCACAACATAAAATAGGGGCTTTTACAGCTACTGTAAATCGTACGCAATTTTCCAAACGCCATCACCATCAGCCATTCATTTCATCCAATTACTTTGGGGTGATTATTTTAGGCATCTTTTGAATCATTATTGTTTTGGAGAATTCATCTTTGCCATTTTATGGCTCTTAGGGCTAGGGTTTGGTGTGAATTATTTGTGAAGACAAAATCCTTCACAAATTTGAATGTCTGCAAGTGTGAAAGATTACCCAAGGGGTTGCATTGGGCTTCATAGGAATTAATTAATTCTACAAAAGGAATTCATTTTTTAGTTTGTAGCAGTGGAAAGGACAAGGTTTCATTGTTATTTTTGAATAAGGAGCAGATCTGAAATATTTTGACACCATACCTCAACATTATTTCAAATCTTACAATTTCATTAGCTCACAACCTTTCATCAACAGATATTACATTCTCCTTGCTAGGCATTTTAATCCTAGACATTGAAAAAGCAGGGTTATTATTTCATTATCAGATTTATGAGATAGTAGTTTGCTGCTGATAGGAATAATATCAAACTTGCTGTGATTATATGTTGATATTATCATTGACTGGCTTGAGGCATTGGCACTAGAGTATGTACTAGATTACATTAATTGGAATAAAAATCCTAAGTTTATTAAATATTTATTGGTTTTTATTTCAAAGTTGGTTTCAGTTATTCTTTCTTGCATTTATTTTCAATATTTGAAAAAAAAAACACAAATAAACATAAAATTGCAAAAACAAAAAAAATCAGAAAATTCAGCAAAAATTAAAAAAAGTAAGAAAATTGAAACTTCAGATCAGAGTGGGATATTGCATGGTAATTGTGAAGGGTTGTGACCATTGCAAAGGGAAAAACATAATGAAGAAGAGCAACTCTGATGGTCCCAACCAGTGTTGAGAGGGGAGGGGTGAATCAACACCCACTAAAACTTTAGAACCAAATCTTATATAATCTAATCAAAATTGTAAGCAGAATAGATTCTATCACAGAAATAACAATCATATAAACAAATAGTAAACAACACTAGATTTATCACGTGGAATGCCAAATCAGGAGAAAACAAAGGTGTGAGGAAATCGCACAAATTTTGCACTCTTTTGAAGTGCGCCTTGTAAGGAGCCTTCCCTGTTAAAGGATTACAAAGGCACTGTTATATGCAACCCGGTTAAGAGATTTAGGAAATAAGGCCTGTTAGAACCTCCCTGGTTAGAGGGCTTAAAACACCTATACAGATGTCACCCGGTTAAGGGATGTAATACAAGGGACCAGTTAATGTCCACCCAAAATACTGGGATTTTGCTATTGATATTGTCATGGAGCAATAGAGGGTTTGATATTTTAGAAATGGCTTTGCTGAGCCTGATAAGATCGCTGTGCTTTCTAATTGAGAATCATCACCAGTCACCTCAGGTGTGTTCTTCTTCTTCTATTGTGCTTCCTTGCACACTCTTCTTTTTTTCTCCTTTTCACCTTTGTAGCTTCTCTCAGCGTACATGTTCACTCTTTTTCTTTGGTAGAATGAAGGCAAACGATATTCTTCACAGGATGAGGAATATATAGGCTTCTTGCCCTTTGTTCTTTTTACATGCACCACCTGTCTAAAGATCACCTTTGGATCCATCGCCCAGTGGAGTCTCAGTTCATTGAGGAAACATTCGATGCATGCCATGTGCTTTTTTTTTTGCTTTATGAAGGAAACAACAGACGCGTGTCGAAAGATTTCCTTCACAAGAGATTTCTCCATTTTTTAATGCCATAAACTTCGGCATTAAAACCTTCAATCGCGCCTTGCACCGATCTTCTTGATAACACAAAGTCGTTTGGATTTTGTGCAACAAATCCCGGTCAAAGAGTCACACAAGTGTTTGTCGACTGTGACTTTCCCCGGTTCATCAGTCTTGATAACATCTTCATTGATCGGTTCATATCCTTAGGTTGTGCATAGGTAAAAACCTTCATCTGTCACCATTCCTTTCTCAGTTTGTACTAGTTGGATTCATGGTTGCGCCATTACCAGTTATGCCATTATCGGTTACCAGTTGCTCTGATGATCAGTTAGAGCTTTGACAGTAACCGAGACAATGCCTCTTCTTACTCACTGCATGTCACCGGTCCAAACCCAAACCAGTCTCTCCCCTTGTGCTTATTATTGTCAGCTATACCTGACTTGTCCTTGGTTCCTTGGTTGAACACTCGAGGAAACATTGGAGTCATGCCATGTGCTTTTTTTTTTGAGGAAACATTCGATGCATGCCATGTGCTTTTTTTTTTGCTTTATGAAGGAAACAACAGACGCGTGTCGAAAGATTTCCTTCACAAGAGATTTCTCCATTTTTTAATGCCATAAACTTCGGCATTAAAACCTTCAATCGCGCCTTGCACCGATCTTCTTGATAACACAAAGTCGTTTGGATTTTGTGCAACAAATCCCGGTCAAAGAGTCACACAAGTGTTTGTCGACTGTGACTTTCCCCGGTTCATTAGTCTTGATAACATCTTCATTGATCGGTTCATATCCTTAGGTTGTGCATAGGTAAAAACCTTCATCTGTCACCATTCCTTTCTCAGTTTGTACTAGTTGGATCCATGGTTGCGCCATTACCAGTTATGCCATTATCGGTTACCAGTTGCTCTGATGATCAGTTAGAGCTTTGACAGTAACCGAGACAATGCCTCTTCTTACTCACTGCATGTCACCGGTCCAAACCCAAACCAGTCTCTCCCCTTGTGCTTATTATTGTCAGCTATACCTGACCTGTCCTTGGTTCCTTGGTTGAACACTGTAGGCATCCCTAGTCATAAATGACAACACCTCCCTAGTCATAAATAACAACACCTCCTTGCCAATCAATGACAATACCTCTTTACCATGTACTGGTTACATCTTTACCAGTTAATTCCAATAATCTCCCCTTTTGGCATTGATGGCAAAACACCACAACTTACATAATTTACCGGTCCGGTCTTCATCTTCACTAGTAACACAATCTCCCCCTTTGACAATAATGCCAAAGGCTAGTCAAAAGACTACCTTCATGAAATCTGCTCCCCCTTCGAGCAGCAGTCCTTTATCACCAATCCTATTAGGATGAGGTTGAATCCTTTGTTGACGCGCAATGGATTGATGAACACCTTTGTCTTGTTACTGAAGATCAGGAAGGGGCATTACCCCTAATTTACCTTTGAGATACTCAAAGGTACTCTTTGGTAAAGGCTTTGTGAATATGTCAACAACTTGTTCCTTTGTAGGAACATACTCTAGTTTTACCTCTTTATTTTGCACTTGCTCTCTCAGATAGTGGTACTTTATAGCAATGTGCTTTGTTTTAGAGTGCATGACAAGATTCTTAGATATATTTATTGCACTTTTACTGTCATAGTAAATTGCAATCAGTCCAAGTACCTGTTCTTGGATTCCTTCCAATATCTGTTTGATCCAGATCACCTTTGTGCAATTGATTACAGCAGCAACTGTTGAACAATGGTAGTAGCGACAAAGACTCTAACCATATTACTGGTTGATGTCTACTGCAACCTTTTACCATCTATCGGGTTGTGTCATTTGTCAGCGCTAGATCATCGTCGTCATGTGTGTTTATTCCCGCGCAATGAGTAACCTCGTGCTTCCACTCTGGTGAGCGGTTACTAAGCTCGGGCCTTCCGCAACGGTCACAACGGTGACGTTTCACCTTGCTGGCTGTAACGCCCAGCAAGGTGAAGCGTCACCTCACTCAGTGACTTACCCTTGCGTTCACGTTTTGCTCTCTCTCGTGTTGATTCTCTTTCGATTCATTCAGTTGTTCATACACAGTGTGAGTTCACGACATCGGATAGCAAGGAAGTTGATGCGTGAACCGTCTCTTCTCCTGGTCTATGTATAACTCTATATTGTATATATCATATATGCTTTCTATGCATGGATACGATGCTTGTAATAGAGTTATCTTTCTTGTATGAGTGTTCTTGGATGTGAGAACTGTCTTACGGCTTGTATGTGTGCTCTCCAGCTTGATCAGATTCAAGCATTATCTATGTCCGATTATCTCTAGCATTGTCAACGCCTGTTGGTTTCTAGCATGGTCGGAGCAGTCTATATATATTAATGCATGCTCAATCTTTGAGCCAGACTCCCTGCAACATATTCACGTTATGATTTGTGTTCCTTGCTTGGTTCACCGTTGTGTTCTAATCGTGTTAGTACCCTGCATCTCTGCAGTGGACATCTTGTATTGCATTCTATATTTCGAACTTCAATAAAGGTGTACTACTTTGTGTGCTGGGTTGTTTCCCTCTGCTAAGAGGGTTTTTCCTAGGGTAACCGGACTGTGTTGTATGGTCTCTGTTTATTTGTATCTTTCTAGTTCAATTTCAACATGGTATCAGAGCGGTCTAGGCTTCTTCGATCCAGAATTAGAAGGACCAGATAGCCTCTTCCAAATTCTTCTTGCTTCGTCATCATGGTCAATGGTTTAAAGGTCGAGGACAGGCTCGACGGTTCTTCCAATTTCTCTTCCTGGAAGTTTAGGATCCTAATCGCACTAGAGGAAAATGATCTTCTTGCTTACATAAATTTTGCCTGTTGATGATGCTGAGAAAGCACTTTGGAAAAAGAACATAATTATGGCAAAGAAAATTCTTATTAATTCTGTGAAGGATCATCTTGTCCCCATTATCTCCAACCTGTCTACAACAAATGTGATGTCTCAGATCTTGAAAGATCTTTATGAGATTAATAATACCAGCAGAGCCTTGGCCTTGAGGTGTCAGATCCTTCACATCAAGATGGCTCGAGGAGAATCAACCATATCCTACTTCATGAAAATCTCAGAACTTAGGGACCAGCTTAGTACCATTGGCGACTCTATTCCTGACAAAGACCTGGTCATGCTTGCCATGAATGGTCTTCCTCACTCCTGGGAATCGTTTATTCAAGACATCAGTGGATGTGATGATCTTCCTAAATTTGACAAATTGAGAGCTGATTGCATTCAAGAGGAATGCAGACTTGAGGCTAGAGGTAACGGTCGCAAGAGTCATCATGAAGATGATCAAGTGTTGGCTGCCCATAGCTCTAAAGGAAAAGGAAAGAAACCATACTTCAAGCGATCTAGGAATAATGACTCTCATCTAGATTCTTCTCACAAAAGAAAGAAGGTTGATGTCTCCAAAGTTCAATGCTTCAGATGCGACAAATTCGGTCATTATGCCAGACATTGCACCTCAAGGCTGAAGCCTCAAGTCTCTATTGCACATGTTGAAGACTCTTCTCCCAAGAAAGAATAATGTGATGAACCTGAGGGTTTTAGTTTCATCTTTGCCTTATCCAGCAACATTCCTACAAACTGTGACACTTGGCTGATTGATAGCGGAGCTTCACGTCACATCACGGGTTACAGTGATCATCTTTTCAACCTTAGTGAAAAGGATTCTCATCTTCAAGTAATCATTGGAGATGATGCTAGTTATTCAGTGAAAGGGGCTGGCTCCACTTCTTTTCAACTTGATTCAGGCATTCCCCTGCACCTTAGTGATGTTCTATTTGTCCCTGGTATTAAGAGGAACCTGATTTCTATTTCAGCTCTTGAAGACAAAGGATATCATGTGTCCTTCATTGATGGTAAGGTCCTGGCTTGGAAGAACTCTAACTCCTCTTCAGCTCGTGAGATAGGAGTTCGTCATGGCAGCCTCTACAGACTTTCAGCTCGACCTATTCAAGCTCTCTCTCTTTGTTCCTCAAATCCTAACATTCTTTGGCACAAGAGATTTGGTCGAATTAAATTTTAGAACCTTGGCATCCATGGACAAGGCTGTCATTGGTCTTCCCAAGCTCAAAAAGGATCATGAAGGTATTTGCAAAGGATGCGCTCTAGGTAAGAATACTAAGAGTACATTTCATAGCAGTGACTCTAGAGCTAAAGACATTTTAGATTTAATTCATTCATATTTATGTGGCCCAATGTCTGTTGCTTCCCTTAGCAGTTTTTGGTATTACATTATTTTCATTGATGATTTTTCTCGGAAGTGTTGGATATACTTTCTTAAATCAAAAGAATCAGATGAAGTGCTGTCTCGTTTCGAAACATTCAAAGCTTTGGTTGAAAATTCTACTAAGAAGAGGATCAAGACCTTGAGATTTGATAATGGTGGGGAATTTGTATCTGGAGTCTTTCATAGTTTTTGTTCTGATGCTGGGATTAAGAGGGAGCTTTGTGTTCCCTATAATCCTCAACAAAATGGTGTGGCTAAAAGAAAGAACAGGACCATTGTTGAGGCAGCGAAAGCAATGATTCATGATCAGAATATTCCTATGTTCCTATGGGCTGAAGCTTGCAGTACAACTGTCTTTATTCAGAATCGCAGCCCTCATCAGATTCTCGGTAACATGTCTCTTGAATAGGCTTTCTCATGATCAAAACCAGATGTTAGTTTCTTCAGAATCTTTGGCTGCCTAGTAGTGATTCACATTCCAAAAGAGAAAAGGTCAAAATTGGAACCTTCAGGTAAGAAAGGATTCTTCGTTGGCTACAATGATTCTTCTAAAGCTTTCAGAATTTATGTACCTGGTCAAAGGCAGAATGAAATCAACAGAGATGTCATCTTTGACGGAGACATAGCTTGTGATCCTCCCAAGGAATTTGAAGTTGTAACTAATGAGGAAGATCTTGAACTCCCTCAAGATTCCACCACGGCTGATCCGAACTCTCCTTCAGAGGTTGAGAGGTAGTGTGAAGATATTGTTGACCCTGCTCCTCTTACTTCACCAACTGATCCCATAGGTCCCCACTCTTCTTCCACAAATAAAAAGAGACCTCTATGGGCCAGAAATATTGTGGAAGAAGCCACACCTTTTGCAACTCCTCGAGGGACTTTCAAAGAAAGAAAATGACCTCACAAGTTTGCTGGTTATGTTGAGTTGATGAGTCACATTATTTCTTCTCAGCCTTCCAATGTTGAGGAGGCCTCCAAACATCAAGTGTGGAGAGATGCTATGGTGGAGGAATACAAGTCCATAATTCAAAATGATGTATGGGACATTGTCCCTAGGCCCCAAGACAAATCAGTTGTCTCATCTAAGTGGTTGTTTAAGATTAAGCATGCGGCAAATGGGAGCATAGAAAAATACAAAGCACGATTTGTAGCTAGAGGATTTTCCCAAAAGGAAGGCATTGATTATGATGAGACATTTGCCCCAGTGGCTCGATACACCTCCATCAGAACAATCATTGCTATAGCTGCAATCAAAGGCTAGAAACTCCATTAGATGGATGTGAAATCAGCGTTCCTGAATGGAGTCATTGAAGAGGAAGTCTACCTGGAACAGCCGGAAGGATTTATCATCCATGACAGAGCTTCTCATGTGTGTAAGTTGAAGAGAGCCTTGTATGGACTCAAACAAGTCTCACGTGCCTGGTATGAGAGAATATATAAATATCTTTTGGGTTTAGGCTTTCAAAAGAATGTAGCTGATCCTAACTTATACTTAAAACTTCAGGATGATAAAATTCTGATTTTGGTTCTATATGTAGATGATTTGTTTCTCATAGGCAGTGATAGTCTTATCATCATGTGTAAGAGGGAGCTGACTTCAGAATTTGAAATGAAAGATCTTGGCATGCTGCACTATTTCCTTGGCCTTGAAGTATGGCAGAACTTAGATGACATCATCCTAAGTCAAGGGAAATATGCCATTGATATCCTGAAAAGGTTTGGTATGTTGGACTGTAAATCCATGGCTACTCCTATGGAAGTGAACTTGAAAAGGCTGCATTATGACTCAATTAATTCAGATTTGGTTGATCCTTCCATGTATAGTCAACTCATTGGTTCATTGATGTACTTGGTGAACACAAGACTTGACATATGTTTTGTTGTTAATACGTTAAGTCAATTTATGTGCGAACCAAGGCACATTCATCATATGGCAGCCAAGCATGTATTGAGATATGTTCGTGGTACCATTGGATATGGACTCAAGTACTCTTCTTGCACTAAGCTGAAGTTGCAGGGATTCTTTGATTCGGGTTGGGCAGGTTGTGTGTCTGATAGGAAGAGCACTTTAGGTAGTTGTTTTAATCTTGGTTCCGCTGTGATTTCCTGGAGCAGCAGGAAACGATCTTGTGTGGCTCAAAGCACAGCTGAGGCAGAATATGTGGCAGCATTTGTGGCTGCCAAAGCAGTCATATGGCTTTGTAAATTGCTTGGAGGATTGTTTGGATAGCCTTTTGAGCTTTCTATTATCATGTGTGATAACCAAAGCTGCATAAAGCTTTTAGTCAATCCAGTGTTCCATGACAGGTCCAAACATGTGGAGATCAAGTTTCACTACTTGATAGACATGGTACAAAGAAAGACAGTTGAACTGAAATACGTTCCTACTGAAGAACAAACTGTGGACATCCTCACCAAGCCACTTCAAAGGGTGAAGTTTTGTTACTTTTGAGAACAACTTTGTTTGGTGGAAAATGAAGCTCTTGTTGAGAAGGCACCTCAGACGAATTGCTCCATATCTTATATGCATTCTTCTCTGGGAGAAGTTTGAGGTGAAAGCCCTTGACCCACCCTCTACGTGTAGGCAAGGTGGTTAATGCATTCTTCTCTGGGAGAAGTTTGAGGTGAAAGCCCTTGATCCACCCTTTGCAAGTAGGCATGGTGGAGTCACCCTCTGTGTGTAGGCAAGTTGATAATACATTCTTCTTAGGGAGAAGTTTGAGGTGAAAGTCCTTGACCCACCCTCTGGAAGCAGCCATGGTGGGAGTCACTTATGTGAGCTCTAAAATTTTTTTTTGATCTTTGAATGATCATGTTGAACATTTTGTTGTGATTTTATGCTATGATGAATATTTGTAATTATCCTTCTTCACCCTCTGGGATGAGCTATGGTGAAGTTCTTTGGTTAATGATAATTAAATTTTGAGTGTTCATTAAGGTTATCTACTGATGTTGTTTCCTTGTAACTGAGTGCATTTGTTCAGGTAAACTTCACCGGAAGTCTCTCTCTCGCTAAGAGGGAGTGTTGAATGATGGTAGCAGTGACAGAGACTCTAACCATATTATCGGTTGATGTCTACTGCAACCTTTTACCATCTGTCGGGTTGTGTCATTTATTAGCGCTGGATCATCATCGTCATGTGCGTTTATTCCCGCGCAATGAGTAACCTTGTGCTTCCACTCTGGTGAGCGGTTACTAAGCTCGGGCCTTCCACAACGGTCACAATGGTGACGTTTCACCTTGCTGGCTGTAACGCCTAGCAAGGTGAAGCGTCACCTCACTCGGCGACTTACTCTTGCGTTCATGTTTTGCTCTCTCACGTGTTGATTCTCTTTCGATTCATTCGGTTGTTCATACACAGCGTGAGTTCACGGCATTGGATAGCAAGGAAGTTGATGCATGAGCAGTCTCTTCTCCTGGTCTGTGTATAACTCTATATTGTATATATCATATATGATTTTTGAGCATGGATACGATGCTTGTAACAGAGTTATCTTTCTTGTATGAGTGTTCTCGGATGTTAGAACTGTCTTACGGCTCGTATGTGTGCTCTCCAGCTTGATCAGATTCAAGCATTATCTATCTCCGATTATCTCTAGCATTGTCAATGCCTGTTGGTTTCTAGCATGCTCGGAGCAGTCTATATATACGCATGCATGCTCAATCTTTGAGCCAGACTCCCTGTAGCATATTCACGTTATGATTTGTGTTCCTTGCTTGGTTCACCATTGTGTTCTAATCGTGTTAGTACTCTGCATCTCTGCAGTGGACATCTTGTATTGCATTCTATATTTCGAACTTCAATAAAGGTGTACTACTTTGTGTGCTGGGTTGTTTCCCTCTGCTAAGAGGGTTTTTCCTAGGGTAACTAGACTGTGTTGTATGGTCTCTGTTTATTTGTATCTTTCTGGTTCAATTTCAACAGCAACATACTTAGCTTCTGCTATGGACTGTGAAATGTTGTTTTGCTTCTTACTCGTTTATGACACAATTCTTTCTCCAAGAAAGAATGCATCTCCACTAGTGCTTTTTCTGTCATCAATATTACCAGCCCAATCTGCATCAGTGAATACCTTTATCTCAAAACCTCCTTTGTGAGGAAACCATAGGCCATACTCGTCAGTACCCTTTAGGTATCTGAAAATTCTCTTCACTGCTATTAGATGTGTTTCTTTTGGGTTAGCAGAGAATCTAACTACAATGCCTACTACATGTGCAATATTAGGTCTACTATGTACAACATACTGTAACTTGCCAATCATTGACCGATACAATGTTTCATTCACATCTTTTGCATCGTCCTCCTTTGATAACTTGAGGTTAGTTATCATTGGTGTACCAACCGGTCTGGATTCTTCTAGCCCAAAGGATTTAAGAATTTTTTTAACATACTTGGACTGAGAAATAAAAATACCTTCTTTTAGCTTATGGAGTTGCAGTTCAATGAAGAATTTTATGGCTCCAATCATGGACATTTCAAATTCTTTCTTCATCTCCTTAGCGAAGTCTTTGCTCATTTTGTCATCTCCTCCAAAGATGATGTCATCCACAAATATTTCGGCAATAAGATTCCCTTCTTTGCCAGTCTTGAGATACACATTGCTATTATCTCCTGTTCTTGTGAATCCTATGGTCAGGAGGTACGAATGTAACCTTTCATACGAGGCTCTTGGGGCTTGTTTCAGCCCATAAAGTGCCTTTTTCAATTTACAGACGATACCACTTTTCTCTGTTGATGAGAAGCCTTTTGGCTGTTCTATGTAAATTTCTTCCTCCAATATACCATTCAGAAATGCAGACTTTGCATTTCATTTGGTATACTTTGAACCTTTTATGAGCAGCATAAGCGAGTAGGATTCTCACTCCTTGTTTGGCCACAGGGGTAAAGGCTCCATAATCTAGTCCCGCCTCCTGTGCATATCCTTTGCAGACTAGCCTTGCTTTGTTCCTTACCACCTTTCCTTCTTCATTTAATTTGTTTTTGTATACCCACTTGGTTCCAATAACATTCTTGTCTTGTGGTCTTGGAACAAGAGTCCATGTTTCATTCTTCTCAATTTGTTCAATCTCTTCTTCCATTGCCTTGACCCAATTCTCATCCTCCAAAGCCTCTTTGGTGGTTTTGGGCTCTATACTCGAAAGTAAGCAGATACTTTCTCTAGCCTTTCTCCTGGTCAGAATATTAGCATGTTTGTCACCAATAATGTTATCAATGGAATGATATGTGACATACCTTGGTAGAATCGGTCGGTGTTCCCTGTCTATATCTTCTGGTTGAACAATATCTTCATCAAGGTCATGAGTAATTTCCTGTTAATCATCCTGATTCCTTCCTGGCTTAAGTACATTACCCTACTCCACGGGTCTGTTTACCTATTCTTCTTCTTCATCAGCAACAATCATTTCATTAAATTCCAAATGAATTTCAGCATCTTGTTCCTGATGACAGTCTGATTTATCATTATTGATATTTTTCTTTGGTTCTGAATATTCATCAATCTTTACATTGATGCTTTCCACTATTTTTCCTGTCCTTTTATTCAGACACTGACAGGCTTTGCTTCTGGTGAAATAACCCAAAAATATGCCTACATCACTTTTTGGTTCAAACTTACCAGAGTAAACATCTCTTTTGATGTAACAATTGCTACCAAAAATTCTGAAGTAGCCCACACTAGGAGTGTGACCAAACCATAACTCATAGGGAGTCTTACCAGTTCCTTTCTTAACTTGAACTTGGTTCAGTGTATACACTGCAGTGCTGATAGCTTCTCTCCAGAAGTGATGGGGAAGATCCTTCTAAATCATTAGAGTTCTAGCACAATCAATCAGAGGCCTGTTAGAACCTACCTGGTTAGAGGGCATAAAACACCTACACAGATTTCACCTGGTTAAGGGATTTAATACAAGGTACCTGTTAATGTCCACCCAAAATACTGAGATTTTGCTATTGCAATTGTTAGAGAGCAATAGAGGGTTTGATCTTTTAGAAATAGCTTTGCTGAGCCTGATAAGATTGCTGTGCTTTCCAATTGAGAATCATCACCAGTCACCTTAGGTATGTTCTCCTTCTATTGTGCTTCCTTGCACACTCTTCTTTTCTTCTCTTTTTCACCTTTTAGCTTCTTTCAGCGTACATGTTCACTTTTTTTCTTTGGCAGAACGAAGGCAAATGATACTCTTCACAGGATGAGGAATATATAGGCTTCTTGCCCTTTCTGCTTTTTACATGCCTGACCCGTTTAAAGATCACTTTTGGATCCATCGTCAGTGGAGTCTCAGTTCACTGAGGAAACATCCGATGCATGCCATGTGTTGTTTTTTGCTTTATGAAAGAAACGACAGATGCGTGTCGAATGCTTTCCTTCACAAGAGATTTCTCCATGTTTTAATGCCATAAACTTCGGCATTAAAACCTTCAATCGCGCCTTGCACCGATCTTCTTGATAACACAAAGTTGTCCGAATTTTGTGTAACAAATCCCGTTCAAAGAGTCACACAAGTGTTTGTCGACTGTGTCTTTCTGGTTCATCAGTCTTGATGACATCTTCATTGATCGGTTCATATCCTTAGGTTGTGCATAGGTAAAATCCTTAATCTGTCACCATTCCTTTCTCTGTTTGTACCAGTTGAATCCCTGGTTGTGCCATTACCGGTTACCGGTTGCTCTGATGATCAATTAGAGCTTTAACAGTAATCTAGACAATGCCTCTTCTTACTCATTGCATGTCACCCGTCCAAGTCCAAACTAGTCTCTCCCCTTGCGCTTATTATTGTTGGCTGTACCTGACCTGTCCTTGGTTCCTTGGTTGAACATTGTAGGCATCCCTAGTCATAAATGACAACACCTCCTTGCCAATCAATGACAATACCTCTTTATCATGTACCGGTTAATACCAACAAACTCTCCCTCACATTGGAAGATATGAAGGGGAGAAGGTTTACTTTGAAGAGGATATCCAAGGGAGATCAATGTGGGGAATAATATATTATTCTAGAAGGTAACCGTGAAAAGTGGTCACTCAATTTTAAAAAAGGAGGATTTACAATTTCACTCCAAACATTGAAATGCAAACAAGAACATTAAACCTTTAGCAAATCGAATCTCTAATTTTAGGGACAGAATATAGAAATCAGATCTAAGTCTAGGGTGTTTATTATTCCATCATTGGTAATGCAGAAAAAATGATTAGCTTATTTTGCATCTCTATCTGATGTTAACAAACATTAAAAAAAGAATATAATCTCACAATAGTGTGTCACAAGGGAGTGGGAAAAGAGTCTGCAACTAAAGGAAAACTGCTAAGGGCATCTTGTTGCAGTCTTTTTGAAGGGAGAAAAATTATGAGGGCACCCTATTGTACTGTGAGGGATAACTGCTAAGGGCACCTTGTTGCAATGATAGTTAAGGGAGAACAGCTATGAGGGCACCCTACTATGCTACGAGAGGGAGAACTGCTAAGGGCTCCCTATTGCAATTTCCCTTCCAACGTTGAGGGACTATTGACAAACCCAAAGAC
The DNA here is from genome assembly GCA_027943335.1 of Chamaecyparis obtusa. Classification (NCBI taxonomy): domain Eukaryota; kingdom Viridiplantae; phylum Streptophyta; class Pinopsida; order Cupressales; family Cupressaceae; genus Chamaecyparis; species Chamaecyparis obtusa. Next base: position 90,033 of record BSBK01011439.1, read on the forward strand.
CTCAAACCATGATATACATCTTTGGGTGTCAGATAGTATGCCTCTATGATAGAGAATAGATATACATATTGTCTAAAATCCACTTTATGAGAGAGAGGGCCTAAGGTTTAAGAGAAGGGTGGCGAGTGGGCTCATTAGTAGGTCGTCCTAGAAGGACTGTTGTGGCCTAGGACAAATAGGGGACCCTTACAATCTCCACCCAACTCCACAAGATGAGAACTATTTATTGGGAGACGAGACATGGTTGGGGAAATGTGGTACAAGTCGCCAAATAAGAGGGTTGTGGTAGACATCCACTCTTAGGCTTGGTGTAGAAATGGCTTCGAGCGCACCTAGCATGTCTTTTTCCCCAGTGTATTTGTACTCTATGAATATAATACGGTTTGACTAACCCTAATGATTCATTTGGTAAGATGTAACCCTAACCTTAATTTGTTGCAATTGTGATTTTAGGGCAAATTAGGTAGTGAACATCACATCCCATCAGCTCTCACATTCCTTACTGTTGTCTACATTTAAAATTATCTTGGGGTTATAGTCAGAGTTAGTGAATAGATTTCCACAATCCATGAGTTAATCTGTATGCTGCTTCTAGATTTGATTGCGTGAGTGTTATGCTACTTCAAAACGCTCATGCAATCAAATCTAGAAGCAACATATAGATTATGGGTTATAGTCGCCATAAATAGATTTCTTATTTCTCAATTTCATTGTTGGATAGGACCAGTCTTACTTTGTCTTAAATCATGGCCTGGCTATTTAGCCAATTTTCTTCATAGTTTCTAAAGCCTTTTGAATAAATCCAATTTCTGCAAATCCTGCAATCATTATAGTCCATGAGAGATCATATTTATTTGAAAGTATTCTATCAACTATTATGTTTGATGAAAATCCCTCCTTTCACTTTGATGTATCTCTATACCCTGTTCCAAAGCTCCCATTTGCAGTCCATGAGTTCACATTTATTTGAGTCGTTCTATCAAATAATTCATGAACCTTGGCTATTTTTCCACATTGCGCATACATGTCTAACATAGCATTTTTAAGCATTACATCTGACAAAAATCTATTCTAAAGCTGCCATTTTGGCACACGAAAGGAGGATGCTCTCAAAGGCTTCTGGAAATATTTGCAGTATGGATTGGTCACTTAATCTTTATATCAAAATTCTCTGAATAAATATCTCAATGGCTGCTGTGTTACTGAATTTTCGAAAGCCTTCTGGAAATATGTGCGCTATGAATTGGTTGAATAATCTTTATATTAAAAATTTCTAAACGATTATCTCATTTTTTGGAGTTACTGAGCTCTCAAAGTTAACGAATGAAAACAGGTTCTGGTAAAGCATTTTATATGAAAATTTTTTAAACTATTATCTCAGTTTTTGTTGTGTTACTGAGCTTTCAAAGTTAACGAATGAAAACAGGTTCTGGTAAAGCATTTTAATGGCTTAATTAAGATATATAAATTCTTTGGTAGAGTTTGCTTTCTTTGAGTTTTCAAAAGATATTTAAAAAAATAAATATATAAGAAGCGAAACTTCCTGAAATTTTAAGTTATGTTACACAATGAAGGGTAGTATTTGGCCGTAGCTTCTGATATCTGATTCCTTAGTACACAAATATATTAGCAGGCGCAGGGAAAATCAAAATATCTCCTCATTCTGATATTATTTACATGGTTGTCTATCCATCTCTCTATGTATGCATTTGGTGTCACTACAATCAAACTTTACAGTGCATTATAGTTAGCTGGTTTAAGTGGTACAGAGATGAGGAAGTACAGTTTTGTTGATAGTAAAACAGGAAAGTCAATTGCAACTTTGAACTCTTACTCAATAATCAAAAAAACTTAATCATCCCAGTCGAATCCTTCTCAAGATTCAGGTGAATTTTGTTGAGAATTAGAAAAAAAAGAGTAATTATGTATTTAAACTTTCATTCTTTGAGTTTCCATAATGATAGGTCCAATAAGATTATCAAACTCGTACGTGATCTTGGAGAACATTGCAATAGGTATTTGATTTTTGTCATCTATTTAAGCTTAAAACAAATTACATTCACAACTTACAGTCAATCAAAATAATTCCTCTAGATTTAGTAAAATATTTTAATTGTCTAAATAAGTCTCAATCTTTTTTCCTTTTCCTCGCTTCTGTGAGGTTTTGCATGTAGAGTTTGTGATAGTCTCTTCTATGTTTATGGGAAAGCACAATAAAACCTATTTCAGTTCTGTTGCAAAAAAGTGTATTTTTGGAGGTTGGGCATACTAGGGCTGTAAGAATGTTATGCTTTGTGTTTTTAACTTCTATTTTTTAAATTTTAATATTCTGTGCTGCACATATTCTTGTTTTCATGCTCCTCTTTGTCTACTGTATGAATCTCTAATTCATGTTGAGTTTTCATCTGAGAGAAAAGCAAGTAGAGCACAAACAAAAAAACTTGTACATCTTGAATTCTGTTGTTTGGTATTAAAAGGGATTATTATTACCTACACTCATTTATGTGGTCCTTGACTGCAACAATAATCCCCTGTTCAGTACAAACCTCTATAGGCTGTAGTCCTCTAAGAGGTCCATTCTTCCATATCTCTTCTTTTATTGTGTGGCTGAGCAAAAATGTTACCCAGTTCTATCCTCTATCGCTGACATGTCATAAAATGTATAGGTATTCTTCACACTTTACTGGAATTGCATGTACTCAATTGCAGTGAAATAGAGGGCGGTTTTATGAAATGTGGATGGCTTGCAAGTCTTGGTATACTGAATCCTATCATAATAATTTTCGGTGGCTAAATTTTTTCTTACATTTCCATCTTCTTACTACAAATACACGAGGGTAATATGAATGTACTTCTAGGAGTGAGATTAGTTATTAAAAAAAAAGGGCATGCTGGATGTTGATCTGCATTGTGGAATGTCTGTTGCCTATACTTGTCTTGCTATTATAAAGAAATGAACCCAAGTCTTACTACATGGTTTGCTATGCCTATTCATTATAATGAGGAGTCTCCATCGCACTCGACATGGAAAACATTTGTTGAACATCAGATTGCCAGATTTGTTGCTCACTACATTAGCAAGACAATGTAAGAAAAAAAGCCTAAAGGTTAATATCATTTGTCAGTATCACACAGTTACACCGTTTTAGAAATACCTCAAAATACATGGCTATGATAGATCTTCATGCATTTCATTTTGTTGACTCCCAATTTTTTTTTTAGTATGATAAATTGGTTTGATTAAATTATTATTGCAAATGATAATAACCATAGCTGCAGAGTTGTACTTAATTTAGATATTGAATAGATTGTGGCTTTGAAGACTATTGGACAGAAGGAACCTATATTATATTTTTCGTTTTTGGAATGGTATTCTTTTGCTACATTAAATTAGTTTGTTTGGAACTTGTTATGATCCCCTTTTGGTGTAAAAACTAATTACTTTGTAAAGATGCATTATGTAATCAATTTACACTAGCAGCTGCTTGCAATTTCTGCAACAGTGAAGCAGTACAATCTTCTCAAGCATGAGCTCAAAGATCTGTTTCAAGCAAGTATCACTTAAAAATCTCCACAAGGTTGCTCTAAAACTCAAACAAAATATAAAATACTAGCTGAAAGTCACATTTGATATTGTTTTTGTTTAGCAGTTAAGTTTTAAAACAAGTTTTGGCGGTTTAATTTTAGATTGAGAGAAAAAACAGTGTTATGTCTGTTTTTACATCTGAAACTTTTATCAAGATCAATGCAAAGTGACTGTTTAAAGGAAATTCTACTGTTTCCAATTTTATAATTTGTGAAGGTAGTGTAATGGCTAGTTATATGGGTTGCCTTCGTTAAAAAATTCCCAGATGGGTAAGGCGAAGATCCATTTGACAATTTGGAGAGAATTTCAGAAAGAGTGGAGTGATTGCTTGTACAAAACAATTGAAAGAATTTTGAGCTTCCCTAGCTAATTCAAAAAATTATTTCATATCACTAAAATGCTGCAATGTCTCGGAGCACATGGAAATTTTAATTAATCACTATATTACTATCCCATCATTTATGCTTTGTTGTATATCATGCATTTTTTTGGTAATACAAAAGTTGCATTGAATGATCACAAATAGATATCTTCATCTATGTTTTTTATTAAGGATAAAACAGGTTTTGAAGGGATCCGAAACCCTTTACAAATGGAAGGCTAAAGATATACCACGAATGCCCATCAAAACTAGAAAGAACGGAATCAAGACAACAAAATGGGTTTTACCCACAAGCTCTCACAACCTAAAACAAAAGCTGCATAAAAAGTCAACAAACAACCTAGAACCACATAAAGGACCAAAGAAACTCCAACCCAATAACCTTAACATATAATGCTTGTGTTAAATAGTTCACATGAGAGTGGAAGTCAAACAATTTATCAAAATTCAAACATTAATTAAATGAGACAACTAGGGGGCGGGTTTTCGAAAGTTTCCAAGTTTCCAGGACATCCCCATTTCCGTGATGGATAAAATTATGATGTAAATGTATCCGTGGGTAACACTAGTCTTCATAAGTGCTCAAATTTAATTTTAATCACTGCTACTTTTTGCATTAGGCATGGGCTCAAGTTGCAGAATAGCCCTTGTTGTTTCGATGTAACTTATTGTTTCATGTAAATGCACACCCGCACCTGTGATTTCGATGTAACTTATTGCCCTGGCGTTTGGGACCGTGGCTCACGCCTTCGTCCCTGGTCCTCCTGTGTCTAGTGGCTCTTTGCCTGGGCCTTCTCTGGCGGGTGGGCTTGGTTCTCTGCGGGTTTTTGGGTCTGCTGCTTCCGTGTCTGGTGGTTTTGCAATCTCCTATGCTGATGTGGCTGCCTTTGAAGCATGAATTCTGAGTCCTGCCTCTGTTGGTAGGGGGGGTTCCTGGGCCACTCCTCTTGTGCAACCTATTTCTATAAGTAAACCCCTTGTGGTCAATCTTGATACTGATACAATAGATGAGATTTCAAAAATTGCGGAAGACTTCTCTTCCAATGTTGCTATCTTTCGTTTTAGGGGTTTCTAGCCCTCTATTTCTGATTTGCATGCTTGGATTTCCAAGCATTGAGAACCCATCTTAACTGATGTTGTTCATATATACCTTGTGGCAAGGGGTTTTTTTATTGTTAAGTTTAAAAATGCTGAAGATAGGAAAACTATTGTGTGATAGTTGTTTCACTTGGGAGGAGCATTTTCCCCTAATGGCCTAACCCTGGTATCAGGTGTTTGACTCTCTTTCAGAGTCCTTTAATAAAATACCTTTATGGGTAACATTGCCAAATCTCCCCATTCATCTTTGGCTGGATTCTATTTTGGAATCAGTGGGTGAGGCTATTGGGGATTTCCATATTGTGGATTCGGACTCCTCTGAAAGTTTTAAGACGAGTTATGCTCATATTCTTGTGGAGGTTGATGTTTTCAAGGGTCTTCCTGAAAAGATAACTTTGGCTTCTTCTTTGGGCTCTTGGACTCAGAATCTAGACTATGAGGGTATTCTATTCAGATGTAGAAAATGCCACAATACCGGCCATCTTGCTGCGTGGTGTTTTTGTTGGAACTCATTAGTTTGTAGGAACCTCTAAATGGTTCAAACACCCCAATAGAAGAAGAAAAGATGTCCATGTGGCATTGGATGTGGTATCATACATGGCAATAATTATAATTCTACTAGAGCTTGCATTTTTTTGGGACCATTTTTAAGGCTCCAATGAGATGACAAAAAAGTTATACAAGGCATATTTGCTATGTTAAAAGGTGGCCCAATCAAAGAATTTTTAATGCAAGCATACAAGGATTACAAGGCCAAGTTAGTAGCTCAACAACAAAAACAACCAAGTCCGTTCAATTTAGATCATATAATGAGTTCCTTAGTCTTGGCTCCCCATCTCTCTATATTCTTCCTTGTAATCATTTTGTAAATATATCTTGTGTATCTTATTCTATTTTGAAGAAAGAATATTGTATAGAGAACTTAAATAGTTACTTGCATGGTAGTTATAAATATGTAATTTGTAAACATTGAAGGAGGTTTTTATTTATATAACATAAGGCGTTGTAATGCTAAAAAGCTACTTATATTGAAGATCAATAAATTTTGCTATGTTAAAAGGTGGCCCAACCGAAGAATTTTTAAAGCGTACAAGGATTACAAGGCCAAGTTAGTAGCTCAACAACAAAAACCAATTTCGTCCAATCTAGATCATGCAATGAGTTCCTTAGTCTTGGCTCCCCACCTCTCTATATTCTTCCTTGTAATCATTTTGTAAAGATATCTTGTGTATTTGATTCTATTTTGAAGAAAAAATATTGGATAGAGAACTTGAATAGTTACTTGCATGGTAGTTATAAATATGTAATTTATGAACATTGAAGGGCGTCTTTATTTTTATAACATAAGGACTCTGATTCAGGGGAGTCAAGAATATTAGAAGATTATGCATAATTATTTTGGATGAGGGGGTTGAGAATAATATAGATAACGTTGCCTCTGATTTCTCTGCTCTTGGAATAATATGTAGATTTGGGGGATTTTGGCCGAGCCTTCCTAATCTTCATAAGTGGATCCCTCATCACTGAGAACCCATTATTTTGTGTACAACTCAAATATTCCCTATGGAAAAGGGATTTTATATAGCTAAATTTGAGAAGGTGGATGATAGGAAGACAATTCTATGTGATCATTATTTTAGTTGGGATAATCGTTATATGCTGATGATTAAGCCTTTTCATCCCTATTTTGGCCCTTCTACTAAAACATTTAACAAGGTTCCTATCTAGGTCAGGGTCCCCTACCTTCCTCTTCATTTATGGGTTGATTCCTTGTTAGAGGTTGTGGGTGAGGCTCTTGGGGACTTCCTGATGGTGGATGAAGATTCTTTTGATATTCTTCACTCCACTTATGCTAGAATTCTGGTGGATTTGGTTTTATCCAAGGGGCTTCCAACAAAGATTAAATTGGAACATTCTAAGGGCTTCTGGATCCAAACTTTGGATTATGAAGGGATTCCATTCAGATGTAGGTGATGCTTTAAAACAGGTCGCGAGGAAGCTCAATGTGGCTTAGAGAAGATTAAAAAATTTACCTCTTGGTGGAAGGGTGCTTCATCCCAGCATTATACTGTTGAGAAGAATCCTTCCCACAAAAGTTTCTCCTAGGTGGTGGCTCAAGATTGCCCTGTAGTTTCTTCTCAACCTAATGGATGTACTGAGGCTAGCGTGCCTCCTATAGTTGGTGAGGTTTCCTCCCTTGGTGGTGCGTCTAAGATGAATGGTGTTGTTGTTGTTGTTGTTGTACCTTTTTTGTCTCAAAATTTTGTTGTTGGTGATTGGGTTTTTGTTGGCAGTGAGGCTTATTCTTCCCTGTGCGGTGTTGGCATTGGCTCCTTGGTAGAAGTTGGCTCTTATGTCCTGAAATGTGCTATCCCTACTGCCACTGGCCCTATTTCTGGCACTTTTGTTGATTATGTTGGTTTTCCTGTTGAGGGTGTTGGATCTTCAATACTAAATCCGTTGGACTGACAGGTTGAGGCTGCTAAGGCGGAGGATCATTGGTTTACAGTGAAAGGGAAAAAATCTAAGAAATCTTCATCCTCCTTTGATATGACCTTCATATCCCACAAGAGTAAGACTAAAGACAAATCTTAAGGTTCTCTGTTTGTGAATGTTTGGACTGGAGTTCTCTCTAATTGGTTTTTAGGTTGTGGCTGTATGCTGGTTTTGGTGCAACGTTTGACATGGTTTGAGCATTATTGAATATCTTTAGAGTTCATTTTTGATATGGGTTTCGAATCACTTCAAAACCTTTTTTTGCATAAATATTTTTAAAAAAAAATTGCTGGGAAAATTACCAAAGATTTTGCATTCTAAAATTTTGTTCTATTACTAAACTTCTTAATTTAGTTTCCACTATCAGCTTGTTAACATGTGTGTTAAAAAATTATTCCAGTTATTGTTTTTAAAAAAAGTTCTATACCTCTAAAGTTGTATTTCTTTTGAAAGTCATAATTATTTTTTAAATAAGATTTCTGACATCGATTACATGGTGATGAGTAGATGCTAGTTGATTTTCTAATCTTTGACTAAATAGTACCCATTTTAAAACTCGTAAAAGTAAAAGTATATGATGAAGGGAGTTATACCTATATTAAAATTCAGAGGGGAACTAACCAAGAGGGGGACTCATTAAGGGTTCTGAGACAGCAAAATGGTCCTCTCTTTTTCAGGTCAAACCAACAGGCAAGTCTATCTTCCTGTCTGTTATAAATATTTCGAATATGTCTGAAGGGAAATGCACTTGCTATTCCCGATCAAGACATTGACCATAATATAAAAAGAATGGATAATTATTTAGTTGGTCGATTCATTGGGGTTAGACCTAATATTGAAGTTGTCTAGGCCTTTGTTAACAAAAGATGAAATCTAAAAGGACAGGTGGATGTTATTGCAATGAATAAAGGATATCTATCTTTTTTCTTCTCATGTGAAGAAGGTGGGAAGTAGACTACCAACACTAGACTGTGGTGCATAGGAAGAAGTACAATGTTTATACAAAAATGGCACCCAAACATGACTCTGAATGAGGACTTTATAGTCCAAATCCCTGTCTGGGTAAAGATCCCTGCTCTTCCTCTTGAGTACTGGAATGAAGATGTTTTTATAGGAATAGTAAGCTCATTTGGTCAACTTCTCTCCATTGACCCTATTACAGCCTCAAGAAGAAGATTGACACATGCTATAATATGTGTCAGAATAGTCCCTAAAGCTAACATGTTGGAGAAAATAGAAATGGAATCCAAGCTTGGGAAATGGACACAAAAGCGAGAACATGAAACAATACCCTTTGCTTGTTTTCGATGTAAAAAGGTTGGGCATTGGGCTAAGAAATGCCTGACAAACACCTCTAAGAAAGTTCAGCAGACAAAGATCTAGAAACCAATTGGAAAGAACGGAGAATCCTCAGATAGAGTGGTCAAATCTATTCCAAAGAAGTTTGAGGAAAATCCTGATGGAATAGAAAGATCCGAGTATGGAAAAAAAAATGACAATAAGAAAGAAAATGAAAAAGGACAGATAATCCAGCGTAAAGAATCAAAAACCATGGAAAAGCATTACCTTGAGAATGTGAATAAGAATAACAATGAAAAAGAGATAGATCAGAAAAATGGGTTTGTTCAAGATACTTTTGAGTGACAAAATGAAGTAAACCATATCAATCAGAGCCATACAAGGTAGATTCATCAAGAAGATAACCTCTCATCTACGCAACATACGGGGATTTCTTATAGTCAGCAAGGGGAACCTCTGCCTAGAATAGAGGAGAATGTTTTTGTTGATGCCCAACAAGACATTGTTCTAGGTCTTGGGCTGTCCAACATGTCTCATAACTCTCCATCTATTGGGGAGAATAAATCTGATGCAGAAAAAGTGCCTAAATGGGGGGATCAAGAAGATATAGACAAAGTGCTAGGAATTGATGACAGTGACAACTCCTCTACTATTGTAGAGAAAACAAAATGAAAAAAGAACCAGGCTTCCAAAGCCCAAAAGAATAACAAAGTTAATCTTCCCGATGTTGGAGGGATTCAACTTTCACCACTAGGGAGACCACCAAGCTCAAGGAAAAGTCATCAGGAGGTTGCAAAAAATATAGCGGATGGTACTCAGAAGACCATCACTCAGGCTGGAATAATTAAGAAGAAATGAAAATCATTTCATGGAACATTCGAGGGTTGCATGGTGTTTATCTGATAAGGTTAAATCGAAGAAACTGCCTTATTGGTGGTTGGGGGCTTCTGACCACCATTATACGGTTCACAAAGTCTCTAAGGATGGGGGTTCTGTTGCTTGCCTTCCTTATATTGATCATGCTTTGGCTGGACTTTCTGAAGCTGCCTTTGATGCTTCTTATGTTGTCTTTGAAGTTACTGATGGTGTCTCTGATGCGGCTTTGGTTCAAAGTGTTAATGTTGTCCCTTCTGGTGTTGCTACTGCTTTCCTTGACCAGATTGTTGATGTTGTCTCTGGTCGTGGTGCAATTCCTATCCCTTCAGTGGTTTCTGATATGACCTGCCCTTTAGTGGGCTCTTCTAGCTCTTCTTTGGCTTGGGAGAAGGCAACTGAAAAGGTGGAGGATGGATGGACAACAGTTAAGGGAAAGAAACTTAAATCTTCCACTCCTTTTGATATGAATTTACGTTCACATAAGGATGGGCAAAAATGTAAACCTTGATTGCCCTTTGTTGTGGCTGGTTTGGATGTTTTCTTCCAATTGGTAGGAACTATGGTTTGTTCCTTTGGTTTGTTTGGTGGGGCACCACAGTTGTATTATGGTCTTTCAATGCTCTATCTTTTGATGCTTTTGTATAAGGTTTCAGGACCTTTCAAATCGCATTTTTACTTAATTAGAACTTATTGTTTCATATAATTTTATTTGATTATATAGATCATGATCTATATGATTTCAATAAAACAAAGGTGACCAATATTCAACCTAGTGAACATTGGTCGTACTCTATTTGATCTTTAATTTGAAAATAGATGATTGAACTTTCTTAACTTGGCTTGGACTTTTTAGGAATCTTGATATCTTGTACTGCTAAATCTTTGTGGCCTTGTGAAAATGTCCTAACTCTCAGCAAAATTGTCCTAGTACTTGGAGTACTCGCGTCATATTTTTATTACAGAAACAAGTGATAGTAATATAACTATTTTAGCCTGAATTTCTATGAAGTGACATGTTTCAAAATTTGAAACGATAATGCATATTTTACATTATAGATTGTTTACAAATCTTGTGCTCATTCAAGCAACAACATGAGACTTATAAGCTTTATTCGAGCTCCTTACGAGCAACTACACTAGAAACAACAAATAGAAGACCAAGAGTCATAACTTAGAATTCACCTTTTACAATGAGACAAATACAACCAATGGAAAACCAAGAGCCACAACTTAGAATTCCACAAACATGTCCCTCTTAGGGTTTGAACTAGGGTCTCCACAATGAGAACTCATTGCTTTAACCAACCAATCTAAACCCCTTGGACAATAATGCATATTTTAATGTATTTTATGTTTTAATTTTTTTTAAAATAATTATTTTCTAATAAATGGACTTTATAATTTAGTTGATAAAAAGCTAGAAAATAATGTTAAGTGGGACATCACTTTTTATCTTAGTATATTTTAATTTTTTGCTTCAAATTTTGATTATATATTTTGAGCTTAAAACTTTAGTGCATGGATTAACTTTTTCCCTATTCTGATAAAAAGAAAATTATAAAAATTGTGTGTAATGGAAATATAAATGTCTCAAGATGACACCACTTTTTGTCTTATGTACCATGGACAACATTTTAATGCAATTGGGTAGATAAAGATGCAACATGTCTAACCCATCACTTGAATTAGTTACATTGACACTTATGAGAATAATTATTTTAGACATTGAGTAGGTCTTCGTGAGGATTACCATTGCGTTGTATTACTAAGGGGGTCTATATAACGAATGTTATTATTATTGTAACATATGCGTGTGAAGTATGATATTGTGTTTTTGATCTTTTGGAGATATAGCATGGAATGACTTCTATAGGAAGTATTTTATGGTTTTCCTACCTCAAGGGTTATATTTATGCATATATTGGATATCATGGCTTATTGGCCTACAAACATCTCCTATGCTATGTGAGATCTATTCTTAGTATTTCCATTATCATGTGTGGATCTTATAAAGTGGTACTAAAGTTACAATTGACACCAAAGGAGACAAAATCTTAGATTGTGAAGATTCACCTATAACTTTTGAATGATTGTGAATTTTACCATATTTTTTTATAACAAAGTTTGATGATTAGTCCAAAAATAAGATTTTTATAATTAATATTTTGAGTTATCAAATTTTATGATTTTTTCATAAACTCGCCTTCTAATTTGCAAATTAGTGACTTTTTTTTTTTTTTTTTACATTTCTAAAACGCTCGTCAAACATTATTAGGGTCTATTAAACTCATTTTCTAATTTGAGGTTGGCTATATAATATATAAGATATATTAAAGCAATTGGATTTGATAAAATGATTATGTATTGACAACGTGTTTTCTTAAACTCGATTTTCAATGGAGGTTCCTAATTTTGATGTAAGTGAAGATACATTAGAAGGGTTGTACAAATATTAAATATTTGATAGTAAAACCATTGCATGGAGGATTATTTTGTTGTGATCATTAAGAGGTGAAGGTGACATAATATTTATAAGTGTGTACGAATATTTATTCTTTAGAAGGAGAGAAAGAAGAGGAGGAAAAAAAGAAGAGGAATGTAGTGACCTCACTACTAGTTTCACAATTTCTGATTTGTAAGATAAGTGAGTCTGACTGAATTCAGTGCATTAAGGAGTTTATTTTATTTGGGTGTAGAATTGTTGTTTAGTGACTGGTGTATGTAATCTTCTCGGATTTCCAACTTCAATGTTCTCAACAAGAAATACAATTTATGCAATAACATATATTGACTATCGTAAGAAGAGAAATGGCAGTTGTAAACCAATATTTCTTAAACTTGTTATGATTCGAAATGGCCACCTTAAGGTTGTGAAAACATAATTAATTAATGCACAAGTTTTAACATAGCAGCAAATAAAGACTGGGTACCAATCGCTTAGTTTAGGCCACTGCTTCTGAAGTCACACGACTGTATGTATGGTTGCACAGATGGAGTTGCCAAGGTCGGTGTGCATGTACTACCTTCTTCTCAACTAATCTTCTTCTTCGATAGCTCACTGTCCTTCAAACTATTGACTGGTGGCTCAGCGTGTGAAGGAGATGTCACAGCCCAAAATGACTACCGAGTCTACTGCATTAACTCAGTCTGCGTGGAGGATGCACGCGAACGTCTATACTGCTGGTGACTTATACTATATGGTGTATATGTATCCTCCAGTCTGCAGCGTGTGCAGATGTATTGAGCTAGCCTGTCACGATGTGAAACTCAACCACTCGAGTCTACTTGCTGGTGACACGCTAGTGTTGAGGAGTGACGGGGGGTCCTTGTTTGCGTGTAGCCGAGAGTGCTGGGAGACTACTGTCCAAGCCTTGGATGCTTGCACTGTCTAATGAAGAGGCTCCCACAAGTTATAACTAGCTCAATAATCCAATACAGAAAGAATCCAACCTGCTGTAGATTGTCGCTCCCCAATACCAGTCATGGTTCGGTATTTATGCATATATCCAAGAGAGTTAACCACAAAGCTACTAAGGGATTTTTCCTTAGTTTCAACCAGTTGAAGATGTCTTAGAAATGGTGGAATTCTTTTGAAACTTGTCAACTATAAAAATGCTGAAGACAAAAATGTTCCTCTTACCAATGCCGTGAAGCTCAATATGAAATCTGTGTGATTCCACCTTTTGAGGGAATGTTGGGGCTACGTCCAATATCTCCACGAATTCCTAAGGGTTTGCGTCCTTGGAATAACCAGTCACAAAAAAGCAACCAGATTTTTTTTTCTTATTTTATATTTTTCTCATGGTGCTTTTTCTGAGATGTACCTTTCTCTTTTATAACCTCGAAGTGAGTGCAAGCACGTGTGGGATAAAAGCTATCTTAATTCACTTTTATAACATAAAGTGACTTTATAACACACTTTATAAAATAAAGTGATTCTGACTATAGAAACATAGCCCAAATAATAAATATTTGCCCATGCAAACTTGTGACTAGCTTGCATCCTCCAAAATGAAGCCATTAGTCTATCTAGATGGATAGATAGACTAATCAGACATCTAAATGGTCCACTGTTGGGAAGGGAACATTACAGTCCTCCCTTCCCGAGATTGCTTGCCCTTAACCAATCTCAATGCCGGGTGCTGCAAGATCGACTCACCCTCCCAAGTGGCATCCTCGTAAGGAAAGTCCCTCCACTGAATCAAGTACTCACGGACAGTCCTATTCCGCAGTTTCCTCTCCCTGACCTCAATGACCTCTGTTGGAACTAAAACCAGTTTCCCCTCCTCATCCAGCGGGGGTAATCCATCTGAAACCACTATCTGCTGTCTGATTGCCTTCTTGAGGCAAGAGATGTGAAAAGCATTGTGGATCCTGCTGTCTGATGGAAGCTCTAGCTCGTAAGCCACCTCGCCAACTCTCATCAAGATGCGAAAGGGATCATAGAATCTAGGTTTGAGCTTCTTTGACCCACCCCGCTTCAGGGAGCTTTGTCTATAGGGCTATAAGCGAAGGTAAACCATGTCTCCTATCTCAAAGCTCCACTCTGTCCTGTGTCGATCAACATACAACTTTTGTTGATTCTGTGCCCTCTAGATGTTCTCTCTCCGAGATTTGAGTATATCCTGGTGATCCTGTAACCAATCTCTTGCAATCGGGGCTCTGCTATCCTGTAGAGCCAAATCTATGAAAGAAAGTGGCTCACTGCCATAGAGAGCTCAAAATGGTGACATGCCAATTGTCATGTGGTATGTGGAGTTGTAGCATAACTCCCCCAAGTACAACCATTAGACCCATGCTCTCTGCTGCCTCGCTACATAACTCCAGAGGTAGCCTTCCACCCATCTGTTTACAATCTCTGTCTGGCCACTTGTTTGCGGGTTGTAACTGGTACTAGGAGTTAGCTCAGTACTAACCAACCTGAACAACTCCTGCCAAAAGGTGCTAAGGAACTTGTTGTCCTTGTCGCTCACAATGGTCTTAGGGAGACCATGCATTCTAAAGACCTCATGAAAAAATAACTCTGCCACCTGTGAAGCTAACCAATCTGTGACGATAGCAAAGAAGTGAGTGAACTTGGTGAGTCTGTTGACCACCACATAAATGATGTCCCTGCCCTGCATTCTTGACAAACCAATGATGAAATCCATTGATATACCTTCCCACTTCTAAGCTGGAATGGGAAGGGGCTGCAATAACCTTGTCGGATGCTCGTTCTCTGACTTGCTTTGTTGACAAGTCTGGCACTCTCTGACATGCTGGAGTACGTCATCCTTGAGGCCCTTCCAAGAGAACCTCTCTCTGACCTGCTTGTAAGTCTTGAAAATCATATGCTTGAATCTTACTGACCCATTTATGTTGTCTCTCATTCAACTCCTTCTGCTCCAAGAAGTAACGCAAACTATTGTGGTCTGTTTTGACCGTGAACTTGCCACCCACTAAATAAGGAGTGGTGATTACAGGCTTGGCCCCCTCCTCCAACTCTATGATATGCTTGAAGCCCCTATCTGGAGGTATACCTGGAGGGATGTCCTCAAAAACCCGCTTGTGCCTATCAAGCACATCATGTATGTCAGTGTGAATCTACTGCCCTAAATCTGGCGAGGGTTTGGAGGATATGAAGCACTGAGCTGCCCACTCCATGCTGCCATGTCTGATGATGGCCTCCATCCTGCGAGTTGAAACCACTCGTGATCCACTATCTGTCATGGCATTAAGCGTAATCAGCTGATCAACTTGCATAAACTCTAATTGTTTCAGCTGGTGATCGATGGTATATCTCTCTAGGGTCTGTAGCCACTGCATGCCTAGGTGTCAAGACTATCCAAGTCTATGACGTAGAAATCTGCCACTAGGAGATAATCTCCAAAGTTAATCTAGAGTCCTAAAATCCTCCCTGTGCAACTCAACAAGTCTCCCTTAGCCACCTTGACCTCAAACTTTGAAATGCTATCTATCGGGAGTCCTCTCTTGGAAACCAGTCTGACGTTGATGAAATTATGTGTTGCACCTGTGTCAAGAAGGCAAATGATCTGTTGTCCCCTAACCACTCCTTGCAAATGAAAAGAGTGATAGGCGGGAATACCTGAGAGGGATGCTAAAGTGATAGGAGAATGCCTTGAGCAAAACTCCCTCTTCTTCCTTTTTATTGAATGCTCATCTTGAGCCTCCGAGTTGCTGCTCTCATCATCATTGCCCTCTTGCTACTCACAATCATCATCAGCTACCACTTCAATGTCGTGTACCTAGCCTTTCCCAAGGCACCTATGATCCAAAGCCCAAGGCTCTCTACATGTGAAGCATAATTTCTTCCTTCTCAACTCATCCTGAGTTTCGAAGTCAAGTCTTGGAGGTGTGCTCTTATTCTGATTTTTATTCCTCTGAAAGGAAGAAGACCCCTTAAAGTTTTTCTTCGGTGGTTGTAGGATGGATGATAGTGAGTCCAAGTCATGTGCCAACTTAATGGTGTCATTTAGTGTGTCTGGCTTGAGGACCCTAACTAGCCCTCTGAATCTGTCCTGAAGTCCCTCAATAAATATCATTACCTTCCTCTTCTCGACCATATCCAGAACCATAATGGAGATCCTCTGAAACTCGTCAATATAGTGGTCCAATGATCCACTCTACCTCAACTGAGCTAACTCCCTGTAGTAGACCTCAATGTCCTTCCGGTCAAAGCGAGTGATCAACTTAGTACTAAAGATCCGTATGATGTAATCAACTTGTGATTTTGGGTGACGAGGCCATGATGCCACCAATCATAAGTGACACCCTCTAAATGCACAGTTGCGAATTTAATCGCCTTTGTCTCTGACATGGGTTTTAGGGTCAGGAAGGTATCTAGCTTGTGAATCCAAGCACTTGCGGAAGTCTTATCGCTGCCATCAAAAGTAGGGAGGGTCAATTTATTCATAACATGTTTAAGATCCATGTTCGGTCCCCTGGGCCTCCTATCCTGCTGTGCTCTACCAAATCCCTCCTCGGTGTCATGTACTAAACAAACGTCAAGTCAACCATGACTCTATTAGGAAACATATCCGACTCGTCATGTGCGGCTACCACACTATTCAAGAGTCTAGTTGCTACCTCAGGCTGGGCTACTTCTTCCTCGACATTATTCCCTGTGAACATAGGCATAAGGGGCCTATCTGTAGTGCGAGTGGCTGCTCTAGAAGCTCTGGGTGACCCTGCTACACTACTACCACCACTGTGATGGCTCTGGGGCCTCCTGGCTGTCACTATCAGCTGTTGCATAACCCCTGTGAGTTGGTGTAACACATCAGCGATGTGGTTCTGTCCCTCACGAAGAGCCCTCATTGTTTCTCTGACCTCTTTATCCTCCTCTGCCATGCTTGTACCTCGAGTCTCTTGTTCAAAGATAATATGCTCATCCTCCTCTGTATGATTGTTCTCAATATGTACCTGTATTGATGTTTCAGACTATCCTTGTTCAGCCCTATTATGTCTGAAGTTATATGCCCCATGTTTACTGTGCAAGCCTAGACAACATTACCCAGTACTGAAAATGAATGCCCACTAGGTTGGCAAGACCGTTGGCTCTAATACCACTGTAGTGACCTCAGTACTGGTTTTACAATTTCTGATTTGTAAGATAAGTGAGTCTGACCGAATTTAGTGCATTAAGGAGTTTATTTTGTTTGGGTAGAACTGCTATTTAGTGACTAGTGTATGTAAACTTCTCAGATTTCCAACTTCAATGTTTTCTCAACATCAGAAATACAATTAATGCAATAACATATACTGACTACCGTAAGAAGAGAAATGGTAGTTCTAAACCAATATTTCTTAAACTTGTTATGATCCGAAAATGGCCAACTTAAGGTTGTGAAAACATAATTCATTAATGTGCAAGTTTTAACATACCAGCAAATAAAGTCTGGCTACCAACTGCTTAGTTTAGGCCATTGCTCCTGCAGTCACGCGACTGTATGTATTGTTGCGCGAATGGAGTTGCCAAGACCGGTGTGCATGTACTACCTTCTTCTCAACTAATCTTCTTCTTTGGTAGCTCACTGTCCTTCAAACTACCAATTGGTGGCTCAACGTGTGAAGGAGATGTCACAGCCCAAAATGACTACCGAGTCTACTACATTAACTCGCTCTGTGTGGAGGATGCACACAAACTTCTATACTGCTGGTGACTTCTACTATATGTCGTATATGTATCTTCTAGTCTACAACTCGTGTGGATGTATTGAGATGGTCGTTCACGGTGTGAAACTCAACCACCTAAATCTACTTGCTGGTGACGTGCGAGTGGTGAGGAGTGATGGGGGTTGCTGGAAGACTACTGTCCAAGCCTTGAATGCTTGCACTATCCAATGAACAGGCTCCCGCAAGTTATTACCGCCTCAATAATTTAACACAGAAAGAATCCGATCTATTGTAGATTGTCGCTCCCCAATACTAGTCATGGTTCGGTATTTATGCATATACTTATCCCACTTGCATTCTTTTCAAAAACCAAGTTCAACATCTAAGATTTAAAGATAACCATATCTAAGCTTAAAAATATGCATGCAGGTCCACCACAATAGAACTAAGAGCAAAAAGCATAAAAACCAATATGAACTCTTTGGGATAGAGATGACATACCGATTATTCTAAAGGTTCTCCAATGCCTCTTTCCAAGTAGTCGTTGCCAAGCTATTGACCTTGCCTTTCTAATTTTGTTGCTCTTGCCGATCTCCTCCAACCACTTTTTCATGATGCCTTTTGTTATCCTTATGAGAGATAGGATTGCCTCTCCCATCTTTTCTTTTTTTTGGGTGCTTGGATGTAGCATCAACATTAGTATGCAACATATTAATTCTTATAGAGAGTTATGCCATATGGACCTTGACACCTTACTTTTCTACATTATCCATAATAGGTTGAGCTCCATTCCTTTCTGATCTCCATCTCCTCATTATCAAAATCCTTATTTTTTGGGCTCCCTTCAATTTCTGTTAACTCTAGGTTTTCCTTGAGAAACCTAACCTCGTCATGCTCCTTCTACTGTTCTTATTTGTGTTCCATATCTTCATTGTCTTCTTTGCACTTGTGTTCATACTTTTCTTGAGATGTGTCCTCTTCTTCATTGTCAAACACAATTTTTTCCTTTCGTTTTGTGGGATCAATATAGATTTTGTAAGTTCGGCAAATCCTGGCCTCCCAACTATGACCCCTCTTCGTCTTTTTTGGTTTCTTTTTTCTTTTTCTGATTTTCCTCTTCATTATCCTCAAGGATTGTAATTGTAACCCCCTTATTTTAGGAAGACTTCTGGGTCAAGGCTAATAAGGTATTGAGAGTGAAGGAGAGGCTCCTTTCTCAATACTATGTTGCATAGAGGAAAACAAATAGAAAGGGATATTAACCTTTCCCCTATGCCTCACATGGTTTAAGAGAGGGAAATGATAACTATGGTTTGACATATATATACCTTCTAAAATAATGTGTCTCATAATATGCAGACTAACTAGAGCATAAGAGCATAAGGGGGAGGGAGGTTCAAGTGATCATACCCATTTTGAAACCTTTCAAGTTGCTCAACTTTGATTATTGAACACTTTTAGCTAAGGAATCACTTGTTCATGTGTGTGATGTTAGTGAAAATGTTGCAGTGACTTGATCTCCCACCTCAAGCAAGCTTACAAATATTGAATTGCAAAGGCTTCTATTTATGAGAAATCAAGACTTGCTAACATAGATCTCCACAAGAATTCTAAGATCATTTCTACAACCAAATAGTATTTTCATCTCACAACGGATCCTCCATTATGGTGACTATGTACCAGATCATACAATACTGTCTCAAACATTTTCTCATAATTCTTCTTGGCTCTACAATTTCTCCACATGGACTGCAAGACTATGATCACCGTGAAGGATATTTTCCATTGGAATTTCACTAAAGTTTTGGGACTGTAAAACCAAAGGGAGAGAGTTTGATGATTCACAAATTGCATTGAATGCATGATCATACGTAATGCCAATTAGGCCTATATGAGATTTGCAATCAAGGTTTGCAACATGCAAACAAAGTTCCCCCTTTGGTGGTATCATGGTCTTGGTCTTTGCATCTCCATGTATGATGTGGCTTTGCATATCGAAACCTTCTCCATCTGTTCTAAAATATTGGTGCTTCAATATTGGCTGTGGTTCTGTTGGAAAAATGATGGGTTCCTAGAACTACTTTGAGCTTCGAAAATGGTTCCAAAACTAGCACAAAATTCTGACCTCTTCTCTCCATTTCATTTCATCGAAATGGATGACTTTACCCTTTCAGTCATATTTTTTATTTTTGAATGATGTTTCAAATTACGATGAAGGGAATTGGAAAACTATAGCCATTTATGGAATGTCTTTAATGTTGGCTACGTGTGAAGCCAAGTCTGTAACGACTGGAGCTGGAGTTACGTGTGAAGCCAAATCTGTGGTAACAGCTGGAGTTATTCCATAGCAGCTTGTTTTCTTGTAACCACTGCCTATGTTTGGCAGTCTCTTATGTAACTGGAGATTGGCAGTCTCAAATCAAGGTCCCAAATTCACTACATAGTTACATAGGATTGAGAAAATGCTAAAGTTGCAGTCAATGCATTAGCACAAAAGGAAACCCAAGATGTATCTAGTGAGATAGTGGAACAAGAATCATGGACATACACATTGGTAGGGTTTTTGTTGGAACTCATTAGTTTGTAGGAACCTCTGAATGGTTCCAACACCCCAATAGAAGAAGAAAAGATGTCTATGTGGCATTGGATGTGGTATCATACATGGCAATAATTATAATTCTACTAGAGCTTGCATTTTTTTGGGAACATTTTTAAGGCTCCAATGAGATGACAAAAGAGTTATACAAGGCATATTTGCTATGTTAAAAGGTGGCCCAATCAAAGGATTTTTAATGCAAGCGTACAAGGATTACAAGGCCAAGTTAGTAGCTCAACAACAACAACCAAGTCCATTCAATTTAGATCATATAATGAGTTCCTTAGTCTTGGCTCCCCATCTCTCTATATTCTTCCTTGTAATCATTTTGTAAATATATCTTGTGTATCTTATTCTATTTTGAAGAAAGAATATTGTATAGAGAACTTAAATAGTTACTTGCATGGTAGTTATAAATATGTAATTTGTAAACACTGAATGGGGTTTTTATTTATATAACATAAGGTATTGTAATGTTAAAAAGCTACTTATTTTGAAGATCAATAAAATTTTGCTATGTTAAAAGGTGGCCCAACCGAAGAATTTTTAAAGCGTACAAGGATTACAAGGCCAAGTTAGTAGCTCAACAACAACAACCAATTTCGTCCAATCTAGATCATGCAATGATTTCCTTAGTCTTGGCTCCCCACCTCTCTATATTCTTCCTTGTAATCATTTTGTAAAGATATCTTGTGTATTTGATTCTATTTTGAAGAAAAAATATTGGATAGAGAACTTGAATAGTTACTTGCATGGTAGTTATAAATATGTAATTCATAAACACTGAAGGGGGTCTTTATTTTTATAACATAAGGCCTTTGATTCAGGGGAGTCAAGAATATTAGAAGATTATGCATAATTATTTTGGATGAGGGGGTTGAGAATAATATAGATAATATTCCCTATGGAAAAGGGATTTTATAAAGCTAAATTTGAGAAGGTGGATGATAGGAAGATGATTCTATGTGATCATTATTTTAGTTGGGATAATCGTTATATGCTGATGATTAAGCCTTGTCATCCCTATTTTGGTCCTTCTACTAACACATTTAACAAGGTTCCTATCTAGGTTAGGCTCCCCTACCTTCCTCTTCATTTAAGGGTTGATTCGGACTTCCTGATGGTGGATGAAGATTCTTATGATATTCTTCACTCCACTTATGCTAGAATTCTGGTGGATTTGGATTTATCCAAGAGGCTTCCAACAAAGATTAAATTGGAACATTCTAAGGGCTTCTGGATCCAAACTTTGGATTATGAAGGGATTCCATTCAGATGTAGGTGATACTTTAAAACAGGTCGCGAGGAAGCTCAATGCGGCTTAGAGAAGATTAAAAAATCTACCTCTTGGTGAAAGGGTGCTTCATCTCAACATTATATTGTTGAGAAGAATCCTTCCCACAAAAGTTTCTCCTAGGTGGTGGCTCAAGATTGACCTATAGTTTCTTCTCAACCTAATGGATGTACTGAGGTTAGCGTGCCTCCTATAGTTGGTGAGGTTTCCTCCCTTGGTGGTGCCTCTAAGACAGATGGTGTTGTTGTTGTTGTACCTTTTTTGTCTCAAAATTTTGTTGTTGGTGATTGGGTTTCTATTGGCAGTGAGGCTTATTCTTCCCTGTGCGGTGTTGGCACTGGCTCCTTGGTAGAAGTTGGCTCTTATGTCCCGAAAGGTGCTATCCCTATTGCCGCTGGCCCTATTTTTGGCACTTTTGTTGATTTTGTTGGTTTTCCTGTTGAGGGTGTTGGATTTTCAAACTAAATCCATTGGAATGGCAGGTTTAGGCTGCTAAGGTGGAGGATCATTGGTTTACAGTGAAAGGGAAAAAATCTATGAAATCTTCATTCTCCTTTGTTTTGATCCTCATATCCCACAAGAGTAAGACTAAAGACAAGTCTCAAGGTTCTCTATTTGTGGGTGTTTGGACTGGAGTTCTCTCTAATTGGTTTTTAGGTTGTGGCTGTATGCTAGTTTTGGTGCAATGTTTGACATGGTTTGAGCATTATTGAATATCTTTAGAGTTCATTTTTGTTATGGGTTTTGAATCACTTCAAAACCTTTTTTTGCATAAATAAATTTTTAAAAAAATTGCTGGGAAAATTACCAAAGATTTTGCATTCTAAAATTTGGCTCTATTTGTAAACTTCTTAATTTAGTTTCCACTATCAGCTTGTTAACATGTGTGTTAAAAAATTATTCTAGTTATTGTTTTAAAAAAAAGTTCTATACCTCTAAAATTGTATTTCTTTTGAAAGTCATAATTATTTTTTAAATAAGATTTTTGACATCGATTACATGGTGATGAGTAGATGCTAGTTGATTTTCTAATCTTTGACTAAATAGTACCCATTTTAAAACTCGTAAAAGTAAAAGCATTTGATGAAGGGAGTTATACCTATATTAAAATTCAGAGGGGAACTAACCAAGAGGGGAACCCATTAAGGGTTCTGAGACAGCA
Organism: Chamaecyparis obtusa; assembly: GCA_027943335.1. NCBI lineage: Eukaryota > Viridiplantae > Streptophyta > Pinopsida > Cupressales > Cupressaceae > Chamaecyparis > Chamaecyparis obtusa. Next base: position 112,937 of record BSBK01011439.1, read on the forward strand.
AAATGGTCCTCTCTTTTTGCGGTCAAACCAACATGCAAGTCTATCTTCCCGTCTGTTATAAATATTTCAAATATGTTTGAAGGGAAATGCACTTGCTATTCTCGATCAAGACATTGACCATAATATAAAAAGAATGGATAATTATTTAGTTGGTCGATTCATTGGGGTTAGACCTAATATTGAAGTTGTCTAAGCCTTTGTTAACAAAAGATGAAATCTAAAAGGATAGGTGGATGTTATTGCAATGAATAAAGGATATCTATCTTTGTTTTTTCTTATGTGAAAAGGTAGGAAGTAGACTATTAGTACTGGACCGTGGTGCATAGGAAGAAGCACAATGTTTTTATAGAAATGGTACCCAAACATGACTCTTAATGAGGACTTTATAGTCCAAATCCCTGTCTGGGTAAAGATCCCTGCTCTTCCTCTTGAGTATTGGAATGAAGATGTTTTTATAGGAATAGTAAGCTCATTTGGTCAACTTCTCTCCATTGACCCTATTACAGCCTCAAGAAGAAGATTGACACATGCTATAATATGTGTCAGAATAGTCCCTAAAGATGACATGTTGGAGAAAATAGAAATGGAATCCAAGCTTGGGAAATGGACACAAAAGCTAGAACATGAAACAATACCCTTTGCTTGTTTTCGATGTAAAAGGGCTGGGCATTGGGCTAAGAAATGCCCGACAAACACCTCTAAGAAAGTTTAGCAGACAAAGATCTGGAAACCAACTGGAAAGAACGGAGAATCCTCAGATAGAGTGGTCAGATCTATTCCAAAGAACTTTGAGGAAAATCTTGATGGAATAGAAAGATCCGAATATGGAAAAAAAAATGACAGTAAGAAAGAAAATGTAAAAGGACAGATAATCCCACATAAAGAATCAAAAACCATGGAAAAGCATTACCATGAGAATGTGAATAAGAATAACAATGAAAAAGAGATAGATCAGAAAAATGGGTTTGTTCAAGATACTTTTGAGTGACAAAATGAAGTAAACCATATCAATCAGAGCCATACAAGGTAGATTCATCAAGAAGATAACCTCTCATCTACGCAACATATGGGGATTTCTTATAGTCAGCAAGGGGAACCTCTGCCTAGAATAGAGGAGAATGTTTTTGTTGATGCCCAACAAGATATTGTTCTAGGTCTTGGGCTGTCCAACATGTCTCATAACTCTCCATCTACTGGGGAGATTAAATCTAATGCAAAAAAAGTGCCTAAATGGGGGGATCAAGAAGATATAGACAAAGTGCTAGTTATTGATGACAGTGACAACTCCTCTACTATTGTAGAGAAAACAAAAGGAAAAAAGAACTAGGATTCCAAAGCCCAAAAGAATAACAAAGTTAATCTTCTCAACGTTGGAGGGATTCAACTTTCACCACTAGGGAGACCACCAAGCTCAAGGAAAAGGCATCAGGAGGCTGCAAAAAATATAGTGGATGGTACTCAGAAGACCATCACTCAGGCTGGAATAATTAAGAAGAAATGAAGATCATTTCATTGAACATTCGAGGGCTAAATAACCCTCATAAGGACCTTATTAGAAACATGGTTAGAGATTAAAAAACCTGATATTGTTTTGATTCAGGAAACTAAAATGTCTAAGGTGAAGGTTAAAAATCTTAAGTTTCCCAAAACTAATTTCATAAGTAGAGGGAGCTCGAATGGAGCCTCTGGAGGTATTGCTACTTTTTGGAATGGAAACATCATAAAAGGTGAAGTCATCATCCAAGACAATAATATGGCTAGTATCAGGTTTCAACACATAAAGGATAATACTTCTTGTATCCTTACCAATATATATACTCCCAATACTAAGAATGGGAGACAAAATTTTTGGAAAAATATTGACTAGGTGATGAATCTTTTTGTGAATGAATGTTGGATCATTATGGGAGACTTTAATACCCCTCCTAAGGAAGATGAAAAAATTGGAGGTAGTCAACCTAATCTAGACAACAGACTTGACTTGATGAACTTTATTACCAGACAAGCTCTCATTGACATTGATTTACAAGGGGTTAACTAAACATAGACTAAGAGAAGAGAATGAGAGAAGCTGATTTAGGTGAGACTTGATAGGGCTCTTATTACTGATGACTGGTACCAACACTATTTTTGTTCGTTGGTGACTTTTGTTAGAGTTGGCTCTGATTATTATCCTCTCTCTTTTATTGCTAATCCTATTTCAAGAAAAAAGGAACTTTCCTTTTAGATTTGAGAAAATGTGGACTATTCATGTTGAGTTGGTTCAAAAATTAAGAGATTGGTGGCATATCAAAATCGATGGAACTTCTATATATAGATTAGCTAAAAAGCTTAGATATGTCAAAGACAATATCAAGACTTGGAACAAAGATACTTTCGGGAACATTTTCTCTTCCAAGGCTGATATTGTGTTAGAACTTAAAGACATTCAGGACTCAATACAAAAGATTGGCTATTCGAATGTCCCTAAGGAGAAAGAGAGTGAAGTATTAATTAAGTATCATGATACGGTGCATAAGGAAGAAATATTATGGAAACAAAGATCTCGAAACACCTAGCTAAGAGAGGGGGACATAAATTCTAAATTCTTTCACATGTCAGCAATAAAGCACAAAGCTACTAACAGAATCTCCAAACTCAGAGTCAATAACAAAATTGTGGAGGAAGATCTTTCTAAGGAAGCTAAAGATTATTTTTCAAATCTGCTGACTCAGAACAATATGTTGGACCAGAATTCTCAGCAGGAAATCTTGGTAAGCATCCCTAAAATCTTTGTTGACAATGACAATCTATTTCTCAATGGTATTCATTCTAATGAAGAAATTAGGAGGGCTATCTTTTCCTTTGAAGGTAGCGAATCCCCAGGCTCTAATGGATATCCTATGTTCTTCTTTCAAATGTACTGGTCTATTGTTGGTAAGGATGTCTCTGATGCTGTTAAATAATTTTTTGGATCTAAAAGAATCCTTAAAGAAATCAATGGTACTTTTATTGCTCTTATCCCTAAAAAGGTAGGGGTAGATGCTATGGATGTCTTTAGGCCTATCAGTCTTTGTAATTCCACCTACAAGATTATTTCTATAGTGATTACTTCTAGAATGCTAACTCTCCTTCCTAGGATTATCTCTCACCAACAAATTGACTTTGTTTCGGGCAGACAGATTTTGGACTCTATCATCACAGTTCATGAAAATATCCATTCTTTGGTTATGGCTAAGAAAGAAGGGTTTGTCCTGAAAATTGATCTTTCTAAAGCCTATGATAGAGTTGACTAGGGTTTTTTACAAAAAAATCTCCTTGCTTTTGGCTTTAATATTAATTGTACTAAGATTCTGATGTAGCTTGTCACTTCAGCTACCTTATCTATCTTAGTTAATGGCTCTCCTTCCCCCTTTTTTAAATTCTCAAGGGGCCTGAGGCAAGGGGATCCCTTCTCTCCTGTGTTGCTTGTTATAATGGCTGAATGCTTGGGAAGATTCATAGACAGTGATGTCCAGAAAGGCGACCTAAAAGGGCTCAAACCATCATCTTCCAACTATGTCTCCTCCCACCAACACTTTGTGGATGATTCTTTTTTTTTTGGGAGAAGCAAATGTTTCTAAAGCTAGGAATCTTAAAAATGTTCTCAAAAAATACAACAATGCTACTAGTCAAAAAATCAAGTGGAACGAAATCTTTATTTATTTCATAAATACTCTAGATAACAGATAGACTAAAATTAACATAATTATGGAGTGCCAAATTGGCCATCTCCCTACAACCTATTTGGGTCTCCCCCTTGGTCTGAATCCCCCTGAAGCTTTTTGGAGCACCATAGCTGATAAATTTCACAAGAAACTTGTTGGATGGAAAGAGGCTCTTCTTAGTCAGGCTAGAAAAGTTCAATTGCTGAAATATTCCCTACAATGTATCCCCATTTATGCTTTAAGTCTTTTTAGGACTCCTAACAAATATATTGAAGCTATTGAAAAGATTCAAAGAAATTTCCTACGGTCTGGAGTTGAAAAAGAAAGAGACTTGCCCTTATTTATTGGGAAAAAGGTTTGCATACCTAAGATGAAAGGAGGTCTTGGAATCAGAAGGATAAGAAGCTTGAATGATTCCCTTCTTGCTAAGCTTGGCTAGAGGGGTTATAGGTCTAAGGGGGAATGGAGTACTATATGGAATAATAAATATAAGAGGAACATTCCTTCTCTCCATAATTTTCTAGCAAGTGACGATAACCCTATTGGTTTGTGTATCTGGAAGAATGTTACTAAGGCTAAAATTATCATTAGGGGAGGGGTCAAATAGAAAGTCAGAAAAGGGGATAAGATTGACTATTTTATATGATGAGGAAGATACTTTGATATTGAAATTTACCCCTAGTGGTAATTTCTCTATAGGATCGGCTTATAACCTGAACTATGTCAACTACGAGGTTCCCTTATGGGCCAAAGCTTGGATAAAAGGCCTAACTCCCAAAATAAATATATTCTTCTAGAAGATGCTACAAAATTAAATCCTTACTCTTGATAACCTCAAGATAAGGGGTTTGTGTTTGCCTAACATGTGTTTTTTGTGCACGAAAAAAGAAGAAACTAACAATCACTTCTTCATTCAATGCCCCATTGCTCATAAAATTTGGTCTCTTATGATGGTTTCTTTTAATCTTAAATGGGTCCTCCCTCCTGATATACAGAGAACGTTCAGCTCTTGGGATATTACAATCAGGAATAAGGCCATTAAAAGAATATGGAAAATTGCTTTGCCTCATGTTTGTTGGGCTATCTGGAAAGAGAGGAATGACAAAATCTTCAAAGACAAGTCTATTCCTTCCAAGGTTTTATTTTGAAAAAAACCAAAAGCTTGATAATTGAAAATTACAAAATTATGGACTTCAATTCTAATACAAGAGGGAATGTGGATTTTACTATTTTAAAGAATTAGAGAATTAAAGCTAAAAATGAAGATTGGAACAATCCTAGGGATGAAGCTATTTGGGAAAATCCCCCTATTGGATGGATGAAGGTGAGCTTTGATGGCGCCTCTATGGGGAATCCAGGTATTGTTGGCTATGGCATTGTGATCCGTGATGATACTAGTATATGTAAAGCTATGAGAGCCATTCCAATTGGAATCCAGAGTAACCAAGTGGCTGAGGCCATGACTGCTTACCATGGTATTGTCTTAGCTAAAGAGTTCAAATATAAAAACCTTTGGTTAGAGTGGGACTCTTTGAACATAATAAAATGTCTAACTAAAGTTTCTTCCCCTTCTTGGTCGATTGACAACATTATTAAAAATGCTAAGGATGTCATAAGTACTATGAATAATTGCATAGTCACCCACGTCCATCGTGAAGAAAATAGAGTTGCTAATTGGACAACCAACTATGCGTGCAGAAATGACAATATATCCTCTTGGTTTAGTGAAGAAAGTGTTCTGTATGATATAAGATCTATCATAATAGAGGAGAGAATCTACAAAACTCAAAGGAATGAAAAACAATTGATAAATGATGGGGAAAAAATGAGTTTTGTAAGGATCAATAATTATATGGTGATATCCATCGCAGCCACGTGGAATCATCATGCCACTTCTCATGGATTTTGGGTGTTTACAAAGAAGGCTATTTACACCAAGAATTTAGAGGGCCGAACATTCAAAATAATTGTGTAAAGAAATAATCAAACTGAGAGAATTGGTGGTAGTAAGAAACGATTTGAGCCGCCAAGCTGCATTGAGTGGACACAAAAGGAGAATGTATGGGAAATTCTCAAAAAAGGTGATTTTAATATTTATATGGAGAAGCTCTAAGGCTGCAACCCAAAGATCACTAAGTTCTTCATCAAGAACTGGAAGAATGGAAAAATCTATTTCAACAACCATTGGATTGAAATTACTGAAGATTTGGTTGCTGAGGCCATGAGGCTACCTACAGACAGTATGAAATTCTACTAGGACAGGAGTTAATCTAACAGAGCCTATAAAAGATTTCCTGAAAGTGAAGAAGAGGCGGCTAGATTGGTTAAAAAGGTTGGTGGGTTTTTTTGCCCTAGTAATATTAGTCGCCCACTTTGTAATTCTGAACCATTTAAGGCATGATGATTTAATAAGTATCCCTTATTACCTTATGAGTTCTATGAATAATACTATGAAGGACTTCTAGCCTCTAGGATGACCTTAAAGGTGACCATGCCTCCCATTAGGATTTAATGGTTCTAATCTATAATTTGTTTAAGATGAAAAAAATTTAAAGACCCCTTCTCAAGGGTGAAGCCCCTGGTGATGAGGAGATTAGGATGAGGACTCGGGAGAAAATTTGAAGAAGACATAGAGGATGACTCGAAGACTATGGGTTATAGCACCAAAGGGAAAGGAAATAAGAGATGGTGAAATTCTAACAAATTTAAGAAGAAGATTGAGATTTCAGACTCTGAGCTCGAAGACATCAATTTTGAGGAGGACACTAACCCTAAAAGGAAAAAGAGAAAAGCTCCTCTCATCAAGGAGAAAAATCTGGATGACAAAAAGGGTATTAGATATATAAAAAAAAGGGGGCCTTTTTGTCTCTTATGATGAGGAGGAGACTTTCATTGAAAGCTTGGGGAAAAGTAAGAACAAGAAAACTACCACTAAGGAGACTATCAAAAAAGAGGAGGCTAGGGACCATAATCATGGAGAATAACAAGGCAAGGAGGAGCATAATAAGTCTATCTCCGACAATGTGCCTGGAGATAAAATCCCTCACAGTAAGCAAACTGATACTATTGACTTCAACCAGGTGAGTAACAAACCGACTAACAAAAATGATGGTATAACTATAGGGTAGGATCAAAAGGATAGTAACCTTTCTTTTGGTCATTTTCTTGCTACCATTGCTCAGGATAATTAGGTGATGAAGGCTGACCTCCAAGAATAGGGTAAAATTGTTAACATGATTAAGAAGGCCACCTTTGGTGATAAACCCTTGGCCACTTGCCTGAATGACTGGATGGAAGCCATTCGAAAAGGGGAGGCCTTTGGGGAGCTTGGCGGTAAGGTGCTTTCTCTAGAGCAAAATTCGAACAACATCAACAAAGACTTGGAAAGCAGTTGGCACGAAGACAAAATCACTACCCTAGAGAACAAAGTTCAAAAGCTGGAAATGACCCTTAAGAAGATCAGTGAACAAAGCTTCCACATTATGAAAGCTATTGTGGATCACAACAAGATCCTTGTAGAGAAGCTTGAAACTAACAAGGGAGAGGAGATCAAGGAGAGTAAAGAGAGCACAAGGATTGGCATCAAAACCCATGCCAGTACCAAGAAAAAAGATGTGGATCTAGAATATCTGGAAGTCTCAATGGGAAACATGGAAGTCTTAGTCGTCCAGGCTAAAGAGCTAATGGATATTAATTAGCTTCTGCCCTTCTCCCTTTCTTTTGTCTTTTTTGTTGTCAGTGTCTGTTGTGTTGTTTTGTTGTCTGGGCCTGTTATGCAGTTTTTCTTTGCTTTCCTTTGTAGGGTTGTGTGCCCCTATTTTTTGTGTGTTTAGTTCTTCTCTGGGATGATTAGTAATGCTTGTCTTTTGATCTTTTTGTAAAAGGTTTCAAGACCTTTCAAATCCTTTTTTTACTTAAACAGAACCAAGAGTTCCCCCAACTATTATTTAACAATATTTCCTTAGCATTTTGGTATCAAAGAGTCAATTTTAGTTTAAATTTTATAAGGACAAATATGTTAAGAAACATATTTTTCTCTATTGGGGAAGAAATAATTTTCAATAAAGTTGGTTGTTATGAGAGAAAATGGTTCTCCTAGTGATAATAGTTTTCTTTTTGTACAACTAGATATTGGTTGGGTTCATGCAAAAAATGAAGGTATTATATCCTAGTTAAATACTTTGTCTTGGAGACACAAGATGAGTCTTGTTAAATATATGAGTGAACTTTGTTCTTGAAGAAGAGGAACAAGACAAGCACCCTATACTAGTATCTGAAGGGGTGATAGAAAGATTCCCTTATATGATTATTTTGATAAACACAATTCCTCAACTAATCAAGATCAAGGACAGGGCCAAAATCAACCTCAAAATTTGGGGCAACAACCAAGAAATTAATTTCCTAAGAGCATTTACAACTTTCTTTGTTTGAAGCATACTAGAGTCTTAACCATTCACAAGAAGTGAACATAAAAATGGGGCTATTGACTCTTTTTTAAGCACTTCAATAAATAGACTTCTCATATACTCTAATTACTCCCAGGAGAGAGAGAAGTAGACCACACCCTTCTACGAGAAGTGTTATATAGTCTCCTCCTTGCCAAGCATTGGTATTGCATGGTACAAACCTACTAGCTTCTATTATTTTTGTTCCTAAAATGGCACAACTAGTCAATGGGGTGCAACTACAAGCCCTCCCAATTTAGAAGTGTGGTTGAATGACCTACCAGAAAGCTCTAGAAAGAACTTACCCAATCTAGGAGGTAATGGGAAAACCTTAATGATGAACATTTGGCTTCCTTTTATGTTGCATGTGGCTTCCTTGATGTTCAACATGAAGACGTTGTAGTAAGGCTATTCATCGAGTCTTGTGTTGATACTACTATAGAGTTGATGCTACTATAGAGTGGTTCCATCACTACTAAACATATCAATCAATTCATGGAATACTATGTGAACTAAATTTGAAGACAAATTTAAAAGTGTTGAAGATGAACATTCCTTGTTGGCTCAAGAAGTGAACATAAAAATGGGGCTATTGACTCTTTTTTAAGCACTTCAATAAATAGACTTCTCATATATTGTAATTACTCCCATGAGAGAGAGAGAGAGAGAAGTAGACCACACCCTTCTACGAGAAGTGTTATATAGTCTCCTCCTTGCCAAGCATTGGTATTACATGGTACAAACCTACTAGATTCTATTATTTTTGTTCCTAAAATGGCACAACCAATCAATGGGGTACAACTACAAGCCCTCCCAATTTCGAAGTGTGGTTGAATGACCTACCAGAAATCTCTAGAAAGAACTTACCCAATCTAGGAGGTAATGGGAAAACCATAATGATGAACATTTGGCTATCTTTTATGTTGCATGTCACTTCCTTGATGTTCAACATGAAGACATTGTAGTAAGGCTATTCATCGAGTCTTGTGTTGATGCTACTATAGAGTTGATGCATCACTACTAAACATATCAATAAATTCATGGAATACTGTGTGAACTAAATTTGAAGACAAATTTAAAAGTGTTGAAGATGAACATTCCGTGTTGGCCCAATTAAAGTAGATGAGACAATAGATACATGAATCAATGAATGAGTTTGTAGTAAAATTCAACAAAGTTATGTATAAGATTCCTTCAACTAAAAAGGCAACATATCAGAATAAAAAATGCTTTTTCATCAACTTTATGCCTTGTGATATATTTTTTTTCCTAAGAAGAGGAAAAATTGGTGGTTGTACAGTCTACAACAATGGAATTGGAAAATGATTTTATTATTGTAGGAAAATGGAAGAAGGAGCTACAATCAAATAACACTCAACCTTTTCATCTTTAGACCCCATGATATATAGACAATGTAAAATGATATTATTACACTTAAAAGATAGTAGTCCATGACTAACCAAATTTTCCAAAAACCATACTAGGATGCTTCATAAAAGAACTTTAATGAGCAACTAGTTCCTATGATTTACAAATGGCTTTCTCTCAAAGCATGGTATGTGATGGAATTTTGTGCTTGAAAAGGCTCCTTTTCCATGTATATAGTTTCACAAACTGTTGCCTATTGATTTTCTCTAGATAAAAATCAGCAGATTGATAAATATAAATGTGGAGGCTGAGTGAACTCATAAGAGACCATATCAGCTCCAAGATGTCCACCTAATGCACATTTTCTATTTCTGGTTCAAATGGAAGAGTATTTCAAAAAGAACCTAAACCTTTGTTGGCTCACCAACCTTTAGTTGATAGTAAATCATGTTGCTTATCCTTCACAGATGAGGGGGAGTGTTGAAAATTTGGCAATGTTTACATTTGAGGGCATTTTTCACTTGATGCGTCAATAGGGGAATCTCATCTCCCTAAATAGTGTACAAAATCTCTCATTAATGTCTATTGGATTTAGAATTTCAGTATTTGGTACAGAAGCTATGAGACAATGATTTACCTCAACGCAAAGATTAAACTAGGATTTTGTGTTGCCAAAATCTCACCATTTCTATTTTTTTTCGCTTTTTCTATGTACTATTTTATATAAACTCCATGTTTTCACAATCTACTTGAGTGGCTGATTCTTTACATGGTCATTATACAACATTTTATCTTTCAGTGTTGATAATAGTCCCTATGAGCCTATTTTATACCTCTAAAGTGTAAATAATGTAATAGTTTTTTGTATAGATGGAATTTGATATTTTTTTGGAGTCTCATCTTTTGAGCTGATGCAATGATTCTATTACCTATATCATAATATCTGGTAGTGAATTTATTTTTTTGGTTGCCATCCAAAATTATTATTTTCAATTTAACAGGTTTTGAGAAATAGATGCAAATGTTTAACCAAAGATTAACAAAGGTAATAAAAAAGAACACCTAAAGTCAAATTGGCAACATTTCTTATTAGTGCTATGATAGAAAGATCAAATCATGTTGAAGGGCTTGTGATATGTGCCGGATATGATTGGAGACAAAATTTATGTGGCATAATCATTAATATTAAGTGAACAAAATTTCTTCCTTGTTTCGTCGTTCATGTTTTATCACAACCAGAGGAGTGAGCCAGTTGTATGCTGTTATCACAATAGAAGATCTGTAGCTCACTTGAAGAAAATTTTTGGGCATTATTAGCTACTACCTTTTTCAGAACGTCGAACCTAACCAAAATGTTTTCCTAGAGAAAGTTGCACACTACTTCAGTGGTGGTTTTCCTGACACGAATGGCCTCTACCCACTTCATGAAGTAGTCGGTAGTTGTTAAGATGTGTGTATGTCCCACACTGGATGGAGGATTTAAAGGACCTATAAAATCCAGACCCCATTATTGAAAAGGTTCCTCAATGACAACATGCCTTAAGGGAAGAGCAGCCAAATGAGGTTTCCCAGAAAATAGTTTACATTTCTCACATGATCCCACCCACTTGTAAGCATCCTGGACTATCCCAAACCAATAATAACTATTTCTTGGGATTTTGAAATCCATGACAATGGATGAAAAATGTTCTCCAAAGGACTCACCATGAAGGTTTGTAAAAGTCACTTCTGGTGATCTTCATCAACACACCGAAGGAACATTCCATCTAACCCCTTCTTGTACAATATATCATTGACTATTACTAATTTACCCAACTTAAGCCGCAAAGTCCTTTTCTCTTTACCTGTCAAATGCTCTGGACATTCTCCATAGGTCAAATAGTAAGCAATGTTAGAGAACCAAGGATCTTTTAGTCCGACTAACAACGTCAAGGATTTCCTTTCTTCTTCCAACTCTCCATTTTTAGCAATCAACTTACATAAACCTTGGCCTCTCACCAATTTAGTGGGCTTAATATCTAGATCAAATTCTTGCACCTTTGACAACCACGTTGCTCAATTATTAATGGCCACCTCTTGCTACGTGAGTATACTTTTGACAGCTATGTTAGGCACATAAAAAGTGGAGTGAGAATGAGGTATGTAAAAATAGAACTTCTTTACCTCTTTAACTACTACAAAGGCTTGCTTTTCTAATAAAGAATATTTTAACTCGTGTTTCTTCAATGGACTACTCATGAAAGAAATTGGGGATTCCTCATCATTATCATTTTTTGTAGTAAGACTCTTGACATGGTGTGCTCACTAGTAGAACAGTAGATTATACAATCCTTCTCGAAGTCAAGATGCATTAACACTGGCACCTTGGCAATAGCATTTTTAACTCCTTCAAATGACTTAACGACTTCTTCATTCCATTTAAAAGTCTCTTTCTCACTTAAAAAACTTACCATAGGCCTGGTTGTTTCTGAGAAATCGGGAACAAACCTCCTAAGAAAATTGATTTGTCCAAAGAAGGAATGAATTCCTTTATGGTTTGACGACAAACATAGTTGTTGAATCACCTAGACTCTCTCTGGATCAATTATTATCCCATCCTTTGACACTAGTTGACCAAGAAGCTTCCCTTCCATGACACATAAAACAAATTTCTTTGGATTAAGTGATATTCTATGATCTCTACATTTCTGTAGGACCATCTTCAAATCATGCAAGTGATTCTTCCTTCTTTTTGAGATATATCACAATTAATTTGTTGATTAGGTGTCTAAAAGAGTTCATAGCACGTTGGAAAGTCACCCCTGCATTTATTAACCCAAAAGACATTCTCTTGTATGCAAAGGTACCCCAAGGAGTGGTAAAAGTTGTTTTTTGTTGATCTTTTGGGGCTACACTAATCTGATTATATCCTGAAAACCCATCAAGTAGGGACATCATTTCAGAACCAACTACTGTCTGAAGAATGTGGTCCATATTAGCCAGGGAAAAATTGTCTTTAAGACTCGCCTGATTTAGGTTTCTAAATCCACACATATCCTTATCTCTCCACTCTTCTTGCATATTGGAACAATATTAGCTACCCAAGTTGAATGATGAATGGGATAGATTATCCTTTCTTTTTGCATCTTATCCACCTCTCAAAATATTGTGTCTGTAACTTTTGGATTATAATTTCGTAGTTTTTGCCTAGAAGGACTGGCTCCTGGTTTCATTGGGATGTGGTGCTTAAATTGTCCTTGCCTGAAATCTTTAAGATCTTCATATGACCAGGTGAAAACATCCTCAAATTCTTCAGGGAGCTTTGAAAACCTTTGTTTCTCTTCTATACTGCAACAAATACCCAAATTTACTAGCTTGGGATCATCATCATTGCCAATGTTGATCTTCTCATACTTGTCAGAAGAGTTTTCATCAAGCGCATGAACTTTATTGGTAGAACAATCTCTTTTATCAAAGAGCTTTTCCAAATTCATTAACCCTTTTGGAATGTGGTTTCCTTTTAGCTTGGCAGTCTCAAGAACAGCCTCATCTCCAAGATCAAAATAGAATTCATTGCATTCTGCATCTGAACCTTCAAAATACACAAAGGAAATAATTTATGCTCCTTCCAAGAATTGAATTATACGAGCGTCATTTTTGAACACTTTCCATGAGTTGGCACACTAGGTCTATTAATCAATTCTATTTAATACTTATCAGTCCCAAAATCGGGGTGAGGAATCAACAACATTGTTGAACTAGCTAAGGCATTAACTCTGGAATTGAACTATCTTGATATAGATTCAATTGAAAATGTGTCAAAAAATTCCATCTCATCCCAAACTCTATTTCGGTAGTATTTTAACCTTTCATTTTTAATAGAAAACAGAGACCTAACTTGTTTTACAATTAATTCAACATCACCTTTTTCTTTCAACAGCTTGATCCCTTTCTTTTTGGCCTCCTCCATGCCAAGAAGCAAGGCTTCATATTCAGCTCTGTTATTAGTGTTTTCAAACTTAAGCTTAAAAGCAAAAGGATAAATTTCTCCTGAGGGAGATATCAACACTATCCCAGCGCCTGACCCAGTAGAAGAATAACTGTCGTCAAACTCTAGAGTCCCCAAATCTTCTCTTTTTAATGTTGTGAATCAGGTACATTAGTTTCAAGCATAATCAAGTAATTACCAAAATCTGATTCTTGATAAAGGATATGTGATTTGGGGTCTTTGGAAGCGAACACAGTATACCTAGACTTAGGCTAGGGATGTAGGACTACCTTCTGATTACCTATGGGAATGGTAGCTTGGGACCAGTCTAATTTAATTTCATTGCCTAAGTCTTTGCAGAAAGTTTTGCTCAGTAGCATTCCGTAACTGGTTGGGATGTCAACAACAAGGATTATTAATTCTATTTACTTATTGGGATGAGCTGCAAGAGAAACTTGAGCATCCTTGATTTGGCCTACCATGGGGAATTTTTAAGCATCCATTGCATAGCAATTTCCAAAGGTTTTTGTCAAAGGGAGATCTAAAGCCTTGGCTATAGAGGCGGGCAATATATTATCTGAGGCACCTGAATCTATAATATAGTTATTCAGCTTGTAGTGGTGTATAAATAATGAAACATAAAAAGTCTCTAATTTAGTAGAGGAAGAAACTACTCGGGAGGGTTCTACATGAGCAGTAGGTTCTTCATTTGTAGGCTGGCTATCTTTTGATTCAACAGGGATCTCAAAGGAAGACACATTATTTATTTGCTAAGGGCCATGATCTGAAGGAGGGCCTTTCACATAATCGATTAAATTGTCCAATTCTTTAGGATTAAGCCTTAAGTAATCAGCGAGAGAAATTTGAATTTTTGAATATTTTCAAAAATCCACTATATCAAAAAAAGGTTCAGGCTCTGACCTTTTTAATAACTTCACATCAGGCATTGACGCTCCTTGAAACTTGTGATTAGTACTAGCTTGATTCACCGATTCTTTTTCTTTCTTGTCAGTCATTGAAGGAGATTGAGTGGTAGTCTTGACAATGCGTTGATTTCTTGTAAGCACAGAACACGAAGGATCTCCAAGAGTAAGAAGAACGCTACCACCTATGTTGGAATCTAATTCATATTCCCTATAGTAACTCACATAGTCGCCAGGTCCTCCTAAAGTTCCTTCATCATCAAGTATTTCTACTATATTTTCTTTATTGGTCTCCATCTGACGATATCTCACCATCTCAGGGAAAGAAGAACCATCATGATCATCAGTCAGGTGAAAAATGCACATATACCCTTTATTTATTGATAGACCTTCTAAGAGTTTTTATTGTCCAGGGAGGGCATTAGGTTGTTTACCAAAGGTGCCTCCACCATGGTTTGGATATCTACGAGGGATATCCTGATATGGAGTTGTGGGCTTGGAAAGTTGCCTTTTCATTTGGATCGTGTCATTAACCAGCCTTTGTACAACAGGATCAGTGCATCCAGATGTAGACATTTGCCTATTAGGAATCTGTACTTCTCTTTGCCATTTGCCAATAGTTATTATATCATCTTCTAGTTCAACTGCTAGAGCTTGACCAACTGCTAAATCTACCACTTTGCCACGTCGCAAGTGAAAGCTGATATTCAGAGGCATCACATTCACAAAGAAACCTTTTCTATTCTCATCATTGGGATGATGTGCATTGGGTATTTGATGCAAGAGTTTGTTAAACTTAGCAATAAATTCTCTCATTGGATCATGCATCTCTTTCTTTAACTAAGAGAGTTGCAACAACAAAGAGTGCTCATCATCTGCTGCTTTGAAGTGAGCTTCAAAGGCTATTTTCATGGCATTCCAAGTTCTGATAGAACCATTAGGCAGATGGTGAATCAATCTGCAGTAGCCTCTGTCAATGTCTGAACAAAAAGGAGAATGGCCACATCTTCCGTCTCCACAACTATAACCCCACATGTAGTGTTGAATGTATTACGATGATCATTTAGGAAAACCCTACCATCTCCATTGAATTTAGGAAGAACTTCTCTAGCTCCTTTAGCCAAGGCTTGTAAGTTAAAATTGGTTAGGTTAAGGGGGCCAACTTGAGCTCCCCGCGGCTGATTTTGAGCCATGTTAGGTAGAACAATATTCAGGGGTTGCGTATTAAAATGAGATGGGACCAACGTACCAGATAATGCAAGGGCTTGAAAAGTAGCAATGGATGTTGTTCACTTGGTGAGAGAAGATGGT
Source organism: Chamaecyparis obtusa (assembly GCA_027943335.1). Classification (NCBI taxonomy): domain Eukaryota; kingdom Viridiplantae; phylum Streptophyta; class Pinopsida; order Cupressales; family Cupressaceae; genus Chamaecyparis; species Chamaecyparis obtusa. Next base: position 128,637 of record BSBK01011439.1, read on the forward strand.
CTACTAGTAGTTTGAACTTTTCTTTTCACAGGGACATTAGGGATGAAGTTCAGTTTCTTTAAGGCCTCAAAATCTTCATCAACCAAACCTTTCGCTTTATCTCCTCTCGTGTATCTTTTCTCAGCCAATTTACTGATTGAAAGAAAAATAGAAATATAAGGATAGACTTCGGTCTTAAGGCCTTTGGACTTCTATGTCTACCACATCAACTTCTTGAGCTATAGGCAAGCCTCTTAGCCACTCGCTAATTTATTCTTCTTCCTCAATAACTAGCCTAATTTTTTGATACTGATGACCGCTTATTCTTAGATTCCAAGCTACTGCATTGAGATCTGCAATGATGTCTTCTTGGGTGTCTATGAAATGAAGGTTAGCTTGTAAAATTGGGTGAACTTCTTTCTGATCAAGTATCACATTAGTAGGTAGCACCATGATTAATCATTAAATAAAATGTTTTAGGCTCTGGTCTGCTCGTTAGATTCCCCAACGGAGTTGCCAAAAATCTGTTAGTGAACTAATTTTTCCTTTACAATGATGAATTGATAATTAACTCTTATAGCCCAATAATATAAAGGAATACTACACTAACAATTGAGTTAGTCTCTCACAACCAACTCTCTGCTTTGAAGGAGCAACTTCCTTCTACAAAGATTTGCTTCTAATAACTTTTATTATGAAAGAATTAAATTTCAAAAGATGCTTTGAACCAAAAAGCATATAAAGGATTTGATTACATTCCATTATAAACTAACAATTAAATTCTTTAATTTCAGAACATGCAAGAACTATTCTAAACCAACCGACTTGGAATGTTAAAGATAAATTTCTAAAGAAAGGATGATTCAAGAGACATGAATCATAAATCAAGGATTGAATAAACATCTAGATATACATACAGATTTTAACAACATAATCACTAAATTCTAACTAAAATCATAATCATGCATCCATTTGACCAACTGATCAATGAAAATTACTAGAATCTTCTATAAAACCAACTGATTATATATATGCATACCAGAGTTTAATAGTAAAAGTATCAGTTATCAAACTTCAAATAAAATATAAAATCAAGTTTCTAAAAACTAAGAACCGACACCCATTTGGTCATCTCATAACATTCATATAGGCACGCAATTCAGTTTTGAAACTAGTTGCTATAAACATAGCAGGAAATTCAAGAAAAGATTTTCAAAAAAAGAAACAATCTTCTGAGGGACTAATTGACTGATTGGTCATTTTAGCTCCATCATCTTTAGTGGTTTGGGTGGCTCCTCGCATTGTGTTCCATTCCATGAAGGCCACCAAGAAGCTCACAAGTAACTCCCAGTTCGGTGTAGTAACGGCCTCAAATATTTGCACCCAAATGTTTCTAAAATTTTGTGCTTGCTAAAGCTCTGCCCTCTGAGTCTTTATCTTCTCATAGCCATAGACTGCCAAATAATCTACTTGGGTGAAAACTAGGAAATCTCTATGCTTTTGGAAGCTTTCATACTTTTAACCTTTTCTTCAAAGAAAGTGAGTATTTTGGTTATGTCAATCCCAGCTTGACCCTTAGGTTCGATCTATTTTCCTAGGCACTCATTATGAGTGTTCATAAAATCTTTAATACTATTCAGTGTTTCTAGAATTTGGGTGGACTCTTCAGCTGCTTGCTAATAGAGTGAGCTTTCCCATTCAAGATTTACTTTAGTTACAAATAGAGAATTCTCTTCAACTCTAGGTACTACCTTTTCTATCAGGAACTTCTTAATGATATATTCATATGCCTCTTCCATGTTTAGTATCTCCATTTCCAGCTGATCTTTCTCCTTTTTTCTGGGTTTCTACATCCATCTCCATGTTTTTCATCATCTCCTCAGCTTTATTGATCAAATCTTTAAAATCATTAGTGAACCCAATGGTTTCTTTGGTAACCTTATCAATCCAGCCAAAGAAATTCTTCGACATTGACCTATCTTTTTGGACTTGATCTAAGAACTTCTAGTTTTCTGGAGATTTAACATCTAGATTGATGGGAAACATTGGCAGAGGTTGAGGAGAAGGGTATTGAAGCTGGTGGATATACTTTTCCATTTCACAGAGAGCCTGCTTCAACTTCATTTTATCCCCAACATCCTTCAACACTCAGTGGTTGATCTTCTTATTTGCCGAGTTTAAGATTTTTAAATCATCAGCCCTAGTAGCCATACCCAAGTCCAGCTTCTCCATGTTGAAGTCCTAATTTGTAAGCTCATCATTGGTTTTATCAGAGTTTGGCTTGAAAATCTCTACAATCCAATGACCTGTTTGGAGTCTACATCCAAAATGGCTTCTACCTTTGGCTTCTTTGCCTTAGGTGTCTTTCCCAAATACTTGCTGACCAAATCTTTGATAGGAGTAGAAACTGGTATGATACTTCTTTTCTTATTGACTAATAGATCCATCCAGTTAGGGGTTTTTGGTGTAGAATATCCTATGGGAACTTGCATCATGGAACTATCTAATGCTGTCAGGTTTACGTGGCCTACCCTTGGTAGCTGAGAGCCTGATGGGTTAACTGGAGCGTTATGCATCTCGAGTTCACCTTGGGGTTGTAAATAACCTTCTTCTGGCTCCAAATCTAGCACAATGCAAGGGATATTATCTATCCTTTGGTTTCTTCTGCTCCTAGTCCTTGTGATTCTAACAGAAGGTTCAATGGTGATCTTTTCTTCATTTTGACATATTTCAGCTTCAGATTTAATTTCACCTGTAGAAAGCAATTTTTCAACTTTATCAATATGTACAAGTGAAACTGCACAATTTGAAATCCTTGCACTCTTTCTAATCATTGGAGCAACATCCTCTTGTTTCTTCTTTCTTTTTACTTCTTTCAGGCATCTATCAGTTCTTTTGAAAACATCACGAGACAAAGAATTAATGTCTTCTTCCTATTTCTCATTCCAATGTATTTTTCTCATCACTGTGTCATTGTTAGGCTCTACATATCCTGATTCTAGCATATTTTCATCATTCTCATCTTCAGGACCTTTGAATTTAAAAGGCAGATGGAGAAACATGATCTGTCTTAAAGAAAACTTGGAATGAAGTCTTCTTTCAACTTCAATTTCATCGACACAGTCAGCCAAAAAATCTTCTAGTTCTGGTTGATGAAGGAATGTAGCATTAATTTTGAAATAATTTTCCACAAATTGTTTACTATCAAAATAGCTCCTTTTCTAGAAGGAGGAAAGGTTCATCATTTTCAATTCTACATCCATAGATGATGTGGAATGTATTATCTTGAAACGATAATGACCTAAGCCAATAGGGAAAAGGGAGCCTACTCCTCTCTTAATTTTATACTTAACCTCCACCTGAAGTAATTGTTTGTAGACTTCTAACAAGACAAACTTGTCTAAACAGTACCTCGAGAGCTTCAAAGGTTCACCACTATAGCCTCCTACTCTTAGATAGCTAAAAGTTGGAAATTGAAAATAGAAACTTTCATAAATTTTGATTAGTTCTATGGCTTCTTCTGACATTCTATAGTTGATCTTTCCTTTTAGCTTGAAAATGATCTTAGCCATGAACGTGTCATGAATCCTCCTAAATTTCTTTGGATTCTTCTTTTCTTAAGCAGAGGATGGTATTCATAAATTTTCATATTTTCTCTCCATGGATCATGTGGCAATCCATCCCAAATTCTACAAATGACAAGAGAATAGAACAAATATGAAGATAAATAGAAACTGGAAGCTTCCGCAAATAGATAGTTCTTCATGAAGCCTTTTGGCTATTAACTCCGCCCAATCAACATATGGTCCTTCACTTAAAATAGCTTCAACAAAAACATACATCCAATCCTCCCAAACAAGATCATTAGGTTTCACTTTAATTCTGCAAAGCATAACAACAATATCTCAAACCTCTTTAGTCAAGTATTCTTTTTTTAAAGGTTTTGGTAACTTAGAACCCATTTTTCAAGCTTAAATAACCAGTCCCTGGCAATGTTATTGCTATAATCTTTTTTATTTCGGAGAAAAAACTATTGGGCTTTTTCAAGACTCCAGTTGCCGTAAGTTTCCATTGGAGGGATTCTTAGCGCGACCATGATTGTTTTCCTGTTAATGGAGATCAAAATACCTCTAGAAGGAACAAAAATGCACCTATTAACCCTATCATATCTATTTCTACATTCCATAACCAGTTCTAGGCACAGAGTCACTTCAAGAAAGTTGGCAGCTTCTAATAGTCCACTTTTTGCAATCTTGGCTGCTAAGGTTCCATTCTCTGCATTTCTCAACCTATGGACAATTCCTTCTATGTCTTCATCTACAAGGACTATGTGTCACTTCTCGGGGAGACAACTAATCACAGGGAAAATTTATTTTCTTTTACAAACTTGACCTTAGAGGTTGACATGCAAGGACTGGACATTGCAAAAACCTAACAATAATTTCTAGCTAATGCAATGGAAGAAGTTTAAATTTCCTTTCTACCATAGAGAAAACTGAAATCAGAACAGAGACAAAGGAAATTTTTTCAAACTTACTGATGCTTAGCCCTTGTTCCTGTGATTACCTTCACTGTGCTATGCTTCCAACCACACCATCAAAAATTGCATTGCAAACAGAAATGAGAGGAAAGAAATTAATAGGCATGCTTGAGTTCCCTTTTCAGCAATCATGACTGCTTGTTATAGATTAATTTTGCTTGCCATCATTTATTGAGTGCCTCCAATTGCATTTATTTCACTTCCGCATAACCTGTACTCCTTTGCTGAGTTGTACATAACTTGAAATATCATTTCAAAATAATCTTGAAATGAAGAAGAGATCTAACATGAGTCTCAAATATTTGGAGTAATTACTACATTTCAAAAACTAAACCTTGAATTGTTGGAACAGGGTTCAAAGTTCAAGATTTGAAATGCTTTTGTACTTGACAACACATGACTGCGATAGGACAAAAGCATGACATGCAAAGAAAATTGAATTATGAACTAAAAACTAGAATTTAAAAATTCAAGGAAACAATAACCAAAGATGCTGAAACAAAAGAAACCCAAAAGATGCAGAAAGGGGAGTCAAAAACTAAGTATTGAACTTTGAATTTCTGAGAAATTTTAGATGCTGATTTTAGACCCATTATCAAATTTTGCGAGAAATTGGTATTTTTGTGTTTTGGAGCTCTTTGCTCAGTTTTTGGATAATAGATATGTCATGGAACATGTAGGGATGTTTATATCACATGTTTATTTGTTAGATCATCTTGGGATTTTTGCTCTTGGTGATGTGGCCAATAGAGCGTGTGGTATGTAATCTTCTTGCCTCGAGTGTTTTTTTTACGTCGGTGTAATTTTGTCTTTGTTATTATTTTTGCTTCTCCCCTTGTGATGGTACACCTCATGCTTGAGAATGAACTCTCATGTGGTATGTGAATGTAGGGTGTTGAGACCGCATCTAAGATATAGTTGAGCTATTCTCCTATGCTGAGGTCGGAGGGACTTGTGTCCTTGGTATTGAGACCAATTAAGTTTACTTAAACCTTATGATATTTATGACTTTTTGAGTCCTTTTTATTTATGTCTTGTTGCATTTTTTGGATGTACTTCATCATTGTGATGAGATGACCCTTTTTAGTACTGAGTAGTGATCTTATTGTTTTATGAGTGTGTGTGGTATGCACATTGGACTTATGTATATTGTGTTTGGTCATGGTACACTCCTATGAGTTATGAATTACTTGGCTTGTGTGTTAGGTACCTTCTTGTTTGCATATTTTCCTTATGTTTATGGTCGAACTACTATCTCCACGAGCACAGAGGTTGGACCTGTGGGTACCATATGGTTGGGAGGTGTTGCTAACTATACCACTGCTAGGGACCAGTGTACAGAGACAGACTTCCTCGAGCTTTAGCACTTAGAGCTTGAGAGATCATTTCTCTTGTTGCATTGTATATCTAAGTATATTTACCTTTGATCATATTTACTCTTGATGATGAATATTTATGCTCTTTACATTATTGTTCTTCTTATGATGATAAAAATACGTATCTGAAATGTTTGAAAATCTAGATGTTGAATTAGATGTATTTTATGCTTTTAATGTATTCGAGTGCCTATATCCTCAATATACATGTTTTTGACACTCTCAGGTGTTGATTTTTCTATTTACCTTGTTTTTTCCCTTTTTAGAAAGTCACCTTTAGGTCAAAGAAGGTCGCATCTGGAAAAAGTGTAGTATCTAGGAAATTCAGAGTCATATCTGGTTATTCATTTCTTAGACAATGAGAAATTCCACATGTATGTTAAGTTAGATGTGTGTATCTTTGAGTATCCTTTTTGGGAGATATATCTTCCCAAGTCAAAATAGATTGGCTAATGGTTACTTTGGTAAAAAAAGTAAAAGAGATTCATGTGGTCTATGAGGATAAATTGGTAGATGAACTTGTATCACTTAAACAATAGTGAACAAGTCGATGTGTGTAACCGTCCCATGAATTTTAGTAGTGTGCTTGAGAATCTTTAGGGTGTTGTAGGACTTTTGCTTGCATATGAAGATATGCATTTATGTCATGTTTCTTGCACCTCGTATATTTCTTAATGCTTATTATTGTAACTAGTTGTATTGTTGTAATGTTATTAGTTTATCTTGTAAAAAAAATATTCATGCTTGTTTTGATCCTTGTTTTCAAGGATTCTCAGGTGGGGCATCACATTAATAGTAATGTATTTTAAATATCTTCTAATAAAACTTCAATATAATAGTTAAACTATTATTTAATCCTAAATCAATTCCTATTTAATTAGGAAATTAATAAAAGGAGAATTTAATTAGTATTCATTATTGAAATCAAAAAATTTGTTTAAAACTAGATAGTTAATTTTAGTCAACTATAGTCAAACTATAGTCACACTTAGTCAAGCTTTTTATCCTAGTGTTCCTATGGTAAATCGATTAGAAAATTAAATCTATGACTTTTTTCTTAGATGGAGGTTGACCAAGTCAATGTTGGTCATGATGTTCCTTAAACTTGCTCAAGGTCTTTACCCTTAAACTGTAAATTGCAACTGATTAGTTAAATTAGACAACTTTAGTGTTAGTTGGAAATTTTTTTATTAGTGTGTTTTGCTCAAATTTTTGGGCATGACAATAATGGATCAGGATGTTTATCACTATGTAAATAATTGTGTTCCTTGTCAGCAACATGATGATTTGATACACACACCAACTCAATCCCTCCAACCCACCATCACGCCTTGGCCTTTCTCCCACTAGGGTTTTGACATTATGGACCAAATATTCCCCAACTCTAGTAGTGGCCATAAGTACATTCTAGCTATGACAGAGTATTTTACCAACTGGGTCAAAGTGATTCCACTTACCTACACTATCGACAAATAGATTTCAAAGTTCATCCTGAACTATATTGTTTGTCGTTATGGCATCCCAAAAGATCTCCATACTAATAATGGATCACCCTTCAAGAATAAAGATGCCACAAAAATCTGTAAGAAATTTGGCATTACCTAGTATTTCTCATCCAATAGTTCCCGGGAGGCAATAGTCAAGTTGAGGCTACAAATAAAACTATATTTAAAATTCTCAATAAGATCATTGATGACGTTGGCTGCGATTGGCACCTGCAACTCAATCCTTCCTTCTAGGCATATCGAACCTCCATCTATACTCCCACTAGCACCACTCCATTTTCCCTTGTCTAGAGTACTAAGGTTGTCCTCCCCATCAAAATTGAGCTCCCTTCTCTCAGGATTTCTCTCAAGAACCTGATGTCCGAAGAAGCTAGAATACTAAGTTTCTCTCTTGCAAGAGCTATAGCTCCTCAATGAGAGACACCTCCAATCACTAAACCACATTTGCATGTATCAAAATTGTTTGCACTTATAGTTCAATAAGAAGATCAAGCCTCATGAGTTTAAGGTTGGTAATTTGGTATTGCAACACAACATGAAAAACGTCCAGAGCCAAGAAAAGAAAGGAAATTTTGAACCAAATTGGTTGGGTCCCTTTGTTGTTACTGCCAAATTCAATTCTAGGGCATATCAGATAGCAACATCTGATGGATATTTTCTCCTTGATCCTGTAAATATTCTTCATTTAAAGTGCTTTTACATATAGTCCAGCATTCAATTCCTGTATAGTGTTTATTCAACAAAAAATCTTAAAAATTTAGAAAAGGTTCTAAAGAAAATCCATTAAAATTAGAAAGTTGGAAAATTCCAAAAACAATACATATGATCTTGAAAAAATCTTAAAAATTAGAAAAGAAGAGAAATCATGAATAAATCAGAAAATAATAAAAAACAACGAAAAAAGTTCTTGAAAAAATCATTGTCTTGGTGAAAACTTGGCAAATAGGCGCATTGACAAAAATAAAAATAAAAAAAATAAAAAAAGTAAAGAGAAATAAATTCATCTAGCAATGAAAAACTTGGCAAACAAGCACTCTGGGCGAGTACCATGGTGAAAACCTATTTCATGCACTATGTGTAGTAGATTTGGATCCATTACCTTTTCCTGCATGTTGTGCATATCGATGTCCTTTGTCACCTTTCCATATCCATGTAGCACATCCTTGTCCTCATCCTAGTCCTATTCCAAGTCCTTGTTCCATGCATCATAATAAAGATCCAAGCAAAATCCCAGCAAATTGTGCTTAACCCCATCACACTAAGCTTTTCCTAGACACGGTGACCACAAAAGTGCTTATCAAAATTAACATCGAGATCAAATTTCTAACATATTGTTCATTTCACATCTATTACCATTGAATATTCATCTTTATCATGCAATCAATCTTCGCCCTGCAGGATGTGCCCTCCCTCAATTGGCTCAAATAAAATCCATCAATCCCATCCCATTCATGTAAAGAACTGTGGACCAAATGATTGCTTGGTCATGAGGCCTTCTTTGTTGATTTATCCTTTTGTGTCAGTGGATCCTACTCATGATTGCCTCGACCTTTCATATCTTGGTATATTATGAATGGTGAAACTAGATACATGCATCATTTGTAGTATGATTTTTTTGTTGATACTTTAAGATCATTCTTGTTAGTTTCTAATTTATGATTATACGTATCTTACTGGGGCAGTGGGTTAGAAAACTTACATCCCTTAAAAGACCTGGGTGTGCCCAGAACTCTCCAGTAAGTATATTTCATTAGTTTCATCATGCCTATGAAATCTACATCTATGTTCTTAAAGTTATCTAGTGTGTCTGAGAGTCTAGTCCATGCAAAGGAACAATATCATATGTGCTTTATATAGCACATGATACATGCCTCCTTTTGCAAAATTAAGCTAGGGTGTTCTCTCTGACATCAACACAAGTGATCCCACTAAATCGTGTAGTCAAGTTGCATTGTAGTCTAGTTTCATGTTAATTAGTTTCTTTTTAGCATTTTTGTTTGAGATAAGGGTCATGTTTATTCGCCCTTCTCCCCCCCCCTTCCTTAGTGATTAGTTGTTCCTTTTGGTTATGTTTGATACACACAAAAAGATGGTCACATCTAGTTGTATTTCACCTCACATAGTTGTGTTCATACATTTAAAAGTTCTTGATTTTGTTACTAACATTTATTATGTTAGATTGCATAAATTGTTATTGACATGTTTAACTATAGACTTCAAATTTGATGTAATAGTTTTCCTCCTTCACTACATTAGGTTCATTAAATACATGGTTAATCTATTAAGTTCATTCCATCTTGCTAGATGCATTCATTAATTCATTTAGTTCATTAATGGCATTCGATTGCATTAAGTTTCATCCACACATACTCAACATAGGACCTGCATCATAAACATATCCTTCATCATAAATCTCACATAATCACATGCATCATAAATGTAGGACCTGCATCATAAATTTCACATAATCACACACATTATGCATCACACATGTCAATAACATAATGCAATTCAGTGCATACATAACAATTCATAGATAACAATTCAATGCATACATAACATCTTTGTAAACCTAACACTACTTGAGAAGATGGCTGCTGGTGGTGCTGGAGTGATGCTAGTCACTGGGGGTTTGAAGTTCGCTAGTGCTTCTGCTGGGAGCTTGAGGGCCTCTGGTGCTTCTGCTGGGGGTTCGAAGGTCGCCGATACTTGTGCTGGGGTTCTGAAGGTTTCTTGAGATTCGTCGATTGCTGGTGTTTCTACAACGAGCTCGAGGGCCTCTAGTGCTTCTGTTATGGGATTGAAGGTCACTGGTTATGGGGGTTCACCAGTTGTTGGTGCTTCTGTTTGGGGTCTGAAGGCTTCCGAAGTTTCTGCTGGTGCTCGGGCATTAGGGGTCACTGGGGGTTCACCAGACACTGGTGCTTCTGCTAGGAGCTCAAGGGCCTCTGGTGTCTCTGCTGGGGGTTTGATGGTCGCTAGTGTTTGGGGTTTGCTAGTCACTGGGGGTTTGTCAGGCGATGTTGCTTCTGATGGGGGTCCGCAGGTTGGTGGCGCTTTGCTTACTATTGGTGTGTTACTGGTAGTCTCTGCTAGGTTTGTTGGAGGTGTTCCTGGGAAGTTGTAGGCCTCAAAAGCCTTGGTCTCTAAGGGTTTGTTGGGTTCTTTTGCTGGGGGTTTGTAGTTTGCTGGTGTTGCTAGGGGGTTGCTGGCTGTTCCGGCTAGGGTTGCTATGAATCCCACTCACATTGTTGTTAAAGGCACTTCTTGTAGACCCTTTCCAGTCAACCAACATATTTTCATTGTGCTGGATGCAGATACTCTTTCTGAGACTGATGCGGAAGCCTCTATTTTTTCCAAACATGGGTTGATTTGCAGATTCAAGGGCTTCTAGCCCTCTCTACCCGATCTTCATTCCTAGATTTCCAGTCATTGGGAACCTCTAATTTCTGGTCTAGTCCATATCTTCCCTACGGCTAAAGGATTTTTTGTGGCAAAATTTGATGATGCTGGGGATAGAAATATTATTTTGTGTGAAAAATTCTTTAGCTAGCAGGATCATTTTATGCTATTGTTGAAACCATGGTATTCTAATTTTTTGCCATCTTCTGAATCATTTGATGTGCAACCTATCTGGGTTAGGCTTCCTAATCTTCCCCTCCATCTTTGGATTGACTTCATTCTGGAGGCTGTGGGGGAAGCTTTAGGGGATATGCTAATGGTGGATGAGAAATCCTCTTATTTATTTCATTCTACTTACGCTCGTATCTTGGTAGATATTGATACCTCAAAAGGCATGCCTTCGGAGATTAAACTTGAATCCCCAATGAGTAGATGCTAGATGTAGCAATTGGACTATGAAGGCATCCCCTTCAGATGTAGAAGATGCTTTAAGACTGGTCATATTGTCTCTCAATGTGATCTTCAGAGACATAATAAGACTGCTTCATGGTGGAAGGGGGCATCTTCTCAGCACTATACTGTGGAGAAGGTTTGGAACTTCACGAATGTGGTAGAGCAGGTTTCTGGCCTTGTCTCTTGTCCTACAGCTGTTTCTATTCCTTCTTCTTCTTTGGTTGTTGGTAGTACTTCTACTGGATCTGCTAGTTTGTCTGCCAGCAATTCTTCTAGTGGTTTTGCTCTTTTAGGAACTAATTCTTCTGTTGATGGTGATCCTCTTGTTACTACTAGTTCTGCTGGGTGTTCTGTTCCTAATGCTGGTAGTATTGGTGCTAGACTATCTGTTGGGGCTACTGGGTTTGCTGGCCTCTTTCCAGCCAGTTCTATCTCAGAAAATCTTGTTGGTGCTAGGAAGTTTGGTAATGGTTGTGTAGCCACTGTAGGTTCTATCTAGACTTCTCATACTAGTTCTATTGTGGTTGTCTCCTCTCCTGCCTCTGACTGGCAGGAAAAAGCTTCTTTGGTAGAGGAGGGATGGACTGTTGTTATAGGTAAACATAATAAAAAGTCCCCTCTACACTTTGATATGACTCTCTGCTCCCAGAAGAAGGGAGGCAAAGGAAAATCCTAGGTTGGGTGTTGTTGTAAAGCATTGGCTTTACACGTTTGGCTTCAACAGCTTGAGCATTTCTGTTTATCTTTTGTTTGGTTGTTGTTGTTTTACTGGATTTGTGTTACTAGTAGTTCTATTGGTATTATGTGCTAGGGGGGCACTGTAAGGTTTTTTCTTTTTCCCTCAGCTGTTTCATTTAGATCTAAGCTAATTCTTCCTATTAGTCCTAGGGTTACAGTTCCCTTCAAAAACTGAATGTATATGGTTTCAGGGCCCATTCAAAACCTGCTTTTACCTTAATAAAAAACAATTCATAGAGTCTCATAATCACCATGCTTATAATTGCATCAATAAAATGTCCATAGTGTCCATATCCATAAATCATAACAGTCCATCATAAGCTATCAAAAGTCCATGAAATGTCCCAAAAAAAATATCATCATAGTACATCAATAAATAATATATCATACACCTAAGTGCTTCTATACATATGCATCTCATCCAAAACCTACATAAATGTGTATCCTATATAATCAACTAGATCAGGTGGCCCCTGGGAGGATGTCCATGTTGTCTTAGAATCCCCTTGCAAACCTTATGTAGCAGATCACCCTCCTCCTCTCATACTATCACCACCTATATCCCTATCTCTTAGTGGTCTCATGGCTATTGACCTTGATGACCCACTCATGGTCCTCTTTGATATACCCCACTCTATGTAGGGTGGTTGTCTCAACTCTTAAGGTATTGCCTAATGATAGAGGGCCATAGAGTAGGTTTCCTCTCTCCATGTCCTCATTGCCTCTCTCTATGCATCCATGTTGGTTTTCAATATCTACGCTCCCCCTAGTATGTTCACTACATGTCTCACTATCTCACACTCCCATAGGTATGTCTCTTCTTATCTCCACCATGTATCCTTGTTAACCATCATAATCTGCAGTTGTTGGGTGAGTTGGTATGTCCATGTCTACATCTCCACCATCTGCCCTTGTAATAAAGTTATCTCTCCTTATGCCTCCTCCATACTTGTATAGGTTTCCATCATAGTGAACTCTCTTGATTCTATGTGTGTTTACAATATGGAAAGGTCTCACTGAATACTCTTTGTTTGGGCCTCATCTTATTTGATTTGTCCCTCTCTACTATCACTATTGCCTCTAACGGTGTCACCTTAGCTTGAAGGATGACCATCTTCTTATGATCCCCTTGTATCTCATCCCCTCTTGGTCCTCCTAGTACCATATCCTCATCATCTAGTAGTGGCCCCTGGGCTTCCTCATCTCTCTCAACCTGTGTTGCTTTTAAGGCATGTGGAGGGCCACCTATGGCTGGTATTTGAATTATCCCTCTCCTCCACTTTGTCGCCTATCTCTGTAACCCCCACCTAAACCCTGCCACTACTTCTAGTCTATCTTCCCCGTCATTCCCATGATCTCCCTCCTTTCCATCCTCTTCATCCTCATACTCTAAACCTATTTTCTCCCCTTCCTCTACCACTCTTAGCTATGTCACCCCCACTAGCCTATGACTCTCCCTCAATGTTTCATACTCAACATTCACTCCTACATATGCAACCTAACCCTATGCTACTATCCATGCCACTATTTGCATCCCTCTCCAACTGATCCTATCATTATGGAGGTCCACTCTAATTCCCTATACTGACCCAATCTCTCTAGAGAGGATGGGATGTGGATAACTGTCCAGAATAATATCCTATATAATGCCAAATTATCTGTAAACCCATGATGGCATGTACCTAGCTATCTATAACATCATCCTTCCAATCATCCAATAGTTTGTATGCACATATCCTAGATACTATTCATCTAGGCTAGCATCCTCTCTACCTACCTAATCATCCCAGTAACCCCACATCTTGCAGCCTTTGTATGACGTCCACTCAAAAGAAATAACTCAGCTAGAATCCTCTGCCACATCTCTACCAACCTCACATATCCATATGATAATGATGGTTTGTAATGATATAAGAATGGCTCATATCATTGTTGCCTCCCCTCTCACAATGGTCATACCACTAAAATGTGATTCCTAGCCCAAACAAGTAGTATTTCCACTCCTTGTCCAATCATATGTTGGGCGTGGTGCACACACATGTGAATATCATAGTATAATTGTGCTAATATTGTGTACCCCCAGTAGTATACTATCTCCTCCTCTTACATCCATCTCAGTACCCTGATCTATCCAATAGGAAACCCATGCCCTGAATAGTCGGGCATCATCTTCCCTCCAATCACTATGGCTAAGTACAATGCTAGCTAGGGTATTTTCGCTTCCATCCCCCCTCGCTATGGCGTCGACGGTCGATTAATTGGCAGTTGATCTACCCGCCTCCTGAAGATGTCCTCTAAGAATCCCTCTGCCCCCTCCAGCCGATACTCATACATCTCTCCCCTGATAGGTACTCATAAAATATTCCATACATTTTGTAGTGTCATTGTGTCATCTCTGGTAGGTAAGTGGAAGGTCAATGTATCTGAGTGTCACCTCTCAATTAGAGTTGTCATAAGCGCATTATGCACTCTAAGTTTTTGCCACTCATGCACACAGTGCAGACCCTTTAATGTCATATGTCCCTGTAGAAACCTTAAAAGCCTTTGTCAAAATAATATTTTATTTTGTAAAACCCCTGATGACATCATCATTTGTTAGTTAATTATTTATTTAATTTATTTATTTATTAGTATGCCATTAATCCCTCCTATCTTAATTAAACATATTTAATTAAGAAATCCTAGCCAAAAACATTTAAATCACATTTGAATGATAATCCCTCCTATTTATTAAAATCATTTAATAAATAAAGTCCTCAACCAAACCCTTTAAATAAATTTGATATTTACATAAACCCCTAAACCTCTAGACTCTTTTAAAAAACCCTAAACTTGTATCCTAACTTTGACCTTTGAGCCTAACTCAACCTTGGTCTATTCGACCCATGAAAGTTAATTCTTTTCTCCTTGACTCAACCCCTAACCAAACCCCAAACACTAGCTCTCCATCCTAACCCAAGCCCTTGGCTTGAATCCTACAAATAGTCTCTCTTCCAAGAGCCCGACGGGACCCCACAAGCCTTCAAAACTGCCTTTTTTAGAGTTTTTTGGTGAAAAACTTAGTTTTTAACACCTCTCAGATGAATTTTGTTGCAGTGTCATATGAAAATTGATTATGTTGAGAAATTTTCATATGGGGAGTTCCCATATGTCATTAATTGACCACCATCATGCAATTGTCGTATGGGCCAGTTTTGCTTGATTTTTAAGCCATTTTTTACCTTCTGGCTAAAGTATCATGTGGGAAAAAATGAATTGTCATATGGGCATGCATGGATTGTCCTAAGACACTGTAATCTAAGTAATTCCTAGTCCCAAATGTTGTATGGGAGGTAGGGAGCTTGTTTGAGGCCCTAGACTTAGTTTTTATTGGTTTTTTAGGCCTGTTTGGGGATCCTAGTGACCCAGGGCTTCAAGATTGTAATTTCTAACATCATACTCTTGTAGGTACTTCATGGAGGCCATGTTTTCACCAAATCACTAAGGCCTTAATGCTCCTGATGTTTTGTGAATGTTTAGGAACTCAAACACTTCATTTTTAGGCTTAAAATGAACTTCTAGTCATTTCTGAGTGCCCTTAAGGGACTAATTTGCAAATTTTTCATAATTGGTTCCAAAAGAATCCTAATATTTCCTAAAGGTTCCTAAATCAATCCTAAAGATTTTTTCTTGGTAAAATAAAATGTCTTGTTGCAAAATCTTGAGATTTTTCCAAGTTTTCATGCATAAAATCAATCTAGGAACTTCTCTTTTGGTCTAAAAATGAATTCTAGAACATCCAATCTTGAGTGAAATCTAAGGAGATGAACCAAAGTCCAAAGAGTCATGTTTTTTGAGTCCAAAAGAAAAATCTTGAATGTCACAAAGTTTCAAGAAAAGTATTTGATTCTCTTTTCATTTCAAAGCTCAAATCATGATCCTAAAAAGCAACACACAATCTTGAATGAAAAGGGTAAAATTTTGCAATATCTTTCAAAAGCTCTTTTTGTCTTCAAAGGAAATGAACAAATCAAAAACTTAATCACATGTGTTTACAAGAATTCATTCTTAAATCAATTTGGAAAATGAACTCGTCATGATGTGTTTTTAAGAGTTTGTTTCTGCAAATCCTCCTAAACTAAGTGACATAAAAGAGGTTGAACTTGGATGAGTTCACTTCTTTTTACTTCTAGAGAAGCTTGTCTAGAGAGAAAAGAACTTCCTCTTTGGAGAATGACTTCAAGCCGGTACTTCCCTGACTGGTATAGAAATAAAGAACTAATCAAACTCTCACTTCATCCCCTCAAGCTCGAGTGATGCATGTTGATGGTAGCCCAAGGTAGGTGAATATCCCTACTATTTTGACATGGTCAACTAGGCTCTTAAGTGAGTCACATGCGTACAAACCGATTAGGAGGATACAATAGACTAAATTAGATACTTGTTAAATCAGAGGCTACCCGATCTACTCCTGAAGGTATCCAAATCTTTGTGCAAGGATCGATCCAAGTGGTTTCATGAATCACCTTAAGATACTCACCATCTATATTCCTTTTTGGGATATCAAGATGTGGAAAAATATTTTGATACTAACTTGTCTCCTAGGTAGTTCTTCTTAATGTTTCTTTTGAAGTTTCAAACTCAGTGCAAAACATCTATTGAAACATACACAAATGAAGAGTTCTACACACAAATCCTTTTTCCATATCTAAACCAATGAATCCAAATTTAGAAGTCATCCAAACTTGCATAATCTTGCCATCCTAGTCTCCTAAATGATGGTCTTCTAGTCATCTTGCATCCATTCTTGTCCTCCCCATATTGTAGGTTAGTAGAGCCATCTTGGTCATCCCCCATCCCTTGTTTGTCTTCCTCTAGAGTCAGTCTTTCCTCCTATCTTGTACCAAATCCAATCCTAGTCTGACCTTGTCAGTCATCCAAATCTGAGTCTTAGTCTTGCAATCCATCTTCATCCCTATCTAACTCATTTGCAAATTCAGCATGTCTCAAATCTATTATGATGAGTTTGGTTGTCATCTCTTTTCTCCCACTCCATCCTATTCCAATGATGATGAAAGTCTTGTTGATCATGATGAGTATTTTGAAAATATTAACAAGCTTTCTCCAAGCCTCTTCCAACATCCAATCATTCCTCCAAACTATCCTATCATGCCTTCATGTGTATCCAATAGTTCTCCTTATCCTACCTTTGACAAGGGAAATCCATTATCCTATTCATCCACACCTTCTTTCTATCTTGAGACTACATATCCTCTATATGCATCCTTCATACCTCCATCTCCTTCTATGGTCATATCCCAATCACCATCTTTCCACAACAACACTCCAAGCTACATCCCTTATCCAAATCCTCCATCTCCTGATTCTCCAACCTATTTTCAAATCCAAAATCCTAGTCTTCCAATCCATTATCCTAATCCCCCATCCTATCTTAATCCATCATCCACTATATCCTATCTCAATCCACCATATACCATCCTTACTTTCATGGCCACAAATCCACTTCCATAAGAAGAATGCATCCCTCAATTCACCTCATATCCTATACCTCGATCCATTATCCCCATCCCATCAATTAGTCAATCTAGTTCACTAGTTTAATCTAAACCTACCTTTGTGAACTATCTAGTCATGCCATTCTCCAATTCCTCTTCGACACCATCATCCCCTCAAGAAAGTTCACAATATTCCACCCCACCTTCATGTGAGGACTATCCTATCTCCCCATCTTCTCCACATTCTAAACCTTCACCGTCATGAAAGCCTCCAAGGAGTTTCACAAGGAAGAAAACAAAAAATCGCTTTCCTAAAGATGATGAGCCATTTCATCTCAATCCTTCATGTGAAACCATTAGTGATGATTCTCATCCATCTCCTACATCTATCATCCCTCCTCCATCACCCCCATCTTTTATCCTTCTTCCATATATCCCACTTATTGATCCTCTTCCATCTCCTAGCATCATTGAGTCATATCCATCTATTGGTTCCATCCAATCTCCATCCACATTTCCTTCTCCTATCCAAAGCACATTAAATGAGCCTCAAGATTTCACCCTTCTTCCTGCCATCACAATTGTAGAATCTCCCATCTTTCCATTCACTTCTTCTAAAGAGACCATCCATAAATCCCCCAACACTCTATCCACACCAATCAAACCCAGTAAAGATCTTGTCCAAAAGCATGTTGAAACATCCATTGAACTAAATCAAGATCCTATCCCTTCACTTCCTCTATTGTATAAATCATTGCTTCCATCACCCCCAATTCAAGATCCTATTGTACAAAATCCTCCAATCCAAGATCCTATTGTCCCAATTCCTCCATCCCAAGCTTCATTACCATCCTCTAATCCTAGTCAAGATCCTATCATCCCATCCTTTCCACTTGATAATCCTTCGATCAAAGCTATCCCATTTCCATCACTCTATCCTCTTGGTCCTCTTACATTTGTCAAGAAAAATCCACTCAAAGCAGAAGAAATCAGTTTCATATCTTCCACAGTGGAACCTAAAACTATGTGTTTATCTTATTCCCCAAGTATATGGAACCCATCTAGGATAAGAAACATCCAAAATCATGTGGTATCGGTCACACATCTGAAGACACTTCCTCCAAAAATGTTGGTACAACTAAAGAAAAATTCAAGAATCCTTCCAAACCCACCACTACATCTTCCCATCATCCCTCCAAAGCATACAATGCTATTCCTCCTCCTCCATCATTGCAACCAAGGACAACCTACCACATTCCTCCTTCATCCTCCAAATCCATTTTGGGACCCTATATCCCAAAATCTACCAGCACCTATCCTCCAAATAACAAATCAATTTTGGGGCCTTACATCCAAAAATATCACCCCCCATCTTATCCTACTCAATCCTTCATCCAAAATCCAAACATCCCTAGATAGGATCAACAAATACACACTTCCACATCTCCTATCTACCAATATCCTTCTATTTCTCCATCGATATTCCCTCCCTCCCGCACATCCCCTCATATTCCTTCCAATGCTCCTCATGATTTGAATGTCATATCAAGAATGCATAAAGGGAAATACCCACAAAAATCCAAAGATTGCCATGTCCACTCTAAAAGACATGCTTAGACAAAGAAAAATCCAATCAAGAAATCCAAAAAGAAAAAGCAAAATCACAGACAATGGCCACAAAGGCCCAACAAAGAAAAATAAAAGACTATGTGGATCCCAATGCGAAAAGATGCAATGCATCTAAAAGAAATATCCACAATGGCATCCAAAGTTTCTAATCTCCCAGCTACTTATTCCTCTTTTCCATCTCCAAAATCCATTTTGGGTCCCTATGTCCCAAGATCACCTAGCACAAATCTTCCATCACATCTACCTCTATCTTTCACATCCTATCCATTTAATCCACCTTCCACACAACATGTGTCAATGTTGGTCCTGACATCATCTCCCTATCATGATTACTTTCCATCATTCCATCCAAACACTTTCTACCACTATATCTCCCATCTACGTCATCCCATCCATGCCTTTGCATAATTTCCCCATCTTAATAAGGTTGTACCAACATCCAGACAAATCAAAATGTAAGAGAAAAATTAGAAGGTCAGCAACAAATCAAAAGGTAAGCAACAAATCTGAAGGTCAGCAGCAAATCAGAAAGATCAATAGCAGATTAAAAAATCCATAAAATTTGGAAATATCAAAAAACATATCAAAAAAGAAAAGAAAAGAAAAGAGAAAAACATTCGTCCAAATGGTGAAAACTTGGCAATTCAAGCACCTTGGACAAGTACCAAGCTAAAAACCTCACAAACAGGCATCATATGTAATCCCCCCAGTTCCTTTCTGCAATTAGGGGCAATTCCCTTCTATCACATCTTATCCAACATCTCCTCCATCCCATTTGTCTCTCACCTCCTTCATCCTCCTTTGGATCTTGATAACAAAATAGAGACCACCAGGTATACATGCTTTCGGCCACCTATCTTCTATCCAATCCATTCTACCTAGCTTCCTCATCCTCTTATTGGCATATCTTCCATCCAATTGTACCCCCCATCAAATGCCTCTGAATGCATGAAACTATCCTAACCAGAGGCATCTTGTTCCTTATTGACATAATCCTTGGAAACCTATCCAAATCTTTATCTTCCTCCAATCCTTCCAAATCCTAAGTAGTTCCTCCTTCCAAATCCCAAGCATTTCATCCAATCAATCCTTCATCATTCCTCTATCCAAAATCCTAAGCAATCACAGATCTTCTAAATCCCCGGCATTCCTCCATCCAATCCTTCAACATTCCTCTATCGAAAATCCTTAGCAATCACCTATCTTCCATCTCCCCATCCAAATCCTAAGCATTCCTCCATCCAATCCTTCAGCATTTCGTCTATCCAAATCCTAAGCATTCCTCCATCCAATCCTTCAGCATTTCCTCTATCCAAATCCTAAGAATTCCTCCATCCAATCCTCAGAAAATCCTCTATCCAAATCCTAAGTATTCTTCTAGCCACATCTTAAGCATTTCCTTTATTGAAATCCCCAAGAATTTCCCCCAAGCATTCATCCCTCAATGAATCCTCAATCCAAGCATTCCTCAGCAATTCCTCTATCAACATCTTTCCCTCAGCATTTCCTCCATCTTTCAATCACCTAGTTCTTCCCTTGTCATTGGTATCTAGCTATGGACTACTCCCATGCAATCCAATGTCTTCCATATACATTCTAACATTCCTAGAAATCTTCCAACATTTGTGAATCCTATCCACATCCTTTATCTATCCAACATCCAAGAGCAAGCTAACCTTATCCAATGACATCCTTAGTCTTTTTCCTAGTCTTGTGGCAAGATTTGTTCTCAATCCAATCATCATCATTGGGATGTGTCCTTCCCAAATCTGTGTCATTTCAAGACACATCACCCATCATCATCCTATCCACCATCAGTCCATCTTGGCCTTCCTGCCCAGTTGGGGCATCATCTTGCATATCTTTGCAACATCACCTTTATCCCCAAATCCCTTGTATACATAATCCTAAGTCTTGTACCATAGTGTTAGTCATGTCTCCACCTAAGCTCATTTCTACATATGTATCTTTAGGTCTCTTCCTTTGCATGAGTCAACCCTTGAGTCGTTGTGACCTATCTAGGTCAATGCTTCAACAATCATCCCTTGGTCCTTTTGAGGTTTGAGTGTCTTACCTATCTCTTGCAATAGGAATCCTTATCCAGTCATCCTTCATCCACTTCATGTCATATCCTTTGATTTGCTCAATCCTTCTCCTAAATTAGAATCATCCCAACGCTACCCTTTGACTAAGCATTGTCTAAGCCATCTTATACTTATCTTTGTAGGCCTCATCATCTCGAGCAAGAGATTGGCATACACTAGCAATAATCTCATCTTCCTAAGATCATCAATCTATCTTAGGTTGACAAATCCAATCCTATCCTATCTGATCCTACATCAGGAAGCAACAACTCATCCATGACACTTGGTAATCCTTCACCATCCTCCACCATCCTCCACAAATCAATCCTCAACAAATCAGTCATCCTCCATTAATCCTACCTATGGAAAAAGGTTTGTGAGATACTTGTTATTTCATTGGTTCCCTTGGATCTTTTCTTTTCTTCTGAGCTCTCATGTACATATCTTCATCATCCTATTGTACATATCCTCATTAGTCTTGCAACAACATTTGATCATTTGAGCTTGTCTTACCCAACCTCATCCTTCAGCAACATCAATTATTGACTATCCTTGGTTTCTTGACTATCTTTGAACTTCATCATTTGCCAATCGATAGCACACCATTCTCCCCATCAACATTGGTTCGCATACATGTATGTTTATGTATTATCTGACCTAAGCCTAATCACGGGTCTACACAGATGTATGCTCCTATATTGTTTGACCTAATCAATCAAAATGGGTCCTTGAGGATGTATCCTTCCTCCTGTCCGACCTAATCTTCCACCAATCAACCTAGGTCCATGTTGATGTATCCTTCTTCACGCTCAGACCAAATCTTCCCCCATTAATCAAATCAATCTCTCTCCATGGCAAAGGATGTCTTTTGGAGTTATTATTTTGACCTTGGATTTTGTCATTTGGGTCTTGATAATCTTTTACAGCTTCTTGTTGTCCTCTACTCAAAGTCACCACGATCCTTTATATCATGGTGTGTTGCGAATGAGGGAAATATGGGGCAAGGTCTTTTGATCTTTTGCTTCTTCCCATGAGTCAGTCGTGTGTTTGTGGTTTCTCCAACATCATTTCCACCATGCCTCCTTTGGGTTTCATGTGTGATGTTGGGGCAACCCTTTGTCCATTTTGTGTTAGTCCTATGCAATGCTAGTGACAAGGCCTTGTGATCAAAATATCCTTGGCATGTCTCTAGCATTTCTATATCAAAGTAGGTTGTGCTCTAAAAAATATCCAACACATGGAGCTCCCTAAATCCCCCATCTAGCATCATATACATTAACCTTCCATCTTGCATATAGCTTCATCCTGCATTTCACAATCATATTGCATTCATGCATTTTTGCTCTTGGAAGGTTGTTTGTTTATCTCCTCATTCGTTTATCTCCTCCCTTCCTCCTTTCTTCCTTCACGCTTGTGTCCTTTCCGAGAAAATTCCATAAATTTTTCTCTTTGCGTTATTTTCTCTAGGGGGCACAACCCCTTATCCTCTAAATTCTAGCCTGGGGCAACTTATTTTCTTGTCTTTCACGCCACACCACTTGCAACATCACATCAAAGAGGGGTAAAATTTAGACACCTAAAAAGTCTTTGTCAAAATAGAAATATTTTATTTTGTAAAACCCCTCATGACATCATCATTTGTTAATTAATTAATTAATTATTTAATTAATTTTTAGTATGTCATTAATCCCTCCTATCTTAATTAAACATATTTAATTAAGAAACCCTAGCCAAAAATATTTAAATCACATTTGAATGATAATCCCTACTATTTATTAAAATCATTTAATAAATAAAGTGCTCAACCAAACCCTTTAAATAAATTTGATATTTATTTAAATCCCTAAACCTCTAGACTCTTCTAGAAAACCCTAAACCCTTATCCTAACTCAACCTTAGTCTATTCAACCCATGAAAGTCAATCCTTATCTCCTTGACTCAACCCCTAACCAAACCCCAAACCCTAACTCTCCATCCTAACCCAAGCCCTTGGCTTGAATCCTATAAATAGTCTCTCTTTCAAGAGAACATCATTAGCTTAGTTTTTATCTTCATGCATTGTTATAATGGTAAAATACATCTAGATCATCATAGCCTTTAGCATAAATTGTTAGATTAACTATATTTTATGCTTTCATAGATCATCCTAGAATAGCTTAATGGGTTGAATCTACTTCTTTGTTAATATTTTCTAATCATTTATGCATCATATCATGTTTCATTTGGATTAAAATCAATCTAGCTTAAGCATTATTGCATCAATCTGCATTCTTGCACCTATTAGGCTCTTTGAGACTCTAGGGGCAAAATGGGTGTTCTATACCCGATTTTTTGCCACTATTGGGTTATCATGGTCTCTAATCCATCCCAAAGCTCCCTAATCCTCATTAGGGATACGCTCCATGTGTTTTGAGAGCACGCCCACATCCCTAAATCAAGAACAAATGAAACGGTGACAGGGTGCTCATGTTTAAGTTCTATATGAATGACTTAGCAATAGATTTTACTATATGTTAGGAATATTCTCTTAGACTAATGTTTGAATGTCTACGCTTGTTCCAAACAACTTAGGTTTTCTTTGATCACATTCCCCACTCTAGTTTGGTCAATTGTACTCACAATGCCATTATATCTGGCTACCGCTCCTTCGATCTAACCTAGTAGTTTAGCTCCTACATCTAGCCAAACTATCAGTTCCTTCATTGTCCCTAGTGTTCACCCTAGTTTTTGTCCAATGAAAACCCTCATCCCTTCCCTCTAGTTTTTTCTTGATCCTTGCCTCTGTCCCTGTCGCCCTGTCCCTCAGTGGTTCCACCCTGGTGACTAGGAAACTCCATCCCGCTCCCATCCTTCCAACAGGAGGAGATGTTCATCACTAGATGGGTGGCTTTGTCACCCTTGGGCACTACACATGGGTGGGAAAAAATTCCCATCTAGGATGGGTTGCAATGTGCCACCTTGTGGCGAGTGGAGATTCCCATCTTTGGATGGGAAGCTCCACCATCCTTGGGCACTAGCCATGGGTAGGCAGAGATGCTCATCCTTGGAAAAATGGCTTTGTGTTGCCTCTTGGCGGACATAGATGATGTCTCTCTTTGGATAGACAGATCTGCCACTCTTGGGCATTGTGCATGGGCAGGCATAGACACATGTCCTTGGGTAGGTAGCTCTGTGCCACCGTTCAACAGGTGGATACACCTAGGGACACACATTTCCACCACATACCCCCTCCCCCTTTCCCCTAACATTTATCCCCCGGTACCAATAAAAAAATAAATTATTTTTTAATCTACAAGCATTAAAAAATTAAACAACTACAACAAAATGTAAAGGTGAGTTTTTGAACTCACTAGATCGCCCCTATTTGCTTCCCCTTGGTAGACTTGTACTCGCTCCCTCAACTACTACCTATCTCTCTCACCTATCATCCCACTCTTCTCTTCTCCTTCCTTGTGGTAAGAAAATGAGCTTTATGCACCCCTTTTTGCCCTTTTATAAGGGGCTTTTTAGTGGGTTCTTTTTTTTTACCCTCCCCTTTTTTAAGTCATGCAAAAGTCATTTCTTTTCCCCTCTTTTTTCTTCTTTTTGAGAAAATTGGCCAATTTTTTTCTTTTTCCCTATTTTATTGAGGGGGCACATCCTCCTACTGCCTTTTCTTTTGTGCATCCCTTAGGTCCTTTTCTTTTTTCCTTTGGGGCATCTATGTTTTCTTTTCTTTGACTCGATGTCATTTTCGACACCGCATCAAAGAGGTGCAAAATATAGACATCTGAATTTGTTAATTTTATAGTTAATTTTAATTAATTATATTTATTATTTTCAATTATCTGTTTAATTAAATAGAATCATTGCCTATAGTATTTTTTATTAAATTTAAATACTACCCCCTAATGTACTGAATTCAATTTATTACATGTTTCTCCATATTCCCCTTTTAAATAAATTATTTATTTATTCATTCCTCCACATGCTTTATTTCTACTAAATCATGATTAAGTTAAAAGTTATTTAATTTAACCTTAAATCTAACCTAGATGCTACCCTACACACATCACTTTCTATCTACGAGCCTATTTACTAATTAACTAAGGTTAATTAAGTTAATTGTAATCTTCCAACAAAATTGTTCCTAATTATTTTCTCCCACATGTGTGAGCAAATAATATAAAATCCAATTTTTAAAAAATTGATAAAAAGCCTAAACAAGGCTTCTTGCATTTTTTTATGACACCTCTTACACTTTCCAAAAGTGTGAAAATTGACCTTCTCTTACACATTTCTTACACACACTTACACATGTGTACTTGGAATACACATTGACCATCACATGCCAAATTGCTCACACATATGTGAGCAAGCCTTGGACTATGCATGGTCTCCTTGGTGGCACTTATGTGGATGCCCCATAGATGCCACCACACCCTAGCCCTCCAAAATGGTATAAATAAGACCCTTGTATCAAGAAACTGATCCACTTTTTATTTGCATTCTAGAGATATTATGCTAGTGTCATTTTAGAGAGTTATTGCATCAATTGTAGTCTTTATTGCAAACTCTTTGGTAGTTTTTTGCATTCATGGTAGACTTAGATTTTGAATCTTAGATAGTTTATATTAATTGTAAATCATAGTCTCATTCAATATCTCTTTGGTTTATTGCATTGAATGCTCAAGGGTTGCTTCCACAGCTCATCCTTGAGTACTTCAATATTTTATCTCAATCTAGTTTGCATTCATTTAAATCTATCTTAGTGGGATCAAAACTTGTGTTGGGAGAGCACACCCACACCCTCTCTAAGAGCTTATATCAATAAAGTCTTAGGTGCACTTGTTTCATGCTCATCCGAGGTTATGTAGAGAAAAGTGTAAGAATTAGAATAAATATAATTTCTTGTTAGTTTATATTTGATTATGAACATGTAAAACTAATGTTTGAATGTTTATGCTTGTTCCACACAAGGTACTTTTCCTCATATACACATAGTTGGACCTAAAAATGATCATACCCCAAGTATGGTAAGATGTCTACCTTAAGATTGTAAATAAATTGAGCCTAATTACCTCTAAATAGGAATCTATCCATCTTTTTTGCAATGTTACTAAACCCCAATAATCTATTATTCCAAGTGAATACATCTTGTTCTCTCTTAACTTCCATTAATTTATTTTTATTAACCCATTCCTTAAAGTCATTTCTTGTTGTGGATAATCATGTTGAACCTCCCCATTTCTCTTTAGGGTTGGGGATGAAATTGAAATTGCCGCCAATTATGCAGATCTTGTTTTGTATAGTCTCCATAAATTGTTTGATCTGTTCCATGCTAATCTCTTGTATCTATTTTGAGTAGGACCATAGATGTTGATTAATATGAAAAGAAAGTTACTCCTAATGCTCTGTGTTGGAAATATGATATGGAAAGTGAGATACTGAGAGGAGAGGTGAATCAGATATCTACTTTTAATTCCATTTTGACATAAATTTCACTTGCATAACATAAACATCAAATTCAATATTGAAATAGATCTAACATTCTAACTTCATCCATGTAATGAAACTCATAACATAGATATTTTGGCTACCCAAAAACCCTTGAAAGGTAAATCTAGGGTGGGGATGACACCCATAAATCTTCACTATGAGAATATTAAAGTTTTCATGATAGGGCTACCAAGTTTGATCATAAACTGATGATCTACCTTGTGAGGGGTCTGCCCTATTTGGAGCTTACATACTTATACAATCTACCTTGGTAAAATGATTTAAACTTACAACAAATTAAGCACTTGGTTAAGAGATTTGTATAGGCCTATTAGGACCACTCTGTTAAGAGATTTACCCCGATTCACCTGTTAAAATGTATCAGTACCTGATCCTTTGGTTTGCACTGTGATGCCGATAATAGATCTTCTCCTTCCAATACTAGTTTGATCTCCTCAACCAAATATGGCTTTGTTCTGCCCTTCACTGCTTAACTCGGTCACTCTGACTGCTCTCTACCTATATCAAAATACTTCTCTATTATGTGCATATGAGATCCCCTTCATTCCATTCATGCAATTACTCTTACCATACATCATTTTAGGGTTAAGACCTCATCTTATATAGACAACAAATCAACTTCCTAGATCAAGATCAATGATCTAGATTCTCTACTTATGTTGCTTAAGCATTCCCTTAATCTGATAGGCTATATATCTTAAATAGGGATTAATGATTACAAATATAAGGCATAATCACCTCTGTGATTCCGTCAACAAGCATTAAATATTGTATAGATGTCAGCTAAAATGGTTTACCTAAGTGTTTATGCCATTAAAAACACGTATGTCAAATTTGGATTGTTCAGCATATGAAGTCTCTGACACTCGACATTAGCTATTCTTCATATACCGGTGCTCGACACTAACACTTCCATACAACTTGGCATAAACTGCTCGAGGATTACTAAAGTACTCAGTGACTAGTGTCTTGGTCAATAGTAACTACTACTCGGTAATAGTACAAGATACAATTCTAGACATAACTCAGCCTTAACATGATGGCTCGATCACAGTGATGACCGACCAACATTGTCTAGAAATTCACTAAGTGTAAGACACTAATAAACAACAAAACTTCGGGATCAACAATCTCCCCCTTTGACATTAGTGGCAAAAACACTTTGTCATGATATTTACATTACAACAAGAGTACTTAATAACTTGATTACTCCCCCTAAGACTTTGACTCAGTCTTCAAAAAGATTCTACATATATATACATAAGACTCTTTTGACATACAACTGAATATATACATTACAAAATGGTATGTCATACCTTTCTGTTATTCTCACTGTATTTTCTCTGTATGTGACATTTCATTTCCCTTATTCATTTCATGTCGTTTCCTCATGTGATTTCCCCTGTTCTTTCTATTCTTGTCATGGCATGTCATTTCCCCCTTGTTTTTGTCACTTGAAGTTGTTGCGGTGTAGGGGAATTGAAATATTTATCCAAAAATGGTTTATGGAGCTGCATTATCATACCTAATTAATGCATTGTCCCATCCTAACGTGACAGACTCTAAAACATGTATCTTTATTTCTAGCTCAGCAGCTAGATCAACTAAGCTCGCAACAATAGAGAGATGAGGGTCTCTCTGTACTAACTCCTTTGTCATTGCTAATTCCTTCTGCATAACCTCCATATGAGGTGCTAACATTGTTTGTATGGAAATTAGCCTTTCTCTTATTCTTCTATCATTAGCCATCAACTCAGCTAATCTTCCATGTGCATGAAGTAATCTAGTAAAGTGAATGGAGGTGGAACTTTCATCCATGCTCAGTGAATGACCAGTAGATTTAAAATCTGATTACAGTTTATCAATTAACTCTTGATTGTCGTTAGTGAACTCTTCCACATTAGATAACTTCTTGTACATAGAATGAACATTCTACATGACTTCCTCTAAGTTAGTCACTAAGGTAGAAAGTTCTACCTATTTTACTGCTATTTGAGTGGAAACATTTTCCATTACTTTGGTCTCAAACTTTCTTTCAAACCATTGCATGAGATTTTCATTTGCCTCTCTATCATCACTATTCATAGTCTTAACAATTTGAACTAGTTGATCCAAGATAGTTGTTAAGTCATTCACATCACCCATTTCAAAAGCTTCAATAAATATACCTTTAATCTCATGCAAAACTTGTTTTTGTTGATGCTCTCTTCTTAACTCTTCTTTCTTGCTAGTCTTCTTCAAGAGATCTTGTAATATCTGCATTTGCTCATAAGTTAAGTTATTAGTGTCCCACTTAGGAATCACTATAACTTTATCGAGTGTAACCTGTGTTCCTAGAGATTTCTCTTTTTTCTTCTCTGATTTCTTCTTCAGTGTATTCCCACTCGGCAACTGTATTAGAGCTTTTATGGCTTCTTGTTCCTTGAGCTCTGGTTTTTCCTTAAGTATTTCTTCTTCAGCCTTCTTCTTTTCCTCCACATGAGGACTTGTTATTACTAATGCAGAGTTATCTTCTTGATCTTTGAGACTCTCCTCTACTTGTTCTTTCTTTTCCTCCTCGATAGGTGCATTATGAGTTGTGATTGCCGACTTGTCATGTTTCTCATCACTGGTACTTTGTGAGACTTGTGGTTCAATTGTGACCGTATGAGAGCTTATAGGTGTAGTGTCCATAGTTGATGTACTCTCAATCCTTGGATAGTCATGTACCTTTTTATTCTCATCAGTATCTATCTCTTCATCATCATCATCATCTTTCTCCAATACGAACTTCCTTATTGGTTTCTTCCTGAGATTACTCAACACAGCCTTAGTTTGTACTAGTTTCCTTTTTCCTGATGCTAGTGTCTTTTTCTATGGCTCAAAAGATATGACAGTAGAAGCTTCCCTTGTTCTCTATCTAAGTATTGCAAGAGGAGTGAGCTTGTGTTTTTGCAATTGCCTCTTTCTAGGCTTGGCAATTGATGCCTTCTTGCCCTTTTTTGTAATTTCAATATCCTCCCCATCACTTGCTTAAGACTCACTAGACTTATCTTCTCCTAGCCCGTGTGTTAGTTTAAGAGGTGCATTTTCCTCTTCTTCTTCTCGTAGCATCTTTTCTAGGTTCTTAACTAGTGTCGTCCTCTTTCTCTCCAAGGTTTCTAACTTCAAACCCCATAGTTATCTTAGAATTAGCTTCTTCATAAGTCCCAAAAGGTTTAGCCTTCCTATCAATTGCCTCGGCTAGTAGGGCAGTTATGGCTATTTTATCTCATTTACATTGACCTCATAAGGTAATGGCCTAAGCAATGCTACTCTCGGTAGTAGTTGATTCACCATGACCAATTGATTGTTTGTCAGCCTTTGCATGTCACATGTTCTTTCATCAAGTCTTATAGACATTTGTATTTTGTCTTCTTCAGCCATTATTTTGTCTTCTTCAACTTTCTTTTTCTGTTCAATTACTTCACAAAATATTACTAATTAAATTTCCTATTCTCTCTTTAGATTTCTGATATCTTCACTCAGTATGTTATTTTTATCTAGCAGATGTGTTATAGCTTTGTCACTTTCAGTGGCATTAGTAAATAGATTTGCACTTCAAAAATACCAACACAAATTGACTCATAATGCTCAAATGAAAGTACAAATGCTACTAACAGTTGGATAGATTATCATTGAATTGATAATCTTCCTCTGAATTGAGA
Source organism: Chamaecyparis obtusa (assembly GCA_027943335.1). NCBI lineage: Eukaryota > Viridiplantae > Streptophyta > Pinopsida > Cupressales > Cupressaceae > Chamaecyparis > Chamaecyparis obtusa. Next base: position 159,023 of record BSBK01011439.1, read on the forward strand.
GGTACAACTCCCTCTTAAAATTTACAATGAATTAAACAACTGGATATGTCTTTAACCAGAAGACACGAAGGCACACTAGCATTTACCCATCAATATGGGAGAAATGTGATTAACAAATTTAAAAGCTTAGAAAGAAATGAATGAATGACCAACAGATTGCTCATCTAATCTCCCTAAAACAAAGAAGTAAAGGAGAATTTAACATCTTGTAATACATTTATAATCTTGGAAAAGAGAGGCAAAACAACATCTAAGAATTAATGGAATCACCCATATATTTATTTCAATCAAGAAATCATATATCAAAACTAACTGATCAGACATACAACATCTATTTTATTCTTAGATGTATAATATAATGACGAATTGATCATCATATCTTTGCACAAAAAGACCAGCTCTGCAAAAGTAAAAATAAAATATAACTCTCCTCCAATCCTTTGTTGTAAGTATAGAATTCAGAAAATGTTCTCCCTCTCCCCTATTGACATCTGACTGCTAGAAAAGAAGAACCTCTTCCTCATCAAAATATTCCAATAAATAACTTCAACCCCTTTTCTAGTTAACTGATTCTTGGATACTTTCCCCTTGTTCTTTCACTTCCCGTAACTTTTCAATTTTATACCATAACTGATTCTTGAAAATATTTGTCTTTCATTTCCAAAGTTTTTCTCTTTTAAAAACATGATATCTTTATAAAAGATTGATTTTAAAGTTTATAAAGATATATCTTAACATATTAAATGATAATTGGATAACTGGCATTTGAATATGTCAAACCAAAAATAAAACTATTTTAATGCTGGGGCAGATGAAAATATTTATGACAGCAAACATGGGTCTCCATACAGGGGGCATAACATTTTACTGAACCATTGGATCGAGCTCATTTTTGGATATGTAGTTTAAAACCTAGTTATCTGAATTATGACTAGAGCGATTGAGAAAATTATATCGGTGTTGGAAGTTACACATCTACGAGTACATGTATATAAAACTGCAGAAAATAAGATTTCTTCATCTTCTCTTGCATTCTTTCATTTGGCTTATCTGTCAATGCTGACCACAAATGGAATTGAATTATCTAGTATTTATATCTTTAGGCACCACTTTGGATGATTAATAATCATCAAACCATGTGTTGGCATTAAAAAGCATGCATTTATTCCTTCCAATAAACTAGATTGTCAAACTTATGCAACTTTTGAACTCTGTAACTCAACTTGAATCATTCTAAATGCTTGAAATTGAAGCACTACCCCTTAGTACATTTACAAACAAATGAAGCATCATAAAAGGCATGGACTATCTACCACCGAAGTCTTGTTACAATTTACACCCAATTGTTGAACCTTGAACTTTGAATTGAGATAGTTCAAGATTTGTAGTTCAATGGGAGGACCGACTTTGCAACACATGTTGCTTACTTCACATAACTCAAAAGAAAGAAAAAAATGGAAGCCAATAAATGATGAGAAAGAAAAGGTGGTAACAATGGCTCTGAATAGGGACAAGGACTCTTGAGGAAGAAGGAATCTAACATCTCTAGTGAAAAAAGAATAGTGCCTAGCCATTGGAAAATAGAGTCAAAGCCGATAATAGGGAGATGTTTGGAGAGGGGGAGGGGGAAAGAAGAGAAACACACCAAAACTACCAACACAAAAAAAAAACTATCCAAGCCAAACTTATTTACAAGTATGTACACAGGTAGGAAACTCCCACCACGAGAACTAGGGAAAATATTACTTACACAGATTCTTTCACGGGCTGCGAAAAGAATGAACCTTTTCGAAATAATGGGATGCATCTACGTGAAGCAACATGTACCATCTTCCATCTGGTGATCTCTCCAATATTGAAAAATGAATCAATAGTGTGCAGGAATTTTGCAAGTAAAGACTCACTCCCAAAGAGCCATGTGTCATCGTTGATTTCTGGTTGCAATGTGCTGATACCATATTGAATGAGCTGATTTGTACCAAGAAAACTAGTGCATCCCATATGAATTTTAGAAAAACAAGTTAGGCATTTTATTGGACAACATTCTTCAAGAGTGAAAGGATGATCTGCAAGAATGCTCCTTTAAAAATTTGAATTTGAATTTATTTGAAACTTATTTTCTGAGGATGCATTATCAAGAACATCATCAAAATAAAATGATTCCAGCATGGGATTAATATCAAGCAGCTCATCTTCATAATCAAACTTGAATATATGTAGTTCAGATTGTGTATGTGGGGTGACCCCACAATAGTGGGTTACACTTTTTTAGACATGTTGATTTTTGCTGGAAAAATACATTTTTAATAAAATAAGATGATTTAAGCCTTGAGAGGTTCCATTTGAAGGAATTAATTAGAAATGGTTAGCTCAAAGCCTCTTAGATAAAAAAAACATTGATATAGCATCTATATACTCCTTATTCATATATACAATGGAGTCTCCTTCGCACCTATTAAAATGCTGACAAAAAATCACTTTGACTTTATCTTTTGGAAGATCAAATGAATCTAGTTGACAAAACTATCTATGTAGTAAGATATGTTTACCCGCTGGGGTAAACTTAGTATTGCACAGACATAGTACGGGAAATATAATAAACACAAAATATATCAGAGAATAATAAATACTTTCATTAATCATTCGAGACTGGCAAGTACATTTATATCATAATGATTATACAATCATATCCCCGTGTCCAACTTCCGAGAGAGTATATAAAGTACTCGAAGGGTCACGACCGAAGCGTTGTGACGTAACTGTCTAACCTCTCAGTCGCTAACGACCGAGAGTAACATAATACTTTACTAATATAATAACCTGTACATACAATTATCCTGACAACATCATCCCCCCCAAAAAACAAGTCATCTCCGATGACTTACAACAACAAGGAGATGAAATACACCACATAGAAGAAGAAAATCACTGAGAAGGGGCAGAGGGGCATCCCTGAAAAAGATGAAGTGCCGCCCTCCCCAACAATGCTACGTCCAGTAGGTCTTTTCCGTCACATCCCATTCCTCTCATGCCTACACCAAACTTGTCTCCAAAACATACTGTTCAGCTATAGCCCCCGCTAACACCAGACTGTCTCCCTAGCCAATCTGACCTTGATAGCCACCCGTGCCAACTTCTCTGCTTCCAACTCCTGGGTACGCTGAGCCAAGTGTTGATCTACTACCTCCAACTGGGTGGTCAGCTCCTCCCGAGCTCTCTATGCATCCACCAAGACAGTCTCACATCCAGCGAACACCTACTCCAAGTGCCTCAAAGCGTAGTACCCCACTTGAAAGACTTGCTCCAGTGCTCTCTTCACCTCCGGCATGCAGACACTCCATGCTTGTAGCAGCTCTGATCTCATCAACAGGTCACACTCTCCAAGGGCTGATAACTGAACCGACTGGGGGTCTAGGGGGCAACGCCCCCAGCGGGGTCGAGGGGCAGCGCCCCCGCGGGGTCCTATGCCCCCGCCGCCAAGACCAAATTAGCACTCTCAAACCCACACAAAAGTTTATGGATCACACCATTTTGTGATTTTCTTCTGATCCCACACTCTTTTCTGTAAAGTGCTTATGTTTTCCTTACTACCTCATTATGTCCTACCCTTCGGTACCATACGTTATTCATTTTGAACTATTTTGATTTGTCATCATTTTTTTATTTTTTATTTTTTTTTATAGAATACCATATGAATTTCTTCCTTCATGCTTTCCCCTTCACACATTCCAATGCTGTACTGAACCCTTATGCATCTTCTTGTCTATGTCGTATGGATTCCCTCTCTCTGACTCCCTTTTGTATTGTACGGATACAACCAAATTATTACTGATCAATGCCGTAACTATGTGTTTGTACAGCTTCTTTATCGTCTGCAATGACCGTACGAATATATCCTTGCACTTTTTAATTTCTCCTGTAGCGTGTGGTCTGGCCGTACAACCGTACGGTATCCTCCTTATGACTTGGCTGTCGTACGCCCATCTAACCCTTATGCATCGCCTTGGTACTGTACGGTCTTTTATTTTTTTAGCTTGGCATTTTCCATATACGGTGCCGTACGGTGTCTTATGGAACAGTACGGTACCATACTGTATCATTTTTATTTATTTCTTTCCTTCCGTATGGTGACTGCTGCATTAAAAATAATGTACGGGCATGGATGCTATTGTCGTACGGCACTTGACAGCCGTATGACATCTTACAATGCTGTGGCACTTTTGAATGCCATACGACCGTACGGTCTGATCTTTTTTTTTTCTTTTTTTTTTTCCATCGTACGGTCATGCATAGTCGTACGGGTGTTTTTCAATTTTTTGTTCGGAGGCTTCTCTGGTCAAATGTATGAACGCCTGCCGAGTCCCTCTCGGTTGCTCTGTCCCTCCTTTCGGATCCATCCTCTTCGGGTAAAGTTTCAATTTGGTCCCGTTGCCACCGTCATGTATCCGTTCGTCGAGAGCCCACAGAGTGTGCAGTCATTCCCTCTCCCTATCGTCGAGTCTGTTTTCAATGGCGATCCAAAAGCTTGTAACCATAAATTCTATAAGGACCACGGTCTCGTTCCCGTACATAAAAAAAAGAAGAATCAAGATTTTGACAGCTAGAATCTTCCACACAGGATTCCAGTTGTCTCTCATGACGATGGTTTTCGGATTTCTCTCATCCCCAAGGTTTATTTTTTTCAACTTTGCTTCTTTATACAAGATGGGTTCCTCCTTGTTTTTAGACTGTTGTGTGGGTACGGTGTCCATTGTAGCTTCTCCTTCCTTATACTCCCCGTACTTTGGAGGATATTTATCTAGCTCCTCTTCGTCGACGCTTAATGCATTACAGGAGGGTGAGAACATCTCATAGTCCTCCTACTGCCAATGGAACAATCCATTTAGTGAATCCGTGTCATCCTCCGAACAACATCCTCTGAGTTTTAGTATGCCTTCGGCATCCGAATCTATCCCCTCTCTACCTTCGTCTCGTGGGTTATTCTCCCCTTCAGATTCCGATCCCGAGGAAGAGGCAAGTTCCTCGCTCACCAACTGGGTCCAGAGATCAATAGTAAACTTCTTGCCTCTGCTCTCCATCGAGAGTGTATTCCATTTCTAGTTGTGGTTTGCCTTCACTGCCACCAGCCATCCTCATCTGAGTATGGCGTCATACCCTTTCTGTTTCAATGGAATGACCACGAAGTCGAGCACAAATGGTTGTGCACCCACGGTGACTTGTTGTGCCATCAACGTGCCGAGGGGTTTAATCCCGTGCTGGTCGACACTTAGCAGATTAAACATAGGTAGCCACAGAGTGGGCTTTCCTAGCTTTTTCCATGTGTCCTCCGAGAGGACATTTACCCTAGATCCACTATCTACTATAGTATCCATTAGGATGGTGCCCAGGATGCCCATCTCCACCACGGCTAGATGTCTGCCATTGTTAACGGCAAGCAACATTGGATTTGTCACTGAGTTTTCCAGTACGGAAGCATCCGTGTGTCTCGGTTTAGGTTTATCAACCTTTGTACCCAATAGCACTGTTCCCAATTGAGGCAGGGTGTATAGGAGGTCCTCCAGCTTGACAGACACCTCTAGTTGAAGCATCTGTCGTACAATGTTCCTCTCCGTGTCTGTGCAGTAGGGTCTGGATGATTCATGTGTCTCTCCCCGTTGGGCTTTCATCGCCATTTCTATTTTCTCCCTTGCCTCCGCCATTCTCTGCTTCTCCGTTCAGGGATGGGGGTAGCGGGCTTCCTTCGCTTACCCTTGAGTAAGAGCAAGTATAGCTTCTTTAATCTATGTGTTGCCTTCGATATCAATCAGATTGGCCCCTACGCCAAACTTCAGACAATTAGCATCTTAATGGTCCCCAGGGCCGCAAAACCGACACAGCTGCTGAGGGGCATCACTATTGTTACACTCACTTGCGTAATGACCCCATTGGTTGCATGCCCTACATTGGATCATTGGGCGTCCCTTCGCGTCATACTGGACCTTGCTTCGGGTGGAATTATTATTGTTCCCTCCACCTCGCTGGTTGCCACGGTAACCTCCTGAAGATGCATTATTGTTTGGTTCCGTCCCCCCTGGTGTGGATGGTTGTTCTTGTGTATAGAGCACTTGCTGGTTACGCGCCTTCAGATTGTATGGGCATTCCTTCATAGAATGTCCCATAATCTGGCAGATGTCACAGAATGCCTTCTTGGGACAGGCACCCTTCGTGTGGCCGCTCTCCTTACAATCCGTGCACCACAGTTCATCATCCTTGCTTGTTGTCCCCTTCATTGTCTTAAACTCTTTTAACATCCGTTCTATATCCTTCTGAAGGGCCGTGACTTTGTTCTTCGGCTTCTTGTCACTGCTACTCTCCTCTTCGGACGTATCATCTTCAGATGACGAAGATCTATTCTTCTTCTTTTTGGCCGTCTTATTTTCACTTTTCAGGTCCATGGCCCGGTTGTATGCATCATTGTAGGATGTCGGAGGTACAATTTTCATCTTTTGTCGTAGCTTAGGATTCAAGCCCTCGACAAACCACCTCTTCTTTAGGCCGTCAGCTGATTGGCTTTCCATCTTTCTGACTAATTCCTTTAGCCGGCGACCATACCCTCATATGGTCTCCCTCGTCCCTTGCTTCGTTCCATAAATCTCTGAGACTATCTCATTATCATCTCGTAGTAGCCGAAATTCCTTCTCGAATCCCCCCTTCATGTCATCCCATGTGGTTATGTTTGTTTTATCTAGATCCGCATACCAGTCAATGGCCACGCCTCTCAGTGTGGCGGGGAATTACCTCATCCATTCGTTCTAGTCAGTCACCCTGTTGGTTGCCCAGATGGTTTCACACGTACGGCAATGCCGTACTGGATCATCCATTCCATCATCACGGAACTTGGACAACTTTTCTTTGTGAGTCGCCATAGGTGGTTGGGTCGTTTGTTGTCTGGCACCACCGCTTGTGGTACCCGCACCCACCCCTACTATATTGCTTCTTGTAGTATTTACTAATGGCACTTGTTGAGCCTCCATAACAGGTGGAGCTGTGTTGTGTGGAGTTGTGGGCTCCAATGGAGGGTTTACATGCGCCTCCCAAGTGTCTTCGGTTGCACTATCTCTGGTACCTCTGGCTGATCTGTCACCCTCACCCTCACCTTCAGCTATACGGTTCCCTTCGTGATCACGGTCTTCCGCATGTGGTGTATGGACCCAGTCTTCAAACCGGTTTTGTTCTTCCTAGAGGAAGGTCTTCAACGCTCGCGTTTCCTCAATTAATTCTTCACTACTTTGCACCCTTCGATGTTCTGGCAAAATGAACTATTCCAATTCAGCTTCTGCACCTTCCGTGCCACTTTCGAGGTCCCCTTCGGGCAACCCTCCAGCAAGCTGGTCCTTGGCAAGTTGCCTGAGCCTACACCGACGTTCACGTTGCTACGCGGATATCAAAGCCTTCTGTGCGGCTTCCCCTTCGTCATCTTGTGCCTTTTTATTTCTATCTTTATTTAAAATATTGGGCATAAATCCTTTCCTCACTTCTCTTCCCGAGTACGTCTAGGCAACGACGCCAGATGTTCACCCGCTGGGGTAAACTTAGTATTGCACAGACATAGTACGGGAAATATAATAAACACAGAATATATCAAAGAATAATAAATACTTTCATTAATCATTCGAGACTGACAAGTACATTTATATCATAATGATTATACAATCATATCCCCGTGTCCAACCTCCGAGAGAGTATATAAAGTACCCGAAGGGTCACGACCGAAGCGTCGTGACGTAACTGTCTAACCTCTCGGTCGCTAACGACCGAGAGTAACATAAAACTTTACTAATATAATAACCCGTACATACAATTATCCCGACAACAAGGTACTATCGAGAAAATTATTTCCAACAATTATAATGTTAATATATATTAAGTGTATTATGACTTTTTATTTTTAGCTTTACTAAACATAGATATTTCACCGTATGTCTACCTCTATGTTTGACGCTTACAGAAAAATAGTAAATGAGAGAAAAATATATTAAAAAATATCTATGCCCTAGGTATTGAAGTTATCTTTCTGTCAAAAAAAATAAAAATGAAATTGGACAAATACATGACAAGTTATAAGCTATGTAGTCAAGGTATGTCAAAATTACATTTTAGTCAACTTCAAACGTTAATAAAATATGTAATAATCATGATAATGTCGTCAAACAAACTTCATGCCCTCCGTATGAATGTTAAAAAACTAAATTCGAAAGAATCACATTGATATCTATTTTAGAAAAAATATTATGCTCTATGAAAACAATGTAACTATTTGAAAATGATATTTTCAACAACATACAATTTTTCGTGGGAGAAAGAAGAAACCATTCAAATCAATTAAAAAATAAAAATAAAAAATATATTTAGAATCTAGACATAAAATCCTAAAAGACTCTAATTTACTTTATCTTCTGATTTCAAATGGTTTAACAACAATATACATCTGAATCTCAATTTTGTTTTCAAAATGTAGAGTTCAGTGTCCGTTCAGGCAAAAAAGTGTAACCCACTATTTTGGGTTCACCCTGTGGTGGCATACTGGAAGCAAAAGAGTTTTCATTATCTTTCTCTTCATAAGATCTCTCCTGATTCTTCAATACCTTGGACTGTAAAAACTCTTTACTATCTTGCATGCAATCAAATTGAAAAGACTTAGAATCTGCCTGTATATCAATATGCAAGATATCTTCTATCTTATCTCCACTATACATTTCTTGTTCTTGCTGCTCCATCATACCAGTATGATTAGAATTACCTACTGGAAATGCATTAGAAAATGTGAAGGACTTGAAATCTGAAAAAGGAAATGCTTTCAGGCAAGCTTACATACAATATTCCATCGTTGGATCTTTTCTCAATGAACGGTGCATGTGAGCATGTTAATGAGTTTTCTAATAGTGTAGTATGGTCATACACATTTTTTAATGCATCCTCATGCTCAACATGTAAATAATGTATTCTAGCAACACTAGAAAGATTATTTTCAATCACAGGAGTTGATTGGAAGTCTTGATTATTAAAAACAGTCAAGTTTTGGAAACAAGAAATAGATTGTGTTGGCTGCACTACTTTCATGAAAGGTTTCCTTTGTAAAGGGTTTTTCTTTGGTTACACATTTTGATCACAAAGATAAATTTTAGATTGAGATATATTTGCAGCATATGTATCCAAACAATTTATTCCACTCAAACTCATACAATCATTTATTTCCACAGCTTCCCTTTAAGTATCTTTTAAATTTTGTAATTGCTTTTGCCTCAACAAAAATTTGATCTCAGTTTGCATTGCAACAATAAAAATAGATAACTGATTATTTTCAGTTGGTTGACTTGTTTGAGGCATTTTACCAACACATCTATTAAATTTGTCAATGAAACTTCTCATAGATTCATTTTCCTCTATCTTGATTTGAACAAAATTTACTAATAATTCACCTATATCAACTGCAGATCCAAATCTATCAAGGAATTTTAGCTCCAGATCGTTCCAATAGGTAATGCATCCACTTTGTAAATTTTGAAACCAATCTGCAGCTTCACCAATCAGGCTTCCAATAAAAAATCTCACATAGACATTTTCTTCCAGTACACCAAGAATACTATTGGCAACATTGATGCTTTAATGTGATCTTCTGGGCATTTATTTTTATCGCCAACAAATGTAAGAATATACTCTTTTGGCCTTTTAGGTAGGGTTGAATGTCATGACAGAGCAAGAGGCCCAAACTGGGGTCTCCATGGCTGCACTGCAACAAACGCCATAATACACTAGACTCTTTTTAACCAAAAGATTTTGAAAATTATAACATGGAGTCGCCAATCTCTTTTACACTGAGATAATATAAAAACTAGAGAAAATAATCAAAAGCACCAATCTTCAGCTTTGATCCCCAGCAAAGTCGTCAAAAATCTGTTAGTAAACAGATTTGCATTTCAAAAATACCAACACAAATTGACTCATAATGCCCAAATGAAAGTACAAAGGCTACTAATAGTTGGATAGATTATCATTGAATTGATAATCTTCCTCTGAATTGAGAGGTACAACTCCCTCTTAATATTTACAATGAATTAAACAACTGGATGTCTTTAACCAGAAGACACGAAGGTACACTAGCATTTACCCATCAACATGAGAAAAATGTGATTAATAGATTTAAAAGATTAGAAAGAAATGAATGAATGACCAACAAATTGCTCATCTAATCTCCCTAAAACAAAGAAGTAAAGAAGAATTTAACATCTTGTAATACATTTATAATCCTGGAAAAGAGAGGCAAAACGACATCTAAGAATGACTAGAATCACTCACATATTTATTTCAATCAAGAAATCATATATCAAAACTAACTGATCAGACATACAAAATCTATTTTATTCTTAGATGTTTAATATACTAACCAATTGATCATCATATATTTGCACAAAAAGACCAGCTCTGCAAAAGTAAAAATAAAATATAAACTCTCCTCCAATCCTGTGTTGTAAGTACAAAATTCAGGAAATGTTCTCCCTCTCTCCTATTGCCAACTGCCTGCTGGAAAGAAGAACCTCTGCCTCATCAAAATCTTCCAATATATAATCTTCAGCCCCTTTTCCAGTTAATTGATTCTTGGATACTTTCCCCTTGTTCTTTCACTTCCCATAACTTTTCAATTTTATCCCATAACTGATTCTTGAAAATATTTATCATTCATTCCCAAAGTTTTTCTCTTTTAAAAACATGATATCTTTATAAACTATTGATTTTAAAGTTTATAAAGATATAACTTAACATATTAAATGATAATTGGACAACTGACATTTGAATATGTCAAACCAAAAATAAAAACATTTTAATGCTGGGGCAGACGGAAATATTTATGACAACAAAAATGGGTCTCCATGCGGAGGGCATAACTTTTTACTGAACCGTTGGATCAATATCATATTCAGATATGTAGTCTGAAACTCATTATCTGAATTCTGACTGAAGTGATTGAGAAAATTATATCAGTGCTAGAAGTTGTGCATTTCTGAGTACAGGTATATAAAACTGCAGAAAATCAGATTTCTTCATCTTCTCTTGCATTGTTTCCTTTGGCTTATCTGTCAATGTTGACCATAAATAGAATTGAATTATCTAGTATTTATATCTTTAGGCACCACTTTGGATGATTCATAATCATCAAACCATGTGTTGACATTAAAAAGCATGTGTTTATTCCTTCCAGTAAACTAGATTGTCAAACTTCTTCAACTTTTGAACTTTGGAACTCAACTTGAATCATTTTGAATGCTTGAAATTGAAGCACTGCCCCTTAGTACATTTACAAAGAAATGAAGCATCATAAAAGGCATGGACTGTCTACCACCCAAGGCTTGTTACAATTTACACCTAATGGTTGAACCTTGAACTTTGAATTAAGATAGTTCAAGATTTGTAGTTCAACAGGGGGACTGACTTTGCAACACATGTTGCTTACTTCACATAACTCAAAAGAAAGAAAAACACAGAAGCCTATAAATGACGAGAAAGAAAAGGTGGTAACAAGTGGGATTTCCATTGTCAAATAGACCTTTAGTATCCTCTTCTTGATATAGTGTATCATTATGTTGAATTTCCAATTCTTTCCTTCTACTTAAGGATTTCTTCAATTCACCTCTGGCTGCTTCAAGGTAGTGTAATGCAAGTTGAATGTCAATCTTATGATTCTCTATGATCTTTCCCAACTTATAGACCTCCATTTCAAATATCTTAGCTCGCAAGTGATTAGACTTCTTTAAGAGACTAACTCTGATACCAATGATTGGAAATCTGATATAGGAAGTGAGATATTGAGAGGGGGGGTGAATTAGATATCTACTATCAATTCCATTTTGACATAAACTTAACTTGCATAACATAAACATCAAATTCAATACTGAAATAGATCTAACATACTAACTTCATCCATGTAATGAAACTCATAACACAAAGATTTTGGTTACCCAGAAACCCTTGAAAGGTAAAATTGGGGTGGGGATGACACCCACAAATCTTCACTACTACAGTATTAAAGTTTTCATGTTAGGGCTACAAAGTTTGATCTTAAACTAATGATCTACCCTATGAGGGGTCTACCTTGTTAGGAGATTATAGACTTATACAATCTACCTTGGTAAAAGGATTTAAACTTACAACAAAGTAAGCACTCAATTAAGGGATTTTCATAGGCCTGTTAGGACACTTTATTAAGAGATTTTCCCTGATTCACCTGCTAAAATGTATCAGTACCTGATCCTTCAGTTTGCACTGTGACGCTAATAACATATCTCCTCCTTCCAATATTAGTTTGATCTTCTCAATCAAATATAGCAATGTTCTACCCTTCACTGCTTAACTCGATCACTTTGACTGATCTCTGCCTATATCAAAATACTTTTTTATTCTTCCTATATGAGATCCCCTTCATTCCATTCATACACATACTCTTACCATACATCATTTTAGGATTAAGATCTCATCTTATATAGACAACAAATCAACTTCCTAGATCAAGATCAACAATCTAGATTATCTACTTATGTTGCTTAAGCATTCTCTTAATCTAATTGTCTACATACCTTACATAGGGATTAATGATTACAAATATAAGGCATAATCACCTCCATGATTCCCTCAACAAACATTAAATATTGTATAGATGTCAGCCAAAATGGTTTACCTAAGTGTTTGTGCCATTACAAACACATATGTCAAATCTGGCTTTCTCGGCATATAAAGTCTCTCACACTCAGCATTAGTTGTTCTTCATATACTGGTGCTCAGCACTGACACTTCAATACAACTTGGCATAAACTACTTGGTGATTACTGAAGTACTCGGTGACCACTATCTTTCTCAGCGTTAACTACTGCTTAGTAATTGTAAAAGGTACAAGTCTAGACATAACTCGTCCTTAACATGATGGCTCAATCACAATGATGACTGACTAACATTGCCTAGAAAATTAATAAGTTGAAGACACTAATAGACATCAAAACTTAGGGATCAACACTCTCAACATTCCCACTCATCTAGTTCCTTTTTCTATAGGTAACCATTAATGAGATGGATCTAGGGTCCCAAATTATCTCTAAACCAGTTGAAGCCCCATTTGCAAGGAGTCTAACTAAGTCCCAAATGCCCAATTTCTTTTTTGGAGCTTCTATTTATTCTTTGTTTAGCTTAGTCTCTTGGATTAGTAAGATTTTAGGTTTAGAATCGGTTATGCAATATTTTAGAATCCATTTCCTGTTAGGGGCATTGAGGCCCCTAACATTCCAAGTATTGATCCTCGTGGCCCTATGGGAACGTCCTTCCCCTTCGTTGCATAGAGTAATGTAGTGATCTTTGTTTTCTCAAGATCCAATCCATCCTTATCCCTCGATTCTAAAAATGATTTCCTACCTCTCTTCTTATTCATTTTTGCACAATATGGGATCTCTTTGCTAAAATATGTAAGAGAAATGCAAAGAGAAGGTTCTCCTACATCTGACTCATTACTAGCCAAGTCAACAATATCTTCCATAAGTTGTTCTTGATTCCTTTCCTATTCTTCTAGTTTTATTATTTTGGCTACAAGTTATTTCTTTTCACTCTCAATTTCTTCTTCAACCACCCCTTCAATAATTTATCTAGAACCTCATTGCATATTTCTTCTAGATTGATATTATTCTTTTTTTATGATTCTTCTTTGTTTTTAGTTAGGTAGATTGTTGTTTCTTTTTAAATTCCTTCAAAATCCTCAGGAATTGAGGGGCTCTCCTTAACACCTTCTCCATCACAACCTTTTGGGTTCGTTAATTTCACAAGCATTGTTACCACCCTCTCCTCTATGAAGCCTAGGTTCTAACCGTCCTTGATAGCCAACTCACCTTCCTCAAGCTCCACCCCTTCCCCATCTTTGGCATTCTCTTTGAGGTCGATCTTTGATTCAGAAATCTTATCAGCTGATAATAAGACTCTGTCAATATTTTCTTGGGTAGGACCTCTAGTAGTTCTTTGTTGAGGGAGGCTATTATAAATTCATTGTCATTTTATTTAATATTGTTTGTTGATCTCACACTTTCCTTAGGTGGAGATGATGCCATACTCGGGAATTGGCTTTGTCTTGACTTGACTATAATAGTTTTTGGAAGGGAAGATGTGGAGGGAAGGTCATTCTTATGATCTTCAATAAATAAATCCTCCCTTATTCTCATAAAACCTAATGTTGACCTCCGGTAATGGTGGACAATTTGCCTTTTGAAAATGAGCATTTGTGGTTTCCTTAGTTATCTTATTAAGAATAGGGCATTAACAAAATACAAGCCTAATATTAAAATATGCTTTATTGTTACTATAATGGATGGTGATGATGATGAAGACCGACTAAGATATTGGTTGTATCTATGTTTCTTTTATATTAGGTTGTACTTGATATTCATTTAAATATGAGAAATTTCATTGTGTATACCTTATGATATTGGTTGTATCTATGTTTCTTTTATATTAGGTTGTACTTGATATTCATTTAAATATGAGAAATTTGTAATTATACTTAATCTAAAATAATAAATTAATGTATGCATAATCCTACATCAAGGAACCCTTGAGAGTCACTACCTATAATTGAGTTGTACTTATGTACTTGTTTGTATCTTATGTTGTATTGCTTCTGCATTGTTATAATTATTATTTTGTTAACTCTTAAGAAAAAACAAATTATTATGTAAACTTAGTAGTATGTTTAAGGTTAAGTTCTCCCCAGTTCCTTAGCAGACCATTACAACACCACCATCATACTTTTCTAATTTCACAAATTTCCTCTTATCTCTAGTCATGTGATGTGAAAAACCATTCTCTATCACCCATTCATCCCTTTCTTCAATGTGTGTAACCAAGGCTTTTTCCTCATTCAATAAACTAGGATTTTCATCTCTGATAGCAGTAAATACAATCTCATCTTCACTCTTTTTTGACTCATCATAAATTAAACCTTCATTAGCAACATAATAACACTTCTTTTGATATTTAGGTTGAAACTTTCCAAGCTTATGCTTCGATACTCTCTCAAGACATCTAGAAGCAAAATGACCAATCTTATTACATGAAAAACATTTCAAAGGTAACTTCCCTTCATACTTACCAGTTCCCTTAGGCAATATCTTCAAAATTAGGGCTTCAAGTTTTTCAATCTTCCTTTCCCTTCTTTAATTTCTTTCCATTACTTTGCTTATCTAGATCCATACATAGATGAACTTTCACTAGGGTCATATCTTTGATTATCCTTATAAATAGTAGCTTTAAATGCAGATTCAACTTTAGGAAGAGCATCACCAAATTATCTCATTTTAAAAGTAGATAACTTACCAACCAATGTGTCTCTTATTACTTTAGTCATGATTATGATCTCTTTAATAGCAACAAACTTCCTCCAATTTTTGTTTAGCGCATCTTATTCCACAAAAAAGTTCATTGATCTTTAGTATGTAAGAACTAATGCTCCAATTTTATCTTCCTCCAATTTTCGTCTAGCACATCTGATTCCACAAAAAAGTTCATTGATCTTTAGTATGTAAGAACTAAAGCTCTCATCCTTTCTCATCTCCAATGCTTTATACTTCATTTTAGATGTTGCAGCTTGGCTTGCTTCACACAATCATCTCCTTCATGTAGAATCTCTAACTTTGTCCATACCTCAAGTGGAGTTTCTACTTCCATGACATTTGTATATTCTATATTCGATAAGGCACTCGACAATGTTTATTTTCTCTCATATTACATTCAAAATTCTTTTTCTCATTTGGTGTAGTTGTAGAAATGTTTATAGGAGGAATGTAAGAATTCTTAGTAACTTCCCAATAATCTTTTATGATCCATCTCAGGTGTGTAATCATTCGACCCTTCCATATGGAATAGTAGGGCCTTCAAATCTCAATTTGTCCTTCTTAAAAGTTGTCATCCCAAATCTCCTCAAGTGGTCAAGCTCCCAAAAGAGGACTCATCTCTGATACCAATTGTTAGAAACAAGGTAATACACACAATGGACTAGGACGGGGGGTGAACCTTAATCAATCCTTAAACCTTTAATCTCATATATATGTGTGATAAATATTAAAGAAAGACCACAACACATAACACCAATATTTTTGATGTGTAAACCCTGTTAGGGGAAAAACCACATTGAGGATCAAACCCACAAGATAATGTACTCTATTAAAAGCACTATACCTAGTTAAGAGTAATACAAGGAAAATGCACATGCATTTAGGCACACTTCTTAGAGCTCACTACTCAAATACAACAAGGGCTAGAACCCAAATCAAGGCTCACTTCCTTACAACAAATAGATGGACACCAATCCACTATGTACTACAATCCACTAATCATGAATTGACTGATATCATCTTTGTCATGCCAATACAACTCTAATGAAGTACATCAAATCTCTACCTCAAGTAGAGATTCTAATCATACCTCTTCACATAACATCATGATCATCACTCATGCCTTCACAATTACAAATGATTATATTGATTTATACATTACATTCACTTATTTCCACAAGGTTAGCCAAAGACCTATTTACAAAATATTACATCAATATAATACATTCTTCAATGCAATCCAAAACATAATGGCTAAGACATAGTTGGGATCCAAATCTTCATCCTTGAACATGTTCCAGATCCATAAATCACGCCACAATACTTTACAACACACTACACCATCAAGTCAGCCAATAACACTAATAACAACAACATTCTACATGAAAATCACCAAGTCTGATCACATAACTCAATGCATTCCAATAACATGAATAGGACACAATCTACAAACATCAACAAGAAACATGAAATGCCACAGGAACAACAAAAATAACTCTGTCTCAAAATTCACCATCATCTATGTATTGTTCATCAAGAACACCAAATAATAACCTCTATTACTCAAGAAATATAGATTTCCAACAACCAAATCATTAACCACTCGAGTTGAGGACACAAATCCATGTCCTCAACTCACCGCCAGGTTAGCAACTAGAAATATTACATAACCGATCGAAAAATTAAACACTGTCTCTTCCCAAACATCCAGAATACCAGTCTTTGATCAACCATTTACAACTTTCTCAAATCAACAAGTGAACCTCTACAGACTGGCATAGATCAACTACAGACATTCCTTAAGCCATTTGTACCTTTGCAACATATGATATTCAATACAAAAGCCATACAAAACAAATCTCCTCATTGAATATTCCAACAACATCTCTACAACACTGCCAGAATAAAGAAATATGTTGACATCAATGACAACACATTTCTTCAAATATGTGACAACAATCTCTGAAACACATATTTGCATGATATTCCAACACTCAGTATTTCATCTTATAGTAATTTTATCTTCCTATGGAAGAGTTATTGTCGTATTTGGAGGACAAGTAGAATTTGTCACAAGAGGAGGTAGGTGTCCAACTTTGGGGTGGAATGGTTTGGATATGCATTAACATCTCGTGGTGTGCATCACATCATCATGCGGGGAGTAATGTATCACAAATTTTATGATGTGTATGAGCATTTTAAATTGAGGTTGCATTATGATCTTGACCAACATATGAATTGTATGGACACTTTTCATGGAATATTTGAGTATATTGGTGTAAGAAGGGTTACCACATACCTTTCTTCAACTCATCAAATATGAAAGAAAAATAACACATTAAATGTTGAGAATGTTTATCGTGATCAACAAGGAAATTAACATGGGTCACTTGTGTTTTTCAAGATTTATGAGCATATCAAGTAGACTAATTACGAGATGACCTTTAGAAGGATGCAAGAACTTTTATAGGAGTATGTGACATATTTCAATGCAATAAGGGTACATTGAATTGTTAAAGTCTTTCCAACACCTTCCTATTATTGACATGGCTAGGGTAGACATGTATCAAGATTTCATTGTAAACATCATAAATTTAGGTTCCTACATGTCATTTTGATCATTATTTATTGATTTAATAAGAATAATCATTTTTTTGCCTTGTATCGCCATAACAAGTTTATTGTTAGAGTCGAAAAATTCATGGAAAAATAATTAGGTTTAACATCTTGCCTTACACCATTGTCAATAATTATGAACT
This sequence comes from Chamaecyparis obtusa, assembly GCA_027943335.1. Taxonomy (NCBI): domain Eukaryota; kingdom Viridiplantae; phylum Streptophyta; class Pinopsida; order Cupressales; family Cupressaceae; genus Chamaecyparis; species Chamaecyparis obtusa. Next base: position 177,177 of record BSBK01011439.1, read on the forward strand.
TGCTTTCAATAGTAAAATATAGTAAGAACTGTTTAAAATACAAGACTAAATCTAGTTTCAATTTATCACATCATCCATAGAGTAGTGGTAAAATTTAGGTTACAAAAAACTCCTTGAAACTTAGCTACACTAAATTACGTCTATGTAATAAAGACAATGGACTAGGAGTCTGCTTCTTGTTTGGTGATCTAGTATAATTCCATTTATTATAAGTGCTGAAAAGATGATCTTGAATATGAAGCCCTTTGTGATCATCCCTACCTTTTGATACTTATATTCCAAGTTCTTCCGAGATCAAACTAGGTGAAAAATACCTTACCAAATGGGAGACAATTCTCAAGGTTTTTAATCATGATATGGTGCATAGAACTACATGTAATAGTTGATAGATCAACACATGATAGAACACACATTTCAAGTGCATAGCTGATTGAATAATTTTACACCTTTATCCTTAGAAGTAGACATCCTTGCATGACTAGGTGGGTCATTAGATTTCTTATTAAGTGGTGCAACATACTAGTGGAGTAATTTACAAATTTGCAATCCCAACCTCTTCAAAACTTTCAACCAAATTTTCATGTCTCTTACCCTCAATGATGTTGTCTAACTTTTTAAATATAATGATCTACCATATTATTAATATTTTTGATAAATAAATGTGACTAAGTGGGGTCACACCGATATATTAAGATTAAAAAATTACAACACCAACTCCTAAACATGCAAAAATTCTATAAGAAAAATTCCCATCGAGCAACCAAAATGGCCAACAACCACCACTGGTCCATCAATCTACCTATATTGTCTACTATACTATCTACTATCCTAAACTATCCATGATACTGCTATTACATTAGGGAAATTTGGAGATAAAAATGGCATGCAACCACAACCACCTTGCCAACTGTAGACAAGCACTACCTACACTAGATATGCTACTAAACTCTACTAGTTATAGAGATTCAATATACATATGTATCTATAAAAACATCTTGAAACACCCAACTTACCTGGACTTGTCCTCCTCCATCCGCTTCAGTCAGTGTGTAGGCCTACTCGCCATCACCTGTCTTAACCCCTTCTACACAACCTTTTAGGAAGTCAACACCCACCTAAGCTTTTCTATGTCTTTCTAGAACATCCATGCCAATTCCCCACACCACATTCAGCTACAAAGGGTCATCTCTACTTCCCTACTATCAAGTAGCAATACAAGAAACATTGAAGCTATGTCAAAGTTAATATGATACTACTTGTTTTCACTCTAATATGTATCACCCACAACCAATCTTAACACATGAAGCACCACCCTTGCTCTACTTTTGAACACCTATATGACTCTCCTCTTGAAGATGTCACCACAAAATGTCATTAGCCTCTTCCTCACCATTAAACAAATGACAGTGTCCATGCTTGTTACTACTTTCATTATGGCATCCATTCCCCTGTTGCTAATATAGGCTATTGTACTCCTTAATTTCTCCACCTTGATTCATAAATATTTTTTTCTTGTCTGATCTCTTTAAGCGTGGGAGTTCACGTGGTGACAACATGATGGCAAAATAGAGTGTGTCATTCATTTGGAGACATTGTGTCCTCTTCCTCCACTATCAAATCTATCGTTGACTTAGCAATTGCATGCACAATATGGTTTCCTTTCTAACATACATAAGATATAATGTAATCTAATGAGTTAATATATTCCACAATTTGACTTAACCACCCATTCAATTCCCAAATTTGGACTTGGCTTGCTATAATAGCATTTACAAGAAGTTATTTTGGATTTGGCTTACTAGGATAATATTTGCAAAAGAGTTGTGAGTCTTGTTTTCCTCCCAGGCATTCTATTTGTGAAAGGCATTATATATTGGATTAACAATTTGTTATAACATATTTTTTTGAGATGACAAGGATTATGAGAACCCACTTGACATGTTAATTTTTCTAAGAGACATTAACTAGGTATTTAGATTACCTTTTATATTTCAAAGAATATTTTGTAAATAAAATTTGACTAAACTAAATTAAAATAATAAATTTAGTTAACCGAAATTAAAATATGTGATATTGCTATCAAGATTCAATTGTGTAATTTTCAAGTCAAACTCATTGACCTGTGTTTCATGAGTAGTAGTTCACAAGAACCCATCTCTCACGAGAATGAATGGAACACTTAGCACTCATTGCATCTATGTGAGTCAAACTCATTGATCCATGTTTCATGATTAGTGGTTCACAAGAGCACATCTCTCATGAGAATGAATGGAACACTTCATTGCATCTGGCGATGCTCACAATGGTGAAGCGTTGAGACTTCTCAAGACCTGTCACCCATTCGAGTACCACTCCAGCTTAAGTTAACCATAGAGTTTCCTCCAAGATTAAGCCCACTTTGCTTGCAATCCCATTTGCAAAATCTTCAAGAACTGTTGTTCACAATTTCACTTGTTCTAAAAAAATATCTCCTTTTTATAAATTAAAATATATTTTTGATCCAATTTTTATATAATTTAAATATTTCATAAAATTTTTGGGAAAAAAAGCATCTTATTACATGTCTGTTTAATGAAATCGGCTAGCATCTGTTTAAATCAAGATTCACAAAGAAGTAAATCAAATTAAATTCACAAAGAAGTAAATTAAATCAAATTAAATCGGCTAGGATTGTTAGATCCACAAAGACTCAAACCAAATTACAACCATCGATGCTTGGATTTTTTTCTCAACGGTTCTCAAACCAGAGCCACGAGATGAGAGCAAATCGAGGGCATATATCGAATGGTCAGGTTTAAAAAGCATGTATTGAAAAAATATGCTTGGATTTTTTTTTTCTCAACGGTACAAATCAAGGGCATGCATGGAATGATCGGTATTTTTTCCATGCATTGATTTTTTCTTGTCACCGTTTGAAAAAGATGCTTTTTTTTTTTTTCTCAACGGTACTCAAACCAGAGCCATCGGATGAGAACAAATCAAGGGCATACAAATCATGGGTTTCCATATAACCGTTTTAAAAAGCACTAGTTCACTTTCTATTTATGGACAGTTTATTTGGAAGTAGGGCACATTGTTCCCTATTCAATTTTTGTTTTGGTTTTGTTTGCCTTCCATTGCCATTCTAGCATGGCCATGCCTCCTTTTATGTTTTTATTTAGTTTTTGTGTTTGAAGTTTTTCTTTTCAGTTTTTCTACTGTATTTTGTATATGTTTTCATGCATTTTGAATGGGGCAACACTGATGAGATATTTGCATCTATTTGTATTTCATCTAATATGCAAGGCGGAATCAGCAACACCATATCCCGTGAAATTCATTGAGGCGTTCAACAATCTTTGGGGTCTCTCTCGAGGGGCACTCAGGTAATCACTAAATTGTTTGAAGGTCTTTTTGCAACAGTTGATTGATATTGAAAAATTAATCTATGAATGAATGCATACAACTCGTTAAAGGCAATCAAAGTCAGGATACTTTAATGCAGCCTATAATTGCAGCCTGGCTACTGTGCAGGTGGATTATATTTGCCTTTTATGTAATCTTTTTTGTGTTACCTCATTTTTCTCACATTTTTCCTTTTGTTCCTTAGAGTTGGGATATTTCTGTCAAGTTTTTGCTTATCTCAGTGATGTTTTATTCTTGTGTGATGTTTTTGTTAAATTAGATAATAGTATATTTAAAAAGAAATGGCAAGTATTTGTAAACATTGCTTGTTTTCAGTTTCTTCTCACACTTGGGTTATGAAGCCACCAAGTGCAGAACAGAGGATTACATGCATGATTGTAGGAATATTTAACTTTTTTTTTCATGCACTTCAACTTTGTTGACTATGTTGCAGGTAGTCCTCCATGTCTTTCCTGAATGGACTGGATAGTGTATTCAATACAAGTGGCAATTTCTAATGTGTACTATAGAACCTCAATATTGTTGAAAATAATATAGAGACAACAATGCCTTCCTAAATTTCCTAGTCTTTTTGCAATTTATTGGATGCATGCAAGAGTTGTTCTGTTTTGTAAGATATTTGTTGAAGTATCTTAATTCAATCAATTTAGTTTTTGGCATGTAGCCTTTTGCATTTCCAGCTCTTCTTTCAACTCCATGTTGTTAGGTGTTGTATTCTATGACCATCCTTTTAGATTGCATTTTAATCAATCTTTTCAGTTTGTCTTTAATCTTGCTACTATTCTTTTTGCCTTATGAATATTGACTAGGAGAAAATGTATCACTGTTTGTAAATGACCATTTCATAGGGCAAGTTGAATTTAAACAGATAGTGCATCGGTGGCTAAGTCATTTATAAAATAGATTCACTAATTACATGAAGCAATAAGGTCTTCATGATATATAATATTTATTGCAATAAGTACACTTAAGACACTATGGCATTCAAACTTTTAATTATAGATATTCTTCCTATCACCAAGATGTGTTAGGATTAATAAGGCAGAAATAACAATTATGTGCAAATATAACTAATATCAGAAAATAATAAACCACACAGAATAGAACACACGACACACAGATTTAACGCGGTTCACCCAATCCCTGGGCTACATCCTCCAACAACGAGTCCAATATTATTATTATCCAGTGATTACAACCTGATTACAATCCGTAATCCCTTACAGCCCAATTCTGCCGCAAGTACTAAAATCATATATTATGAAAATCCCTAACCCTAAGCCATATTATACAATATTTTCCCGCTTTAGGGTTAGAATGAGTTATAAGTAGTCGGCCCAAATAACCGAAAAGTAGTCGGCCTCAAAAAAAATTTCCTCGGGGGCTGCGCCCGCAAACCCCTGCTCTTGGGGGCTGCCGCCCCCGAACCCCTGCTCGGGGCCCGGCCCGGCCCCGAACCCCGGCGAGGTCGGGAGGAAAAGTGTACAGTACTTTCCTGGATAGTACTTTCCTGATTAGTCACCACAAGCTAACATGTTGGACTGTTTGCATATTTTGGTAGCCTCTCTCAACATGTCTTCTTGTATTCATGGATTCTATTTACTGCTTAATCAAGGTTCAAATTAGTGGAAACTTCATTGATTTAGAAGACTTGAGCTAATTTCTCAACATGTTGACTTATGAAAATATGTTCAATGTGTGGGCTGTTTTGTTGCTCATTAAAATTAGAGGGATATGACTGGCTGTTTATAGTAGATTCTAGAAACCATGTCTTTGGAGATGAAAATACGAGGGTCATGCGTATGTCTTGAACAAGATATATTTTTTAAGATATGTAGTTTAAAAAATACTATCTGTAGACTGTGTGCTTTTATTTTCTATGGTCATATTTTGGTAGCCTCTCAACTTATTAGACTCTGACATGTTTCTTGTTTTCATGGATCCTATTTACTTATTAATCAAGGTTCAAATTAGTGGAAACTTTTTTGATTTAGTAGAGTGGAGCTAGTTTCTCAACATGTTGACTTATGAAAAATATGTTCAATATGTGGGCTGTTTTGTTGCTCGATGTGACTTGCTATTTATAGATGATTCTAGAAATCATGTCTTTGGAGATGAAAATATGAGGATCAGGTATATATCTTGAACAAGATATAACAATTTAGAAACTATTGCTGAGCATTTGCTGGTTTGGGACATTTTATAAATACCTACACATTAATAAGTAGGAGATATTTTCCACAGCAAGTCAAATTGTGATATTGCTATCAGGATTTAACTGTGTAATTTTTTGAGTCAATGAGTTTGACTCAAAAAACTACACAGTTAAATCCTGATAGCAATATCACTACCTACACATTATTTACTATCATATTTTACTGCTGGAAAATTGATTTTTTGCTTATATAGGGTATTTTTAAATGTTTGTTTTTTCATTTCCTGTCTCCGGATTGGTTTTGTAAGAGATTGTGATATAATTTGAGGAGCAGAGTATCCCGACTAGGTTTCATTCATTGTGTACATATTGAGGTTCAGTTCTCTTGGTCTCTTAGGATCCTGTTTGTGCCTGCCAGTGAACAAGTTAAAATATTTGTGGGTTGGGATGTTTATCACCAGTTCAACATAATTTTAGGGTGAAATTCGGTATGCAAAATTGAGATATCTGGCAACTGGAATGTGGAAAAGACCAAAGAATTTCTCCAAAAATTGGGGGTCCCAAAAGGACAACAAAAGTAATAAGCTCAACATTGTGCTTTACAGAGGATATGATTTACGAGGTGAAAAATTTAAGTGGGGCTTTGAGCTCTTTTGTTGTAGTGGCTTCACAATTTTGGAGATGTGTTATCAGAGCTCATGAGGTGCCTCTGGAAGAAATCATATATTTCCAAGTGCTGGCTAATTGCAGGGACATGGTTAAACCTCCCTCGCTTCCAACTTATTTTGGGAACTTCTTATTTATGGGTGTTGTGCAGATCACAACCAACACACTCCTCCATGCCGATGGAGGCTAGTAGACTGAAGAGGAAAAGGTCTAGACACAAATGTTGCCGAAAACTGGAGGGTTCTCTTACATCTGAAAGTAATAAATTAACAGTCTACAAAGACATGCACATAAGTTTGAGTCAGAAATATAGGCCAAGGTCCTTTGAAAAATTGGTGGGAGAACATGGTTGCACAATCTCTAATTAATGCTGTTTTAAAAGGGAAAGTTGCCCTTGTCTACCTCTTCCAAGCTCCTCGTGGTACAGGAAAGACATCAACAGCTAGAATATTTGTAACAGCTCTGAATTGTATCTTGTTAAGTTTTCGCAAACCAGAATAGCATTAACACAAATATCAGATATCTAAGAACACAAATAACAGATTGACACAATTATTTACCCTGGGAAAACCCTCCTACTTGAGGGAAAAACCCAGCCACACCCGAAAAAAGATTCTTTATTGAATGCTCCAAATGAATGTCTTCTTCACTTAGTCTGTGATCACACAACAGACATTTACAGAGAAAGAAATGCTCACAATAATGAAAACACTTTTGTCATTAACTCAAATCACACCCCTGAATTTACTACATGATGATTACAAAATAAGGAGATAAGAATCTCTGACTCAATTCACAAATACAAACATAGAATTCTCAACACATATAGAACACACACTATATTCTGCCCCTGTCTACCTCTTCCAAGCTCTTCATGGTACAGGAAAGACATCAACAGCTAGAATATTTGTAACAGCTCTGAATTGTATTTTGTTAAGTTTTCACAAACTAGAATAGCATTAACACAAATATCAAATATCTAAGAACACAAATAACAGATTGACACAATTATTTACCCTAGGAAAACCCTCCTACTTGAGGGAAAAACCCAGCCACACCCAAAAAAAGATTCTTTATTGAATGCTCCAAATAATGCTTCACAAGCTAAGACAAATGAATATCTTCTTCACTTAGTCTGTGATCACACAACAAACATTTACAGAGAAAGAAATGCTCACAGTAATGACAACACTTTTGTGAGTCACTCAAATCACACCCCTGAATTTGCTACATGATGATTACAAAATAAGGAGATAAGAATCTCTTTCTCAATTCACAAATACAAACATAGAATTCTCAACACATACAAAACACACACTGTATTCTGCTCACATGAATATCACACTAAATTTGTCTCTCCCAAAAGATCATGCTAAATCTCTCATACATGGAAACATGCAATTACTGTTTCAACATCACGAACATGAACCTTCTCTTCAGACATAGGAAACATCAGAGCTTTTATCCGCACTGAGCTCTCGACCAAAAACTGAAGAAGATGATACATCATCAGCAGGTCCTCTATACAATCGATAAGAAAAGAATGCGAAAAGACATTGCTGTTACATGAAGTAAATCGACGGCAGTTACATACAGTGAAGGAAAGAAATTTTCCAGCGATGCCACATCCACGTGAATCGGAAAGGAAAGCCCGCATGATATTTCCACCTCAGCTAAAGCTTAAATACACTTATTTATTGTGTTAACATCAGATAGAGATCTAAAATAAGCTAATTATTTTTTTAGCATTACCAATAATGGAATAATAAATGCCCTAGACTTAGATCTAATTTCTATATTCTATCCCTAAAATTAGAGATTTGATTTGCTAAAGGTTTAATGTTCTTGTCTGCATTTCAAAGTTTGGAGTGAAATTGTGAATCATCCTTTTTTAAAATTGAGTCATCACTTTTCACGGTTACCTTCTAGAATAATATATTATTCCCCAAATTGATCTCCCATGGATATCCTCTTCAAATTAAACCTTCTCCCCTTCATATCTTCCAATGTGAGGGAGAGTTTGCTGGTATTAACCGATAAAGATGTAACCGGTACATGGTAAAGACGTATTGTCATTGATTGGCAAGGAGGTGTTGTCATTTATGACTAGGGATGCCTACAGTGTTCAACCAAGGAACCAAGGACAGGTCAGGTACAACCAACAATAATAAGCGCAAGGGGAGAGACTGGTTTGGACTTGGACGGGTGACATGCAATGAATAAGAAAAGACATTGTCTCGGTTACTGCTAAAGCTCTAACTGATCATCAAAACAACTGGTAACTGGTAATGGCGCAACCAAGGATTCAACTGGTATAAATAGAGAAAGGAATGGTGATAGATGAAGGTTTTTACCTATGCACAACCTAAGGATATGAACCGATCAATGAAGATGTCATCAAGAATGATGAACCAGAAAGATAGAGTCGACAAACACTTGTGTGACTCTTTGACCAGGATTTGTTGCACAAAATTCGGACGACTTTGTGTTATCAAGAAGATCGATGCAAGGCGCGAATGAAGGTTTTAATGCCAAAGTTTATGACATTAAAACATGGAGAAATCTCTTGTAAAGGAAAGCTTTCGACACACATTTGTCGTTTCTTTCATAAAGTAAAAAAAAACACATGGCATACATTAGATGTTTCCTCAGTGAACTGAGACTCCACTGGCGATGGATCCAAAGGTGATCTTTAAACAAGTTGTGCATGTAAAAAGTAGAAAGGGCAAGAAGCCTATATATTCCTCATCCTATGAAGAATATTGTTTTCCTTCGTTCTGCCAAAGAAAAAGAGTGAACATGTACGTTGAAAGAAGCTACAAAGGTGAAAAAGAGAAGAAAGGAAGAGTGTGCAAGGAAGCACAACAGAAGAAGGAGAACATACCTGAGGTGACTGGTGATGATTCTCTATTGGAAAGCACAACAATCTTATCAGGCTCAACAAAGTCATTTATAAAAGATCAAACCCTCTATTGGTCTCTGATAATTGCAATAGCAAAATCTCAGTATTTTGGGTGGACATTAATAGGTCTATTATATTAAATCTCTTAACTGGATGACATCTGTGTAGGTGTTTTATGCCCTCTAACCAAGCAGGTTCTAACAGACCTCTGATTGATTGTGCTAGAACTCTAATGATTTAGAAGGATCTTCCCCATCACTTTTGGAGAGAAGCTATCAGCACTGCAGTGTATACACTAAACCAAGTTCAAGTTAAGAAAGGAATTGGTAAGACTCTCTACAAGTTATGGTTTGGTCACACTCCCAGTGTGGGCTACTTTAGAATTTTTGGTAGCAACTGTTACATCAAAAGAGATGTTTACTTTGGTAAGTTTGAACCAAAAAGTGATGTAGGCATATTTCTGGGTTATTTCACCAGAAGAAAAGCCTACCGTTGTCTGAATAAAAGGACAGGAAAAATTGTGGAAAGCATCAATGTAAAGATTGATGAATATTCAAAACCAAAGGAAAATATCAGTAATGATAAATTAGACTGTCATCAGGAACAAGATGATGAAATTCATTTGGACTTTAATGAAATGATTGTTGCTGATGAAGAAGAAGAACAAGTATATAGACTCGTGGAGTAGGGTAATTTACCTAAGCCAGGAAGGGATCAGGACGATGAACAGAAAATTACTCATGACCTTGCTGAAGATATTGCTCAACTACTATATAGACCGGGAACACCGATCGATTCAGCCAAGGTATGTCACATATCATTCCACTGATAATATTATTGGTGACAAACATGCTAATATTCTGACCAGGAGAAAGGCTAGAGAAAGTATTTGCTTACTTTCGAGTATAGAGCCCAAAACCACCAGAGAGGCTTTGGAGGATGAGAATTGGGTCAAGGCAATGGAAGAAGAGATTGAACAAAATGAGAAGAATGAAACATGGACTCTTGTTCCAAGACCACAGGACAAGAATGTTATTGGAACCAAGTGGGTATACAGAAACAAATTAAATGAAGAAGGAAAGGTGGCAAGGAACAAAGCAAGGCTAGTCTGCAAAGGATACGCACAGGAGGTAGGACTAGATTATGGAGAAATATTTGCCCTTGTGGCCAGACAAGGAGTGAGAATCCTACTCGCTTATGCTGCTCATAAAAGGTTCAAAGTATACCAGATGAATGTAAAGTCTGCATTTCTGAATGGTATATTGGAGGAAGAAATTTACATAGAATAGCCAAAAGGCTTCTCATCAACAAAGAAAAGTGGTATCATCTATAAACTGAAAAAGGCACTTTATGGGCTAAAACAAGCCCCAAGAGCTTGGTATGAAAGGTTACATTCATACCTCCTGACCATAGGATTCATAAGAACATGAGATAATAGCAATATGTATCTCAAGATTGACAAAGAAGGGAATGTTATTGCTAAAATATTTGTGGATGACATCATCTTTGGAGGAGATGACAAAATGAGCAAAGACTTCGCTGAGGAGATGAAGAAAGAATTTGAAATGTCCATGATTGGAGCCATAAAATTCTTCATTGAACTACAACTCCATCAGCTAAAAGAAGGTATTTTTATTTCTCAGTCCAAGTATGTTAAAGAAATTCTTAAATCTTTTGGGCTAAAAGAATCCAAACCGGTTGGTACACCAATGATAACTAACCTCAAGTTATCAAAGGAGAACGATGCAAAAGATGTGAATGAAACATTGTATCGATCAATGATTGGCAAGTTACAGTATCTTGTACATAGTAGACCTAATATTGCACATGCAGTAGGCATTGTAGTCAGATTCTCTACTAACCCAAAAGAAACACATTTAATAGAAGTGAAGACAATTTTCAGATACCTAAAGGGTATTGAGGAGTATGGCCTATGGTTTCCTCACAAAGGAGTATGGCCTATGGTTTCCTGATGCAAATTGGGTTGGTAATATTGATGACAGAAAAAGCACTAGTGGAGATGCATTCTTTCTTGGAGAAAGAATTGTGTCATGGACGAGTAAGAAGCAAAACAACATTTCACAGTCCATAGCAAAAGCTGAGTATGTTGCTGCTACAATCAATTGCACAGAGGTGATCTGGATCAAACAGATATTGGAAGGAATCCAAGAACAGGTACCTGGACTGATTGCAATTTACTGTGACAATACAAGTGCAATAAATATATCTAAGAATCCTGTCATGCACTCTAAAACAAAGCACATTGCTACAAAGTACCACTATCTAAGAGAGCAAGTGCAAAATAAAGAGGTAAAACTGGAGTATGTTCCTACAAAGGAACAAGTTGTTGACATATTCACAAAGCCTTTACCGAAGAGTACCTTTGAGTATCTTAGAGGTAAATTAGGGATAATGCCCCTTCCTGATCTCCAGTAACAAGACAAAGATGTTCATCAATCCATTGTGTGTCAACAGAGGATTCAGCCTCATCCTAACAGGATTGGTGATAAAGAACTGCTACTAGAAGGGGGAGCAGATTTCATGAAGGTAGTCTTTTGACTAGCCTTTGGCATTATTGTCAAAGGGGGAGATTGTGTTATTGGTGAAGATGAAGACCAGACTGGTAAGTTATGTAAGTTGTGGTGTTTTGCCATCAATGCAAAAGGGGGAGATTGTTGGAATTAAGCAGTAAAGATGTAACCAGTACATGGCAAAGAGGTATTGTCATTGATTGGCAAGGAGGTGTTGTCATTTATGACTAGGGATACCTACAGTGTTCAACCAAGGAACCAAGGACAGGTCAGGTAGATTTGACAATGATAAGCACAAGGGGAGAGACTGGTTTGGATTTGGACCGGTGACATGCGGTGAGTAAGAAGAGGCATTGCCTCGGTTACTGTCAAAGCTCTAACTTATCATCAAAGCAACCGATAACCGATAATGGCGTAACTGGAAATGGCGCAATCATGAATCCAACTGGTACAAATAGAGAAAGGAATGGTGACAAGTGAAGGTTTTTATTTGTGCACAACCTAAGGCTATGAACCGATCAATGAAGATGTTATCAAGATTGATGAACCTGGGAAAGTCACAGTTGACAAACACTTGTGTGACTCTTTGACCGGGATTTGTTGCACAAAATTCGAATGACTTTATGTTATCAAGAAGATTGGTGCAAGACGCGATTGAAGGTTTTAATGCCAAAGTTTATGGCATTAAAGAATGGAGAAATCTCTTGTAAAGGAAAGCTTTCAACACGCGTCTGTCGTTTCCTTCATAAAGCAAAAAAAAACACATGACATGCATCAGATGTTTTCTCAGTGAACTGAGACTCCACTGGGCGATGGATCCAAAGGTGATCTTTAAACAAGTCGTGCATGTAAAAAGAACAAAGGGCAAGAAGCCTATATATTCCTCATCCTGTGAAGAATATCGTTTGCCTTTGTTCTGCCAAAGAAAAAGAGTGAACATGTACGCTAAGAAAAGCTACAAAGGTGAAAAGGAGAAGAAAAGAGGAGTGTGCAAGGAAGCACAACAGAAGAATGAGAACATACCTGAGGTGATTGGTGATGATTCTCAATTGGAAAGCATAGTGATCTTATTAGGCTCAACAAAGCCATTTCTAAAATATTAAACCCTCTATTGCTCTTTGACAATATCAATAGCAAAATCTCAGTATTTTGGGTGGACATTAACTGGTCTCTTCTATTAAATCCCTTAACTGGGTGACATCTATGTAAGTGTTTTAATCCCTCTAACCAGGGAGGTTCTAATAGGCCTTATTTCCTAAATCTTTTAACCAGATCGCATCTAACATTGCATTTGTAATCTTTTAAGAGGGAAGGCTCCTTGTAGGGTGCAATTCAGAAGAGTGCAAAATTTGTAAGGTTTCCTCACACCGTAGTTTTCTCCCTATTTGGATTTCCACGTGATAAATTTAGTGTTGTTTACTGTTTGTTTATATGATGGCTATTTCTATGATAGAATCTATTCTACTTACAATTTTGATTAGACTATATAAGATTTGGTTCAAAAGTTTTAATGGGTGCTGATTCACCCCTCCCCTCTCAATACTGGTTGAGACCATCAGAGTTGCTCTTCTTCATTATGTTTTTCCCTTTGCAATGGTCACAACCCTTCACAATTACCATGCAATCCCACTCTGATTTGAAGTTCCAATTTTCTTACTTTTATTTATTTTTGCTGAGTTTTCTGAATTTTTTTTTGTTTTTGCAATTTTATGTTTGTGTTTTTTTTTTCAAATATTGAAAATAAATGCAAGAAAGAATAATTGAAACCAACTTTGAAATAAAAACTAATAAATATTTAATAAACTTAGGATTTTTATTCCAATTAATGTAATCTGGTACATACTCTAGTTCCAATGCCTCAAGCCAGTCAATGATAATATCAACATATAATCAAAGCAAGTTTGATATTATTCCTATCAGCAGCAAACTAGTATCTCATAAATCTGATAATGAAATAATAACCCTGCTTTTTCAATGTTTAGGATTAAAATGCCTTGCAAGGAGAATGTAATATCTATTGATGAAAGGTTGTGAGCTAATGAAATTGTAAGATTTGAAATAATATTGAGCTATGGTGTCAAAATATTTCAGATCTGTTCCTTATTCAAAAATAACAATGAAACCTTGTCCTTTCCACTGCTACAAACTAAAAAATGAATTACTTTTGTAGTATTAATTAATTGCTATGAAGCCCAATGCAACCCCTTGGGTAATCTTTCACACTTGCAGACATTCAAATTTGTGAAGGATTTTGTCTTCACAAATAATTCATGCCAAACCCTAGCCCTGAGAGCCATAAAATGGCAAAGATGAATTCTCCAAAACAATAATGATTTAAAAGATGCCTAAAATAATCACCCCAAAGTAATTGGATGAAATGAATGGCTGATGGTGATGGCGTTTGGAAAATTACGTATGATTTACAGTAGCTGTAAAAGCCCCTATTTTATGTTGTGCCACTATTTCAACCATGCACATTCAGGGATCAGTTAGATAGCTGTAAAAGCCCCCAGCATCTTCAGCACAACACCAAAAAATGGCAATGTGAAACTGTAGCTCGTAAGCAGGCACAAAGGATAACGTTGAAGCTCAACATGAAACAAAAGAGCATGAATCATAGAAGTCTCAAACAATTCAAAGAAAACAGCCCCAAGTTACAGACCTGGTAAGCATTGGCGTTAACCAATGCTGTGAACCAACTACAAAAATAAATTTTTGAAAGAGTTTGGAGTTCCAATTAAATCATTTACCATAAGAAGATATTACAACAATCTTATGGTTTAGTTGGAAGTCATATCATTTTCAATCATAAAATTAATGGAAAACCAGGTTTTATGTTGTGCCACTATTTCAACCATGCACATTCAGGGATCAATTAGATAGTTGTAAAAGCCCCCAGCATCTTCAGCACAACACTAAAAAATAGCAATGTGAAACTGTAGCTCAAAAGAAGGCACAAAGGATAAGGTTGAAGCTTAACACAAAACAAAAGAGCATGAATCATAGAAGTCTCAAACAATTCAAAGAAAACAATCCAAGTTACAGACCTGGTAAGCATTGGGGTTAAGGATCAAAATGATTACATAGACACTGTAGATCAAGAAGAATAAAAATGTCCATCCCAGACAAATATAATCCTCTTTACCTCGTATTTGTTAATCATGGTTCATTTTCACAAATTTATGCATAATTATGATATACAGCCTACAAAAGGATCAATTTGTATCTATTAACTTTTCGTCAACAATAATTCTACTTCATACAATGATAAAAGTGATTCCATCTGTTTCATAATGGTGAAGTTGTGCATTCTATTGTGTTTAAAAATTGAAGAGAATGCATAAAATGTCTTGGTTTAAAAATTGAAGAGAAAGCATAAAATGTCTTTCTTCTACAATGGTCTCAATTCTTAGTATTCTCTTCTGTTTGTTGACAACATACATTTCAAAAAGCATAAATGGTGCAGAAAAGCAGCTATTCAACATATCATTTTATTTGTTGGTAAATTAGGTATTTCAATAAATTATAGAGGATAAATTTATAAGGACATGTAAAATATGTGATAATGTTATTTGATATAACTCACATTCATCTAATGACAGCCGCATAAAGTCCTTGGACAGATACACATCAGCATAAAGAAGAAACTTTAGAAACAACTTACAAGGACATGCACCATGGATAGAGTAATCTTTGTCCCAGCAAGCTCAATTGATCAAGCATTGTTTCTGCATCTCGAAGAGAACCATCAGCCTTAATGGCTATAAATCCAATGCATCGGTGTCAACATATAAGTTTTCTCAATTGCAAGTTTTTGCAACCCACTTACTATTTCTGATTCCTTGATCTTTGAAAAGAGATATTTTTGGCACCTTGAAACCGTAGTGTCGGGTAGTTTATGCTTGTTAGTAGTAACAAGTATGAAGACAACATGAGCTAGCGGTACCATGTTTGAGATATCAGCATATGGCATTTGCCAATGATAAATATTTTGAACCAGGAGAAAGATGGAGCTAAAGCAACATTCTTGAGCAGACATTTGACTTTCTCTAGCCCATTGCTATTTGTAACATCCACTTCTCTCACATCTCCACTCTTAACAGTAGCAAATGCAGTACATTCTCTACAGTCCACAGGGCCTTAGTTCCTCAAGAGAGATATGTTAATGTTTTGGTAGCTGCATGAATATCATTCATACCTGTGTTGATTTTATCTACATTTCATGTTCTCTGAGTATATTTCTGCTATGATGGACTGTGGTCATCTCTCCTAGATTCGATCACTTGTATGGTTGATTATGTTCATTTCTTATCTTCAGCGGAAACTCCTTCATAACTTTATGTTCTGCTGTGTTCATTCTCTATATTCACATCATTGGAGTTGGACATTATTATTATGTTTCACTTCAGCTGCCGCAATGTATATTGCCTTATATTCTGAAGATGTTTCCGTATTCCTTTGTAACTGGCTCCGCCCAGTTTTCATGGAAACAATAAATAAGTGTATTTAAGCTTTAGCTGAGGTGGAAATATCATGCGGGCTTTCCTTTCCGATTCACGTGGATGTGGCATCGCTGGAAGATTTCTTTCCTTCATTGTATGTAACTGCCATCGATTTACTTCATGTAACAGCAATGTCTTTTCACATTCTTTTCTTATCGATTGTATAGAGGACCTGCTGATGGTGTATCATCTTCTTCAGTTTTTGGTCGAAAGCTCAGTGCGGATAAAAGCTCTGATGTTTCCTATGTCTGAAGAGAAGGTTCATGTTCGTGATGTTGAAACGGTAATTGCATGTTTCCATGTATGAGAGATTTAGCATGATCTTTTGGGAGAGACGAATTTAGTGTGATATTCATGTGAGCAGAATACAGTGTGTGTTCTGTATGTGTTGAGAATTCTATGTTTGTATTTGTGAATTGAGAAAGAGATTCTTATCTCCTTATTTTGTAATCATCATGTAGCAAATTCAGGGTGTGATTTGAGTGACTCACAAAAGTGTTGTCATTACTGTGAGCATTTCTTTCTCTGTAAATGTTTGTTGTGTGATCACAGACTAAGTGAAGAAGACATTCATTTGTCTTAGCTTGTGAAGCATTATTTGGAGCATTCAATAAAGAATCTTTTTTTGGGTGTGGCTGGGTTTTTCCCTCAAGTAGGAGGGTTTTCCTAGGGTAAATAATTGTGTCAATCTGTTATTTGTGTTCTTAGATATCTGATATTTGTGTTAATGCTATTCTGGTTTGTGAAAACTTAACAAAATACAATTCAGAGCTGTTACAAATATTCTAGCTGTTGATGTCTTTCCTGTACCATGAAGAGCTTGGAAGAGGTAAACGGGCAGAATACAGTGTGTGTTCTATATGTGTTGAGAATTCTATGTTTGTATTTGTGAATTGAGTCAGAGATTCTTATCTCCTTATTTTGTAATCATCATGTAGTAAATTCAGGGGTGTGATTTGAGTTAATGACAAAAGTGTTTTCATTACTGTGAGCATTTCTTTCTCTGTAAATGTCTGTTGTGTGATCACAGACTAAGTGAAGAAGACATTCATTTGGAGCATTCAATAAAGAATCTTTTTTCGGGTGTGGCTGGGTTTTTCCCTCAAGTAGGAGGGTTTTCCCAGGGTAAATAATTGTGTCAATCTGTTATTTGTGTTCTTAGATATCTGATATTTGTGTTAATGCTATTCTGGTTTGCGAAAACTTAACAAGATACAATTCAGAGCTGTTACAAATATTCTAGCTGTTGATGTCTTTCCTGTACCACGAGGAGCTTGGAAGAGGTAGACAAGGGCAACTTTCCCTTTTAAAACAGCATTAATTAGAGATTGCGCAACCATGTTCTCCCACCAATTTGTCAAAGGACCTTGGCCTATATTTCTGACTCAAACTTCTGTGCATGTCTTTGTAGACTGTTAATTTATTACTTTCAGATGTTAGAGAACCCTCCAGTTTTCGGCAACATTTGTGTCTAGACCTTTTCCTCTTCAGTCTACTAGCCTCCATCAGCATGGAGGAGTGTGTTGGTTGTGATCTGCACAACACCCATAAATAAGAAGTTCCCAAAATAAGGTGGAAGCAAGGGAGGTTTAACCATGTCCCTGCAATTAGCCAGCACTTGGAAATATATGATTTCTTCCAGAGGCACCTCGTCAGCTCTGATTACACATCTCCAAAATTGTGAAGCCACTACAACAAAAGAGCTCAAAGCCCCACTTAAATTTTTCACCTCGTAAATCATATCCTCTGTAAAGCACAATGTTGAGCTTATTACTTTTGTTGTCCTTTTGGGACCCCCAATTTTTAGAGAAACTCCTTGGTCTTTTCCACATTCCAGTTGCCAGATATCTCAATTTTGCATACCGAATTTCACCCTGAAATTATGTTGAACCGGTGATAAACATCCCAACCCACAAATATTTTAACTTGTTCACTGGCAGGCACAAACAGGATCCTAAGAGACCAAGAGAACTGAACCTCAATATGTACACAATGAATGAAACCTAGTCGGGATACTCTGCTCCTCAAATTATATCACAATCTCTTACAAAACCAATCCGGAGACAGGAAATGAAAAAACAAACATTTAAAAATACCCTATATAAGCAAAAAATCAATTTTCCAGCAGTAAAATATGATAGTAAATAATGTATAGGTATTTATAAAATGTCCCAAACCAGCAAATGCTCAGCAATAGTTTCTAAATTGTTATATCTTGTTCAAGATATATACCTGATCCTCATATTTTCATCTCCAAAGACATGATTTCTAGAATCATCTATAAACAGCAAGTCACATCGAGCAACAAAACAGCCCACATATTGAACATATTTTTCATAAGTCAACATGTTGAGAAACTAGCTCCACTCTACTAAATCAAAAAAGTTTCCACTAATTTGAACCTTGATTAATCAGTAAATAGGATCCATGAAAACAGGAAACATGTCAGAGTCTAATAAGTTGAGAGGCTACCAAAATATGACCACAGAAAATAAAAGCACACAGTCTACAGACAGTATTTTTAAACTACATATCTTAAAAAACAAAAAGTATATCTTGTTCAAGATATATACATGACCCTCGTATTTTTATCTCGAAAGACATGGTTTCTAGAATTTACTATAAACAGCCAGTCATATCCCTCTAATTTTAATGAGCAACAAAACAGCCCACACATTGAACATATTTTCATGTCATGTCATCCATTGAAACAGACTTAACTTCTTTATTGAACTGCACAAGACTAACCCTCTAAGGGGAAGTAGATTGAAATGATCTGACAACGACACAAATATGATAGTAAATAATGTGTAGGCATTTATAAAATGTCCCATAACCAGCAAATGCTCAGCAATAGTTTCTAAATTGTTATATCTTGTTCAAGATATATACCTGATCCTCATATTTTCATCTCCAAAGACATGATTTCTAGAATCATCTATAAACAGCAAGTCACATCGAGCAACAAAACAGCCCACATATTGAACATATTTTTCATAAGTCAACATATCGAGAAACTAGCTCCACTCTACTAAATCAATAAAGTTTCCACTAATTTGGACCTTGATAAATCAGTAAATAGGATCCATGAAAACAGGAAAACATGTCAGAGTCTAATAAGTTGAGAGAGGCTACCAAAATATGACCACAGAAAATAAAAGCACACAGTCTACAGACAGTATTTTTTAAACTACATATCTTAAAAAAATATATCTTGTTCAAGACATATACATGACCCTCGTATTTTCATCTCCAAAGACATGGTTTCTAGAATCTACTATAAACAGCCAGTCATATCCCTCTAATTTTAATGAGCAACAAAACAGCCCACACATTGAACATATTTTCATAACTCAACATGTTGAGAAATTAGCTCGAGTCTTCTAAATCAATGAAGTTTCCACTAATTTGAACCTTGATTAATCAGTAAATAGAATCCATGAATACAAGAAGACATGTTGAGAGAGGCTACCAAAATATGACCACAGATAATAAAAGCACACAGTCCAACATCTTGGTGATAGGAAGAATATCTATAATTAAAAGTTTGAATGCCATAGTGTCTTAAGTGTACTTATTGCAATAAATATTATATATCATGAAGACCTTATTGCTTCATGTAATTAGTGCATCTATTTTATAAATGCCTTAGCCACCGATGCACTATCTGTTTAAATTCAACCTGCCCTATGAAATGGTCATTTACAAACAGTGATACATTTTCTCCTAGTCAATATTCATAAGGAAAAAAGAATAGTAGCAAGATTAAAGACAAACTGCAAAGATTGATTAAAATGCAATCTAAAAGGATGGTCATAGAATACAACACCTAACAACATGGAGTTGAAAGAAGAGCTGGAAATGTAAAAGGCTACACGCCAAAAACTAAATTGATTGAATTAAGAGACTTCAACAAATATCTTACAAAACAGAACAACTCTTGCATGCATCCAATAAATTGCAAAAAGACTAGGAAATTTAGGAAGGCATTGTTGTCTCTATATTATTTTCAACAATATTGAGGTTCTATAGTACACATTAAAAATTGCCACTTGTATTGAATACACTATCCAGTCCATTCAGGAAAGACATGGAGGACTACCTGCAGCATAGTCAACAAAGTTGAAGTGCATGAAAAAAAAAGTTAAATATACCTACAATCATGCATGTAATCCTCTGTTCTGCACTTGGTGGCTTCATAACCCAAGTGTGAGAAGAAACTGAAAACAACCAATGTTTACAAATACTTGCCATTTCTTTTTAAATAAACTATTATATAATTTAACAAAAACATCACACAAGAATAAAACATCACTGAGATAAGCAAAAACTTGACAGAAATATCCCAACTCTAAGGAACAAAAGGAAAAATGTGAGAAAAATGAGGTAACACAAAAAAGATTACATAAAATGCAAATATAATCCACCTGCACATAGCCAGGCTGCAATTATAGGCTGCAATTAAAGTATCCTGACTTTGATTGCCTTTAACGAGTTGTATGCATTCATTCATAGATTAATTTTTCAATATTAATCAACTGTTGCAAAAAGACCTTCAAACAATTTAGTGATTACCTGAGTGCCCCTCGAGAGAGACCCCAAAGATTGTTGAACGCCTCAATGAATTTCACGGGATATGGTGTTGCTGATTCCTCCTTGCATATTAGATGAAATACAAATAGATGCAAATATCTCATCAGTGTTGCCCCATTCAAAATGCATGAAAACATATACAAAATACAGTAGAAAAACTGAAAAGAAAAACTTCAAACACAAAAACTAAATAAAAACATAAAAGGAGGCATGGCCATGCTAGAATGACAATGGAAGGCAAACAAAACCAAAACAAAAATTGAATAGGGAACAATGTGCCCTGCTTCCAAATAAACTGTTCATAAATAGAAAGTGAACTGGTGCTTTTTAAAACGGTTATATGGAAACCCATGATTTGTATGCCCTTGATTTGTTCTCATCCGATTGCTCTGGTTTGAGTACCGTTGAGAAAAAAAAACACCAGCATCTTTTTCAAACGGTGACAAGGAAAAATCAATGTATGGAAAAATACCGATCATTCCATGCATGCCCTTGATTTGTACCGTTGAGAAAAAAAAATCCAAGCATATTTTTTCAATACATGCTTTTTAAACCTGACCATTCGATATATGCCCTCGATTTGCTCTCATCTCGTGGCTCTGGTTTGAGAACCGTTGAGAAAAAAATCCAAGCATCCATGGCTGTAATTTGGTTTGAGTCTTTGTGGATCTAACAATGCTAGCCGATTTAATTTGATTTAATTTACTTCGTTGTGAATTTAATTTGATTTACTTCTTTGTGAATCTTGAATAAACCATTTAAAAAAACAGATGCTTTTTTTCATTAAACAGACATGTAATAAGATGCTTTTTTTCCCGAAAATTTTACGAAATATTTAAATTATATAAAAATTGGATAAAATATATATTTTAATTTATAAAAAGGAGATATTTTTTTAGAACAAGTGAAATTGTGAACAACAGTTCTTGAAGATTTTGCAAATGGGATTGCAAGCAAAGTGGGCTTAATATTGGAGGAAACTCTATGGTTAAACGCACTTAAGCTGGAGTGGTACTTGAATGGGTGACAGGTCTTGAGAAGTCTCAACGCTTCACCATTGTGAGCATCACCAAATGCAATGAAGTGTTCCATTCATTCTCATGAGAGATGTGCTCTTGTGAACCACTAATCATGAAACATGGATCAATGAGTTTGACTCACATAGATGCAATGAGTGCTAAGTGTTCCATTTATTCTCGTGAGAGATGGGTTCTTGTGAACTACTACTCATGAAACACGGGTCAATGAGTTTGACTTGAAAATTACACAATTGAATCTTGATAGCAATATCACATATTTTAATTTCGATTAACTAAATTTATTATTTTAATTTAGTTTAGTCAAATTTTATTTACAAAATATTCTTTGAAATATAAAAGGTAATCTAAATACCTAGTTAATGTCTCTTAGAAAAATTAACATGTCAAGTGGGTTCTCATAATCCTTGTCATCTCAAAAAAATATGTTATAACAAATTGTTAATCCAATATATAATGCCTTTCACAAATAGAATGCCTGGGAGGAAAACAAGACTTACAACTCTTTTGCAAATATTATCCTAGTAAGCCAAATCCAAAATAACTTCTTGTAAATGCTATTATAACAAGCCAAGTCCAAATTTGGGAATTGAATGGGTGGTTAAGTCAAATTGTGGAATATATTAACTCATTAGAGTACATTATATCTTATGTATGTTAGAAAGGAAACCATATTGTGGACGCAATTGCTAAGTCAACGATAGATTTGATAGTGGAGGAAGAGGACACAATGTCTCCAAATGAATGACACACTCTATTTTGCCATCATGTTGTCACCACGTGAACTCCCACGCTTAAAGAGATCAGACAAGAAAAAAATATTTATGAATCAAGTTGGAGAAATTAAGGAGAGTACAATAGCCTATATTAGCAATAGGAGAATGGATGTCATAATGAAAGTAGTAACAAGCATGGACACTGTCATTTGTTTAATGGTGAGGAAGAGGCTAATGACATTATGTGGTGACGTCTTCCAAACGAGATTCATATAGGTGTTCAAAACTAGAGCAAGGGTGGTGCTTCATGTGTTAAGATTGGTTGTGGGTGATACAATCAGTATCAATCAGTATCATATTAACTTTGACATAGCTTCAATGTTTCTTGCATTGCTACTTCATAGCAGGGAAGTAGAGATGACCCTTTGTAGCTGAATGTGGTGTGGGGAATTGGCATGGATGTTCTAGAAAGACATAGAAAAGCTTAGGTGGGTGTTGACTTCCTAAAAGGTTGTGTAGAAGGGGTTAAGATAGGTGATGGTGAGTAGGCCTACAAACTGACTGAAGCGGATGGAGGAGGACAAGTCCAGGTAAGTTGGGTGTTTCAAGATGTTTTTATAGATACATATGTATATTGTATCTCTATAACTAGTAGAGTTTAGTAGCATATCTAGTGTAGGTAGTCCTTGTCTACAGTTGGCAAGGTGGTTGTGGTTGCATGCCATTTTTTATCTCCAAATTTCCCTAATGTAATAGCAGTATCATGGATAGTTTAGGATAGTAGATAGTATAGTAGACAATATAGGTAGATTGATGGACCAGTGGTGGTTGTTGGCCATTTTGGTTGCTCGATGGGAATTTTTCTTATAGAATTTTTGCATATTCGGGACTTGGTGTTGTAATTTTTTAATCTTAATATATGGGTGTGACCCCACTTAGTCACATTTATTTATCAAAAATATTAATAATATGGTAGATCATTATATTTAAAAAGTTAGACAACATCATTGAGGGTAAGAGACATGAAAATTTGGTTGAAAGTTTTGAAGAGGTTGGGATTGAAAATTTGTAAATTACTCCACTAGTATGTTGCACCACTTAATAAGAAATCTAAAATTTGGACTCAAATTATGGCCCACCTTGTCATGCAAGGATGTCTACTTCTAAGGACAAAGGTGTAAAATTATTCAATCAGCTATGCACGTGAAATGTGTGTTCTATCATGTGTTGATCTATCAACTATTACATGTAGTTCTATGCACCATATCATCATTAAAGACCTTGAGAATTGTCTCCCATTTGGTAAGGTATTTTTCACCTAGTTTGATCTCGGAAGAACTTGGAATATCAGCACTTATAATAAATGGCATTATACTAGATCACCAAACAAGAAGCAAACTCCTAGTCCATTGTCTTTATTACTTAGACGTAATTTAGTGTAGCTAAGTTTCAAGGAGTTTTTTGTAACCTAAATTTGACCACTACTCTATGGATGATGTGATAAATTGAAACTAGATTTAGTCTTGTATTTTAAACAGTTCTTACTATATTTTACTATTGAAAGCAAGTTCACGATTATTGACAATGGCGTAAGGAAAGATGTTAAACCTAATTATTGTTCCATGAATTTTTTGACTCTAACAATAAACTTGTTATGGTGATACAAGGCAAAAAAATGATTATTCTTATTAAATCAATAAATAATGATCAAAATGACATGTAGGAACCTAAATTTATGATCTTTACAATGAAATCTAGATACATGTCTACCCTAGCCATGTCAATAATAGGAAGGTGTTGTAAAGACCTTAACAATTCAATGTACCCTTATTGCATTGAAATATGTCACATACTCCTATAAAAGTTCTTGCATCCTTCTAAAGGTCATCTCGTAATTAGTCTACTTGATATGCTCATAAATCTTGAAAAACACAAGTGACCCATGTTAATTTCCTTGTTGATCACAATAAACATTCTCAACATTTAATGTGTTATTTTTCTTTCATATTTGATTAGTTGAAGAAAGGTATGTGGAAACCCTTCTTACACCAATATACTCAAATATTCCATGAAAAGTGTCCATACAATTCATATGTTGGTCAAGATCATAATGCAACCTCAATTTGAAATGCTCATACACATCATAAAATTTATGATACATTACTCCCCGCATGATGATGTGATGCACACCACGAGATGTTAATGCATATCCAAACCATTCCACCCGAAAGTTGGACACCTAACTCCTCTTGTGACAAATTCTACTTGTCCTCCAAATACGACAATAACTCTTCCATAGGAAGATAAAATTACTAGAAGATGAAATACTAAGTGTTGGGATATCATGCAAATATGTGTTTCAGAGATTGTTGTCACATATTTGAAGAGATGTGTTGTCATTAATGTCAACATATTTCTTTATTTTGGCAGTGTTGTAGAGATGTTGTTGGAATATTCAATGAGGAGATTTGTTTGGTATGGCTTTTGTATTGAATATCAGATGTTGCAAAGGTACAAATGGCTTCAAGAATGTCTATAGTTGATCTTTGCCAGTCTGTAGAGGTTCACTTGTTGATTTGAGAAAGTTGTAAATGGTTGATCAAAGACTGGTATTTTGGATGTTTGGGAAGAGACAGTGTTTAATTTTTGGATCGGTTATGTAATATTTATGGTTGCTAACCTGGCGGTGAGTTGAGGACATGGATTTGTGTCCTCAACTCGAGTGGTTAATGATTTGGTTGTTGGAAATCTATATTTCTTGAGTAATAGAGGTTATTATTTGGTGTTCTTGATGAACAATACATAGATGATGGTGAATTTTGAGATAGAGTTATTTTTGTTGTTACTATGGCATTTCATGTTTCTTGTTGATGTTTGTAGATTGTGTCCTATTCATGTTATTGGAATGCATTGAGTTATGTGATCAGACTTGGTGATTTTCATGTAGCGTGTTGTTGTTCTTAGTGTTATTGGTTGACTTGATGGTGTAGTGTGTTGTAAAGTATTGTGGTGTGATTTATGGATCTGGAACATGTTCAAGGATGAAGATTTGGATCCCTACTATGTCTTAGCCATTATGTTTTGGATTGCATTAAAGAATGTATTATATTGATGTAATATTTTGTAAATAGGTCTTTGGCCGACCTTGTGGAAATAAGTGGATGGAATGTATAAAACAATATAATCATTTGTAAATGTGAAGGCATAAGCGATGATTATGATGTTATGCGAAGAGGTATGATTAGAATATATACTTGAGGTAGAGATTTGATGTACTTCATTAGAGTTTTATTGGCATGACAGAGATGATATCAGTCAATTCATGATTAGTGGATTGTAGTACATAGTGGATTGGTGTCCATCTATTTGTTGTAAGGAAGTGAGCCTTCATTTGGGTTGTAGCCCTTGTTGTATCTGAGTAGTGAGCTCTAAGAAGTGTGCCTAAATGCATGTGCATTTTCCTTGTATTACTCTTAACTAGGTATAGTGCTTTTAATAGAGTACATTATCTTGGGTTTGATCCTCACTATGGTTTTTCCCCTAACAGGGTTTACACGTCAAAAATATTGGTGTTATGTGTTGTGGTCTTTCTTTAATATTTATCACACATATATGAGATTAAAGGTTTAAGGATTGATTAAGGTTCACCCCCCATCCTGGTCCATTGTGTGTATTACCTTATTTCTAACAATTGGTATCAGAGATGAGTCCTCTTTTGGGGGCTTGACCACTTGAGGAGATTTGGGATGACAACTTTTAATAAGGACAAATTGAGATTTGAAGGCCCTACTATTCCATATGGAAGGGTCAGATGATTACACACCTGAGATGGATCACAAAAGATTATTGGGAAGCTACTAAGAATTCTTACATTCCTCCTATAGACATTTCTACAACTACACCAAATGAGAAGAAGAATTTTGAATGTAATATGAGAGAAAATAAACATTGTTGATTTCCTTATCGAATATAGAATATACAAATGTCATGGAAGTAGAAACTCCACTTGAGGTATGGACAAAGTTAGAGATTCTACATGGAGATGATTGTGTGAAGCAAGCCAAGCTGCAAAATCTAAAATGAAGTATAAAGCATTGGAGATGAGAAAGGATGAGAACATTAGTTCTTACATACTAAAGATCAATGAACTTTTTTGTGGAATCATATGCGCTAGACGAAAATTGGAGGAAGATAAAATTGGAGCATTAGTTCTTACATACTAAAGATCAATGAGCTTTTTTGTGGAATCAGATGTGCTAGACAAAAATTCAAGGAAGTTTGTTGCTATTAAAGAGATCATAGTTGTGACTAAAGTAACAAGAGACACATTGGTTGGTAAGTTATCTACTTTTAAAATGAGAGAATTTGGTGATGCTCTTCCTAAAGTTGAATCTGCATTTAAAGCTACTATTTCTAAGGATAATCAAAGATATGACACTAGTGAAAGTTCATCTATGTATGGATCTAGATATGCAAAGGAATGGAAAGAAATTAAAGAAGGGAAAGGAAGATTGAAAAACTTGAAGATTTTGAAGATACTGCCTAAGGGAGCTGGTAAGTATGAAGGGAAGTTACCTTTGAAATGTTTTTCATGTAATAAGATTGGTCATTTTGCTTCTAGATGTCTTGAGAGAGTACAGAAGCATAAGCTTGGAAAGTTTCAACCTAAATATCAAAAGAAGTGTTATTATGTTGCTAATGAAGGTTTAATTTATGATGAGTCAAAAAAGAGTGAAGATGAGATTGTATTTACTGCTATTAGAGATGAAAATCCTAGTTTATTGAATGAGGAAAAAGCCTTGGTTACACACGTTGAAGAAAGGGATGAATGGGTGATAGAGAATAGTTTTTCACATCACATGATTGGAGATAAGAGGAAATTTGTGAAATTAGAAAAGTATGATGGTGGTGTTGCAATGCCCCACCAAGGAATCGAGGAGAACTTAACCTTAAACATACTACTAAGTTTACATAATAATTTATTTTTTATTAAGAGTTAACAAAATAATAATGATAACAATGTGGAAACAATACAACATAAGATACAAACAAGTACATAAGTACAACTCAATTACAGATAGTGACTCTGAAGGGTTCCCTGATGTAGGATTATGCATACATTAATTTATTATTTTAGATTAAGTATAATTACAAATTTCTCATATTTAAATGAATATCAAGTACAACCTAATATAAAAGAAACATAGATACAACCAATATCATAAGGTATACACAATGAAATTTCTCATATTTAAATGAATATCAAGTACAACCTAATATAAAAGAAACATAGATACAACCAATATCTTAGTCAATCTTCATCATCATCACCATCCATTATAGTAGCAATAAAGCATATTATAATATTAGGCTTGTATTTCATCAATGCGCTATTCTTAATAAGATAACTAAGGAAACCACAAATGCTTCTTTTCAAAAGGCCAATTGTCCACCATTACTGGAGGTCAACATTAGGTTTTATGAGAATAAGGGAGGATTTTTTGATTGAAGATCATAAGAATGACCTTCCCTCCACATCTTCCTTTCCAAAAACTATTATAGTCAAGTCAAGACAAAGCCAGTTCCCAAGTATGGCATCATCTTTGCCTAAGGCGAGTGTGAGATAAACACACAATATTAAAGAAAATGACAATGAATATAATAGCCTCCCTCAACAAAGTACTACTGGAGGTCCTACCCTAGAAAATATTGACAGAGTCTTATTATCAGCGGATAAGATTTCTAAATCAAAGATCGACCTCAAAGAGACTGCCAAAGATGGGGAAGGGGTGGAGCTTGAGGAAGGTGAGTTGGCTATCAAGGATAGTTAGAAACTAGGCTTTATAGAGGAGAGGGTGATAAAAATTCTTGTGAAATTAACGAACCCAAAAGGTTGTGAAGGAGAAGGTGTTAAGGAGAGCCCCTCAATCCCTAAGGATTTGGAAGGAATTTAAAAAGAAACAACAATCTACCTAACTAAAAACAAAGAAGAATCATAAAAAAAGAATAATATCAATCTAGAAGAAATATGCAATGAAGTTATAGATAAATTATTGAAGGGGTGGTTGAAGAAGAAATTGAGAGTGAAAAGAAATAACTTGTAGCCAAAATAATAAAACTAGAAGAATAGGAAAGGAATCAAGAACAACTTATGGAAGATATTGTTGACTTGGGTAGTAATGAGTCAGATGTAGGAGAACCTTCTCTTGGCATTTCTCTTACATATTTTAGCAAAGAGATCCCATATTGTGCAAAAATGAATAAGAAGAGAGGTAGGAAATCATTTTTAGAATTGAGGGAAAATGATGGATTGGCTCTTGAGAAAACAAAGATCACTACATTACTCTATGCAGCGAAGGGGAAGGACCTTCCCATAGAGCCATGAGGATCAATACTTGGAATGTTAGGGACCTCAATTCCCCTAACAAGAAATGGATTCTAAAATATTGCATAATCGATTCTAAACCTAAAATCTTACTAATCCAAGAGACTAAGCTAAACAAAGAATAAGTAGAAGCTCCAAAAAAGAAATTGGGCATTTTGGACTTAGTTAGACTCCCTGCAAATGGTGCTTCAGGTGGTTTAGAGATAATTTGGGACCCTAGATCCATATCATTAATGGTTACCTATAGAAAAAGGAACTGGATGAGTGGGAATGTTGAGAGTGTTGATCCCTAAGTTTTGATGTCTATTAGTGTCTTCAACTTAGTAATTTTCTAGGCAATGTTGGTCGGTCATCACTACAATTGAGCCATCATGTTAAGGCCGAGTTATGCCTAGACTTGTATCTTGTACAATTACTAAGTAGTAGTTATTGCTGAGAAAGATAGTGGTCACCGAGTACTTCAATAATCACCAAGCAGTTTATGCCAAGTTGTATGGAAGTGTCAGTGCTGAGCACCAGTATATGAAGAACAACTAATGTTGAGTGTGAGAGACTTCATATGCTGAGAAAGCCAGATTTGACATATGTGTTTGTAATGGTACAAACACTTAGGTAAACCATTTTGGCTAACATCTATACAATATTTAATGTTTGTTGCGGGAATCATGGAGGTGATTATGCCTTATATTTATAATCATTAATCCCTATGTAAGCTATGTAGACTATCAGATTAAGAGAATGCTTAAGCGACATAAGTAGATAATCTAGATCATTGATCTTGATCTAGGAAGTTGATTTGTTGTCTATATAAGATGAGATCTTAATCCTAAAATGATGTATGGTAAGAGTATGTGTATGAATGGAATGAAGGGGATCTCGTATAGGTAGAATAAAGAAGTATTTTGATATAGGCAGAGATCAGTTAAAGTGATCAAGCTAAGCAGTGAAGGGTATAACATTGCCATATTTGATTGAGGAGATCAAACTAACATTGGAAGGAGGAGATATGTTATTAGCGTCATAGTGCAAACTGAAGGATCAGGTACTGATAAATTTTAGCAAGTGAATCAAGGCAAATCTCTTAATAGAGTGGTCCCAATAGGCCTATGCAAATCCCTTAACTAAGTGCTTACTTTGTTGTAAGTTTAAATCCTTTACCAAGGTAGATCGTATAAGTCTGTAATCCCCTAACAGGGTAGACCCCTCATAGGGTAGATCATTAGTTTAAGATCAAAATTTGTAGCCCTAACATGCAAACTTTAATACTGTAGTAGTGAAGATTTGTGGGTGTCATCCCCACCCCAATTTTACCTTTCAAGGGTTTCTGGGTAACCAAAATCTTTGTGTTGTGAGTTTCATTACATGGATGAAGTTAGTATGTTAGATCTATTTCAGTATTGAATTTGATTTTTATGTTATGCAAGGTAAATTTATGTCAAAATGGAATTGATAGTAGATATCTGATTCACCCCCCCCACCCCCACCCCCTCTCAATATCTCACTTCCTATATCAGATTTCCAATAATTGGTATCAGAGCTAGTTTCTTAAAGAATTCTAATCACTTGCGAGCTAAGATCTTGGAAATGGAGGTCTATAAGTTGGGAAAGATCATAGAGAATCATAAGATTGACATTCAACTTGCATTACACTAGCTTGAAGCAGCCAAAGGTGAATTGAAGAAATCCTTAAGTAGAAGGAAAGAATTGGCAATTCAACATAATGATACACTATATCAAGAAGAGGATACTAAAGGTCTATTTGACAATGGAAATCCCACTTGTTACCACCTTTTCTTTCTCGTCATTTATAGGCTTTTGTGTTTTTCTTTCTTTTGAGTTATGTGAAGTAAGCAACGTGTTGCAAAGTCGGTCCCCCCGTTGAACTATCTTAATTCAAAGTTCAAGGTTCAACCATCAGGTGTAAATTGTAACAAGCCTTGGGTGGTAGACAGTCCATGCCTTTTATGATGCTTCATTTCTTTGTAAATGTACTAAGGGGTAGTGCTTCAATTTCAAGCATTCAAAATGATTCAAGTTGAGTTCCAAAGTTCAAAAGTTGCATAAGTTTGATAATCTAGTTTATTGGAAGGAATAAATGCATGTTTTTTAATGCCAACACATGGTTTGATGATTATGAATCATCCAAAGTGGTGCCTAAAGATATAAATACTAGATAATTCAATTCCATTTATGGTCAACATTGACAGATAAGCCAAATGAAAGAATGCAAGAGAAGATGAAGAAATCTGATTTCTGCAGTTTTATATACCTGTACTCAGAGATACACAACTTCCAGCACTGATATAATTTTCTCAATCGCTCCAGTCAGAATTTAGATAACAAGGTTTCAAACTACATATCCGAATATGAGATTGATCCTATGGTTCAGTAAAAATTTATGCCCCCCGCATGGAGACCCATTTTTGTTGTCATAAATATTTCCGTCCGCCCCAGCATTAAAATGTTTTTATTTTTGGTTTGACATATTCAAATGTCAGTTGTCCAATTATCATTTAATATGTTAAGCTATATCTTTATAAACTTTAAAATCAATAGTTTATAAAGATATCATGTTTTTAAAAGAGAAAAACTTTGGGAATGAATGACAAATATTTTCAAGAATCAGTTATGGGATAAAATTGAAAAGTTATGGGAAGTGAAAGAACAAGGGGAAAGTATCCAAGAATCAATTAATTGGAAAAGGGGCTGAAGATTATATATTGGAAGATTTTGATGAGGCAGAGGTTCTTCTTTCCCAACATTCAGTTGGCAATAGGGGAGAGGGAGAACATTTTATGAATTATGTACTTACAACACAGGATTGGAGGAGAGTTTATATTTTATTTTTACTTTTGCAAAGCTGGTCTTTTTGTGCAAATATATGATGAGCAGATGGTCATTATATTAAACATCTAAGAATAAAATAGATTTTGTATGTCTGATCAGTTAGTTTTGATATATGGTTTCTTGATTGAAATAAATATGTGGGTGATTCTAGTAATTCTTAGATGTTGTTTTGCCTCTCTTTTCCAGGATTATAAATGTATTACAAGATGTTAAATTCTCCTTTACTTCTTTGTTTTAGGGATATTAGATGAGCAATTTGTTGGTCGTTCATTCATTTATTTCTAATCTTTTAAATCTATTAATCACATTTTTCCCATGTTGATGGGTAAATGCTAGTGTGCCTTCGTGTCTTTTGGTTAAAGACATATCCAATTGTTTAATTCATTGTAAATATTAAGAGGGAGTTGTACCTCTCAATTTAGAGGAAGATTATCAATTCAATGATAATCTATCCAACTATTAGTAGCATTTGTACTTTCATTTGAGCATTATGAGTCAATTTGTGTTGGTATTTTTGAAGTGAAAATATGTTTACTAATAGATTTTTGACAACTCTACTGGGGATCAAAGCTGAAGATTGGTGCTTTTGATTATTTTCTCCAGTTTTTAAATTATCTCAGTGTAAAAGAGATTGGTGACTCCATGTTATAATTTTCAAAATCTTTTGGTAAAAAAGAGTCCATTGTATTATGGCATTTGTTGTAGCACAGCCATGGAGACCCCAATTTGGGCCTCTTTCTCTATCATGACATTCAACCCTACCTAAAAGGCCAAAAATGTATATTCCTACATTTGCTGGCGATAAAAATAAATGCCTAGAAGATCACATTAAAGCATTCAGTGTTGCCTATAGTATTTTTGGTGTACTGGAGGAAAATGTCTATGTGAGATTTTTTATTGGAAGCCTAATTGGTGAAGATGTAGATTGGTTTCAAAATTTACAAAGTGGATGCATTACCTGTTGGAACAATCTGGAGGTAAAATTCCTTGATTGATTTGGATCTGTAGTTGATATAGGTGAATTATTAGTAAATTTTGTTCAAATCAAGATAGAGGAAAATGAATCTATGAGAAGTTTCATTGACAAATTTAATAGACATGTTGGTAAAATGACTCAAGCAAGTCAACCAACTAAAAATAATCAGTTATCTATTTTTGTTGTTGCATTGCAAACTGAGATCAAATTTTTGTTCAGGCAAAAGAAATTACAAAATTTAAAAGATGCTCAAAGGGAAGCTATGGAAATAGATGATTGTATGAGTTTGAGTGGAATAAAGTGTTTGGATACATATGCTGCAAATATATCTCAATCTAAAATTTATCTTTGTGATCAAAATGTGTAACCAAAGAAAAGCCCTTTACAAAGGAAACCTTTCATGAAAGCAGTGTAGCCAACACAATCTATTTCTTGTTTCCAGAACTGGATTGTTTTTAATAATCAAGACTTCCAATCAACTCCTGTGATTGAAAATAATCCTTCTAGTGTTGCTAGAATACATTATTTACATGTTGAGCATGAGGATGCATTAAAAAATGTGTATGACCATACTACACTATCAGAAAACTCATTAACATGCCCACATGCACCGTTCATTGAGCAAAGATCCAATGATGGAATATTGTATGCAAGCTTGCCTGAAAGCATTTCCTTTTTCAGATTTCAAGTCCTTTACATTTTCTAATGTATTTCCAGTAAGTAATTTTAATCATGCCGGTATGATGGAGCAGTAAGAACAAGAAATGTATAGTGGAGATAAGATAGAATATATCTTGCATATTGATATACAGGCAGATTCTGAGTCTTTTTTGTTTGATTGCATGCAAGATAGTAAATAGTTTTTATAGTCCAAGGTATTGAAGAATCATGATAGATCTTATGAAGAGAAAGATAATAAAAACTCTTTTGCTTCCGGTATGCCACCACATACACAATCTGAACTAGAGATATTCAAGTTTGATTATGAAGATGAGTTGCTTGATAGTAATCCCATGCTGGAATCATTTTGTATTGATGATGTTCTTGATAATGCATCCTCATAAAATAAGTTTCAAATAAATTCAAATTCAGATTTTAAAAGGAGCATTCTTGTAGATCATCCTTTCACTCTTGAAGAATGTTGTCCAATAAAATGCCTAACTTGTTTTTCTAACATTCATATGGGATGCACTGGTTTTCTCGGTACAAATCAGCTCATTCAATATGGTGTCAGCACATTGTAACTAGAAATCTACGATGACACATGGCTCTTTGGGAGTGAGTCTTTACTTGGAAAATTTCTACACACTATTGATTTATTTTTCAATATTGGAGAGATCGCAAAATGGAAGATGGTACATTTTGCTTCACATAGATGCATCCCATTATTCCAAAAAGGTTCATTCTTTTCACAGCCCATGAAAGAATATGTGTAAGTAATATTTTCCCTAGTTCTCATGGTGGGAGTTTCCTGCCTGTGTACATACTTGTAAATAAGTTTGG
Organism: Chamaecyparis obtusa; assembly: GCA_027943335.1. Lineage (NCBI taxonomy): Eukaryota > Viridiplantae > Streptophyta > Pinopsida > Cupressales > Cupressaceae > Chamaecyparis > Chamaecyparis obtusa. The sequence goes on from BSBK01011439.1 coordinate 211,395, forward strand.
CTGGGATAGTTTTTTTTGTGCTGGTAGTTTTGGTGTTTTTCTCTTCTTTCCCCCTCCCCCTCTGCAAGCATCTCCTTGTTATCATCTTTGACTCCATTTTCCAATGGCTAGGCACTATTCTTTTTTCACCAGAGATGTTAGATTCCTTCTTCCTCAAGAGTCCTCATCCCTATTCAAAGCCATTGTTACCACCTTTTCTTTCTCATCATTTATTGGTTTCCATGTTTTTCTTTCTTTTGAGTTATGTGAAGTAAGCAACATGTGTTGCAAAGTCAGTCCTCCCGTTGAACTACATATCTTGAACTATCTCAATTCAAAGTTCAAGGTTCAATAGTCGGGTTTAAATTGTAACAAGACTTGGGTGGTAGATAGTCCATGCCTTTTATGATGCTTCATTTCTTTGTAAATTTACTAAGGGGTAGTGCTCCAATTTCAAGCATTCAGAATGATTCAAGTTGAGTTCCAGAGTTCAAAAGTTGCAGAAGTTTGACAATCCAGTTTATTGGAAGAAATAAATGCTTGCTTTTTAATGCCAACACATGGTTTTATGATTACTAATCATCCAAAGTGGTGCCTAAAGATATAAATACTAGATAATTCAATTCCATTTATGGTCAGCATTAACAGATAAGCCAAATGAAAGAATGCAAGAGAAGATGAAGAAATATGATTTTCTGCAGTTTTATATACCTATACTCAGAGATGTGTAACTTCCAACACCGATATAATTTTCTCAATCACTCTAGTCATAATTCAATTTTTTAGGTTTTGGACTACATATCCAAAAATGAGCTCGATCCAACGATTCAGTAAAATGTTATGCCCCTCGTATGGAGACCCATGTTTGCTATCATAAATATTTTCATCTGCCCCAGCATTAAAATAGTTTTATTTTTGGTTTGACATATTCAAATGCCAGTTGTCCAATTATCATGTAATATGTTAAGATATATCTTTATAAACTTTAAAATCAATCTTTTATAAAGATATCACGTTTTTAAAAGAGAAAAATTTTGGGAATGAAAGACAAATATTTTCAAGAATTAGTTATGTGATAAAATTGAAAAGTTACGGGAAGTGAAAGAACAAGGGGAAAGTATCCAAGAATTAGTTAACTAGAAAAGGGGCTGAAGATTATTTATTGGAATATTTTGATGAGGAAGAGGTTCTTCTTTTCTAGTAGTCAAATGGCAACAGGGGAGAGGGAGAACATTTTCTTAATTCTATACTTATAGCAAAGGATTGGAGGAGAGTTATATTTTATTTTTACTTTTGCAGACCAGGTCTTTTTGTGCAAAGATATGATGATCAGTTGGTCATTATATTAAACATCTAAGAATAAAATAGATTTTGTATGTCTGATTAGTTAGTTTTGATATATGATTTCTTGATTGAAATAAATATGTGGGTGATTCCAGTAATTCTTAGATGTTGTTTTGCCTCTCTTTTCCAGGATTATAAATGTATTACAGGATGTTAAATTCTCCTTTACTTCTTTGTTTTAGGGAGATTAGATGAGCAATCTATTGGTCATTCATTCATTTCTTTCTAAGCTTTTAAATTTGTTAATCACATTTTTCCCATGTTGATGGGTAAATGCTAGTGTGCCTTCGTGTCTTCTGGTTAAAGACATATCAAGTTATTTAATTCATTGTAAATCTTAAGAGGGAGTTGTACCTCTCAATTTAGAGGAAGATTATCAATTCAATGATAATCAATCCAACTGTTAGTAGCATTTGTACTTTCATTTGAGCATTATGAGTCAATTTGTGTTGGTATTTTTGAAGTGCAAATCTGTTTACTAACACCACTGAAAGTGACAAAGCTATAACATATTTTCTAGAGAAAAAGAACATATTGAGTGAAGATATCAGAAATCTAAAGAGAGAACATGAAATTCAATTAGTAAGATTTTGTGAAGTAATTGAACAGAAAAAGAAAGTTGAAGAAGACAAAATAATGGCTAAAGAAGACAAAAGACAAATATCTATAAGACTTGATGAAAGAACATGTGACATGCAAAGGCTGACAAACAATCAATTGGTCATGGTGAATCAACTGCTACTGAGAGTAGCATGGCTTAGGCCATTACCTTATGAGGTCAATGTAAATGAGATAACAATAGCCATAACTACCCTACTAGCTGAGGAAATTGATAGGAAGGCTAAACCTTTTGGGACTTATGAAGAAGCTAAGTCTAAGATAACTATGGGGTTGAAGTCAGAAACCTTGGAGAGAAAGAGGAAGAAACTAGATAAGAACCTAGAAAAGATGCTATGAGAAGGAGAAGAGGAAAATGCACCTCTTGAACTAACACACAGGCTAGGAGAAGATAAGACTAGTGAGTCTGAAGGAAGTGATGGGGAGGATATTGAAATTACAAAAAAGGGCAAGAAGGAATCAGTTGCCAAGCCTAGAAAGAGGCAATTGTAGAAACAAAAGCTCACTCCTCCTACAATACTTAGACCGAGAACAAGGGAAGCTTCTACTGTCATAGCTTTTGAGCCATAGAAAAAGACACCAGCATCAAGAAAAAGGAAACCAGTACAAACTAAGGCTGTGTCAAGTAATCTCAAGAAGAAACCAATAAGGAAGTTAGTATTGGAGAAAGATGATGATGATGATGAAGAGATAGATATTGATGAGAATAAAAAGGTGAAAGTATCATCACAAAGACATCAATTGACTATCCAAGGCAGCCTTAGATAAGTTTCTATCAAGCACCAATCCCATTTTAATTTAGGTACATGACTATCCAAGGATTGAGAGTACATCAACTATGGACACTACACCTATAAGCTCTCATACAATCACAATTGAACCACAAGTCTCATAGAGTACTAGTGATTAGAAACATGACAAGTCGACAATCACAACTCATAATGCACATGGCGAGGAGGAAAAGAAAGAACAAGTAGAGGAGAGTCTCAAAGATCAAGAAGATAAGTCTACATTAGTAATAACAAGTCCTCATGTGGAGGAAAAGAAGAAGGCTGAAGAAGAAATACTTAAGGAAAAACCAGAGCCTAAGGAACAAGAAGCCATAAAAGCTCTAATATAGTTGTCGAGTGGGAATACACCGAAGAAGAAATCAGAGAAGAAAAAAGAGAAATCTCCAGGAACACAGGTTACACTCGATGAAGTTATAGTGATTCCTAAGTGGGACACTGATAACTTAACTTATGAGAAAATGCAGATATTACAAGATCTCTTGAAGAAGACCAGCAAGCAAGAAGAGTTAAGAAGAGAGCATCAACAAAAACAAGTTTTGCATGAGATTAAAGGTATATTTATTGAAGCTTTTGAAATGGGTGATGTGAATGACTCAACACCTATCTTGGATCAACTAGTTCAAATTGTTAAGACAATGAATAGTGATGATAGATAGGCAAATGAAAAACTCATGCAATGGTCTGAGAGGAAGTTTGAGACCAAAGTAATGGAAAATGTTTCCATTGAAATAGCAGTAAAATAGGTAGAACTTTCTACCTTAGTGACTAACTTAGAGGAAGTCGTATAGAATGTTCATTGTATGTACAAGAAGTTATGTAATATGGAGGAGTTCACTAAGGACAATCAAGAGTTAATTGATAAACTATAATTAGATTTTAAATCTACTGGTAATTCACTAAGCATGGATGAAAGTTCCACCTCCATTCACTTTACTAGATTACTTCATGCACATGGAAGATTAGCCGAGTTGATTGCTAATGATGGAAGAATAAGAGAAAGGCTAATATCCATACAAACAATGTTAGCATCTCATATAGAGGTTATGCAAGAGGAATTAGCAATGACAAAGGAGTTAGTACAGAGAGACCCTCATCTCTCTATTGTTGAGAGCTTAGTTGATCTAGCTGTTGAGCTAGAATTAAAGATACATGTTTAAGAGTTTGTCATTATGAGATGGGACAATGCATTAATTAGGTATCATAATGTAGCTCCATAAACCATTTTTGGATAAATATTTCAATACCCCTATACCCCAACAACTTCAAGTGACAAAAACAAGGGGGAAATGACATGCCATGACAAGAATAGTAGGAACAAGGGAAATGACATGAGGAAACGACATGAAATGAATAAGGGAAATGAAATGTCACATACAGAGAAAATACACTGAGAATAACAAAAAGGTATGACATCCTATTTTGTAATGTATATATTCAATTGTAAGCCAAAAGAGTCTTATGTATATATATGTAGAATCTTTTTGAAGACTAAGTCAAAGTCTTAGGGGGAGTAATCAAATTATTAAGTACTCTTGTTGTAATGTAAATATCATGAAAAAGTGTTTTTGCCACTAATGTCAAAGGGGGAGATTGTTGATCCCTAAGTTTTGTTGTTTATTAGTGTCTTACACTTAGTCAATTTCTAGGCAATGTTGGTCGGTCATCACTGCGATCGAGCCATCGTGTTAAGGTTGAGTTATGTCTAGACTTGTATCTTGTACTATTACTGAGTAGTAGTTACTGTTGAGCAAGACACTGGTCACTAAGTACTTTAGTAATCATCAAGCAGTTTATGCCAAGTTGTATGGAAGTGTCAGTGTCGAGCACCAGTATATGAAGAATAGCTAATGCCGAGTGTCAGAGACTTCATATGCTGAACAAGCCAAATTTGAAATACATGTTTTTAATGGCATAAAAACTTAGGTAAACCATTTTAGCTGACATCTATACAATATTTAATATTTGTTGACAGAATCATGGAGGTGATTATGCCTTATATTTGTAATCATTAATCCCTATGTAAGATATATAGCTTATTAGATTAAGGGAATGCTTAAGCGACATAAGTAGAGAATCTAGATCATTGATCTTGATCTAGGAAGTTGATTTGTTGTTATATAAGTTGAGGTCTTAACCCTAAAATGATGTATGGTAAGAGTATGTGCATGAATGGAATGAAGGGGATCTCATATGCACATAATAGAGAAGTATTTTGATATAGGTAGAGATCAGTTAGAGTGACTGAGTTAAGCAATGAAGGGCAGAACAAAGCTATATTTGATTGAGGAGATCAAACTAGTATTGGAAGGAGAAAATCTATTATCAGCATCACAGTGCAAATTGAAGGATCAGGTATTGATACATTTTAACAAGTGAATTGGGGTAAATCTCTTAACAGAGTGGTCCTAACAGGGCTATAAAAATCTCTTAACCAAGTGCTTAATTTTTTGTAAGTTTAAATCCTTTTACCAAGCTAGATTGTATAAGTCTGTAAGCTCCAAATAGGGTAGACCCCTCACAAGGTAGATCATCAGTTTATGATCAAACTTGGTAGCCCTAACATGTAAACTTTAATACTGTCATAGTGAAGATTTATGGGTGTCATCCCCACCCCAGATTTACCTTTCAAGGGTTTTTGGGTAACCAAAATCTTCATGTTACGAGTTTCATTACATGGATGAAGTTAGAATGTTAGATCTATTTCAGTATTGAATTTGATGTTTATGTTATGCAAGTGAAATTTATGTCAAAATGGAATTAAAAGTAGATATCTAATTCACCTCTCCTCTCAGTATCTCACTTCCCATATCATATTTCCAACATAGAGAATTAGGAGTAACTTTATTTTCACATTAATCAATATATACAGTCCTACTCAAAATAGAGACAAGAGATTAGCATGGAAAAGATCAAACAATTTATGGAGACCATACAAAACAAGATCTGCATAATTGGCAGAAATTTCAATGTCATCCTCAACCCTAAAGAGAAATGGGGAGGCTCAACAAGATTATCTACAACAAGAAATGACTTTAAGGAATGGGTTAATAAAAATAAATTAATGGAAGTTAAGAGAGAACAAGATGTATTCACTTGGAATAATAGAATATTGGGGTTTAGTAACATTGCAAAAAAGATGGATAGATTCCTGTTTAGAGGCAATTAGGCTCAATTTATTTACAATCTTAAGGCAAACATCTTACCATACTTGGGTTATGATCATTTTTAGGTCCAACTATGTGTATATGAGGAAAAGTAACTTGTGTGGAACAAGCGTAAACATTCAAACATTAGTTTTACATGTTCATAATCAAATATAAACTAACAAGAAATTATATTTATTCTAATTCTTATACTACTCTCTACATAACCTCGGATGAGCATGAAACAAGTGCACCTAAAACTTTATTGATATAAGCTCTTAGAGAGGGTATGGGTGTGCTCTCTCAACACAAGTATTGATCCCACTAAGATAGATTGAAATGAATGCAAACTAGATTGAGATAAAATATTGAAGTACTCAAGGATGAGTTGTGGAAGCAACCCTTGAGCATTCAATGCAAGAAACCAAAGAGCTATTGAATGAGACTATGATTTACAATTAATAGAAACTATCTAAGATTCAAAATCTAAGTCTACCATGAATGCAAAAAACTACCAAAGAGTTTGCAATAAAGACTACAATTGATGCAATAACTCTCTAAAATGACACTAGCATAATATCTCTAGAATGCGAATAAAAAGTGGATCAGTTTCTTGATACAAGGGTCTTTTTTATACCATTTTGGAGGGCTGGGGTGTGGTGGCATCTATGGGGCATCCACATAAGTTCCACCAAGGAGACCACACATAGTCCAAGGCTTGCTCACATATGTGTGAGGAATTTGGGATGTGATGGGTCAATGTGTATTCCAAGTACACGTGTAAGTGTGTGTAAGAAACGTGTAAGAGAAGGTCAATTTTCACACTTTTGGAAAGTGTAAGAGGTGTCATAAAAAAATGCAAGAAGCCTTGTTTAGGCTTTTTATCAATTTTTGAAAAATTGGATTTTATATTATTTGCTCACACATGTGGGAGAAAATTATTAGGAACAATTTTGTTGGAAGATTACAATTAACTTAATTAACCTTAGTTAATTAGTAAATAGGCTTGCAGATAGAAAGTGATGTGTGTAGGGTAGCATCTAGGTTAGATTTAAGGTTAAATTAATTAACTTTTAACTTAATCATGATTTAGTAGAAATAAAGCATGTGGAGGAATGAATAAATAAATAATTTATTTAAAAGGAGAATATGGAGAAACATGTAATAAATTGAATTCAGTACATTAGGGGCTAGTATTTAAATTTAATAAAAAATACTATAGGCAATGATTCTATTTAGTTAAATAGATAAATGAAAATAATAAATATAATTAATTAAAATTAACTATAATGTTACTAGGGACATTAATTAAATTAAATTAAATTAACGTTATGTGTTAGAATGAACAAATTTAGGTGTCTATATTTTGCACCTCTTTGATGCAGTGTCGAATATGACATTGAGTCAAAGAAAAGAAAACATAGATGCCCCAAAGGAAAAAAGAAAAGGACCTAAGGGATGCACGAAAGAAAAGGCAGTAGGAGGATGTGCCCCCTCGATAAAATAGGGAAAAAGAAAAAAATTGGCCAATTTTCGTGAAAAGAAGAAAAAAGAGGGGAAAATAAATGACTTTTGCATGACTTAAAAAAGGGGAGGGTAAAAAAAAGAACCCACTAAAAAGCCCCTTATAAAAGGGAAAAAAGGGGTGCATAAAGATCATTTTCTTACCATAAGAAAGGATAAGAGAAGAGTGGGATGACAGGTGAGAGAGATAGGTAGTAGTTGGGGGAGCGAGTACAAGTCTACTAGGGGGAAGCAGACAGGGGCGATCTAGTGAGTTTGAAAACTCACCTTTACATTTTGTTGTAGTTGTTTAATTTTTTAATGCTTGTAGATTAAAAAATAAATTTTACTTTTTTTATTGGTACCGGGGGATAAATGTTAGGGGAAATGGGGAGGGGGTATGTGGTGGAAATGTGTGTCCCTAGGTGTATCCACCTACTGAACGATGGCATAGAGCTGCCTACCCAAGGACATGTGTCTATGCCTACCCATGCACAACACCCAAGTGCGGCAAATCTGCCTATCAAAAGAGAGACATCATCTATGTCCGCCAAGAGGCAACACAAAACCATTTTTCCAAGGATGAGCATCTCTACCTACCCATGGCTGATGCCCAAGGATGGTGGAGCTTTTCCATGAGGTGGCACATTGCTACCCATCCTAGATGGGAATTTTTTCCCACCCATGGGTAGTGCCCAAGGGAGATGTAGCTGCCCATCTAGTGATGAGCATCTCCTCCTATTGGAAGGATGGGAGCGGGATGGAGTTTCCTAGTCACCAGGGTGGAACCACCGAGGAACGGGGCGACAGGGACAGAGGCAAGGATCAAGAAAAAAATAGAGGGAAGGGATGAGGGTTTTCATTGGACAAAAACTAGGGTGAACACTAGGGACAATGAAGGAATTGACAATGTGGCTAGATGTAGGAGTTGAACTACTAGGTTAAATCAAAGGAGCGATAGCCAGATATAATGGCATTGTGAGTACAATTGACCAAACTAGAGTGGGGAATGTGATTAGAGAAAACCTAAGTTGTTTAGAACAAGCGTAGACATTCAAACATTAGTCTAAGAGAATATTCCTAACATATAGTAAAATCTATTGCTAAGTCATTCATATAGAACTTAAACATGAGCACCCTGTCACCGTTTGATTTATTCTTGATTGAGGGATGTGGGTGTGCTCTCAAAACACATGGAGCATATCCCTAATGAGGATTAGGGAGTTTTGGGATGGATTAGAGACCATGATAACCCCATAGTGGCACAAAACTAGGTATAGAACACCCATTTTGCCCCTAGAGTCTCAAAGATCCTAATAGATGCAAGAATGCTTAAGCTAGATTGATTTTAATCCAAATGAAACATGATATGATGCATAAATGATTAGAAAATATTAACAAAGAAGTAGGTTCAATCCATTAAGCTATTCTAGGATGATCTATGAAAGCATAAAATATAGTTAATCTAACAATTTATGCTAAAGGCTATGATGATCTAGATGTATTTTACCATTATAACAATGCATGAAGATAAAAAATAAGCTAATGATTTGCTCTTGGAAGAGAGACTATTTATAGGATTCGAGCCAAGGGCTTGGGTAAGGATGGAGAGCTAGGGTTTGGGGTTTGGTTAGGGGTTGAGTCAAGGAGACAAGAATTGATTTTCATGGGTTGAATAGACCAAGGTTGAGTTAGGCTCAAAGGTCAAAGTTAGGATACAGGTTTAGGGTTTTTTAGAAGAGTCTAGAGGTTTAGGGGTTTAATTAAATATCAAATTTATTTAAAGGGTTTGGTTGAGGACTTTATTTATTAATTGATTTTAATAAATAGGAGGGATTATCATTCAAATGTGATTTAAATTTTTTTGGCTAGGATTTCTTAATTAAATATGTTTAATTAAGATAGGAGGGATTAATGACATACTAATAAATTAATTATTTAAATAAATAATTAATTAACAAATGATGATGTCATCAGGGGTTTTAAAAACTAAAATGTTATTTTGACAAAGGCTTTTTAGGTTTCTACAGGGACATATGACATTAAAGGGTCTGCACTATGTGCATGAGTGGCCAAAACTTAGAGTGCATAATGCACTTATGACAACTCTAATTGAGAGGAGACACTCAGATACATTGAGCTTCCACTTACCTACCAAAGATGACACAATGACACTATAAGATGTATGGAATATTCTATGAGTACCTATCAAGGGAGAGATGTCTGAGTATCGGATGGAGGGGGCAGAGGGATTCTTAGAGGAGAGCTTCAGGAGATAGGTAGATCAACTACCAATTAATCGACCATGGATGCCATAACAAGGGGGGAGTCAAGTGAAAATTCCCTAGCTAGAATTTTACTTAGCCATAGTGATTGGAGGGAAGATGATGCCTGACTATTCAGGGCATGGGTTTCCTATTGGATGGGTGAGGGTACTGAGATGGATGTAAGAGGAGGAGGAGATAGTATACTACTAGGGCTACACGATATTAGCACAACTATACTATGATCTTCACATGTGTGTGCACCACACCCAACATATGATTGGACAAGGAGTGGAAGTACTACTTGTTTGGGCTAGGAATCACATTGTAGTGGTATGACCATTGCGAGGAGAGGGGAGGTGACAATGATATGAGCCATTCACATATAAGTACAAACCGTCATTATCATATGGATATGTGAGGTTGGTAGAGACATGGTAGAGGATTCTAGATGAGTTATTTCTTTTGAGTGGACGTCATACAAAGGCTGTGAGATGTGGGGTTACTGGGATGATTAGGCAGGTAGAGAGGATGCTAGCCTAGATGAATAGTATCTAGGATATGTGCATATAAACTATTGGATGATTGGCAGGATGATGTTATAGATAGCCAAGTACATGCCATCATGGCTTTATAGATAATTTCGCATTATACAGGATATTATTTTGGACTGTTATCCACATCCCATCCTTTCTAGAGAGATTGGGTCAATACAGGGAATTAGAGTGGACCTCCATAATGATAGGATCAGTTGGAGAGGGATGGAACCAATGGCATGGATATTAGTATAGGGTTAGGTTGCATATGTAGGAGTGAATGTTGAGTATGAAACATAGTGGAAGAGTCATAGGCTAGTGAGGGTGACATAGCTAAGAGTGATAGAGGAAGGGGAGAAAATAGGTTCAGAGTATGAGGATGAAGAGTATGGAAAGGAGGGAGATCATGGGACTAATGGGGAAGATAGACTAGAAGTAGTGCCATGGTTTAGGTGGGGGTTACAGAGATAGGCGACAAAGTTGAGGAGAGGGCTAATTCAGATACCAACCATAGGTGGCCCTCCACATGCCTTAAGAGAAACACAAGTTGAGAGAGATGAGGAAGCCTAGGGGCCACTACCAGATGATGAGGATATGGTACTAGGAGGACCAAGAGGGGATGAGATAAAAGGAGATCATGAGAAGATGGCTATCCTTCAAGCTAAGGTGACACCGTTAGATTCAATAGTGATAGTAGAGAGGGACAAATCAAATAGGGATGAGGCCCGAACAAAAAGCATTCAGTGAGACCTTTCCATATTGAAAAGACACATAGAATAAAGAGAGTTCACCGTGATGGAAACCTATACAAGTATGGAGGAGGCACAAGGAGAGATAACTTTATTACAAGGATAGATGGTGGAGATGTAGAGATGGACATACCAACTCACCCAACAACTGTAGATTATGATGGTTAACAAGGATACATGGTGGAGATAAGAAGAGACATACCTATGGGAGTGTGAGATAGTGAGACATGTAGTGAACATACTAGGGGGAGCGTAGATATTGAAAACCAACATGGATGCACAGAGAGAGGCAATGAGGACATGGAGAGAGGAAACCTACTCTATGGCCCTCTATCATTAGGCAATACCTTGAGAGTTGAGACAACCACCCTACATAGAGCAGGGTATATCAAAGAGGACTAGGAGTGGGTCATCAAGGTCAATAGCCATGAGACCACTAAGAGATAGGGATATAGGTGGTGATAGTATGAGAGGAGGAGGGGGATATGCTCCATAAGGTTCACAGGGGGATTCTAAGACAGCATGGACATCCTCCCAGGGGCCACCTGATCCAATTGATTATATATGATACACATTTATGTAGGTTTTGGATGAGATGCATATGTATAGAAGCACTTAGGTGCATGATATATTCTTTATTGATGTACTATGATGATATTTTTTTTGGGACATTTCATGGACTTTTGATAGCTTATGATGGATTGTCATGATTTATGGATATGAACACTATGGACATTTTATTGATACAATTATGAGCATGGTGACTATGAGAATCTATGAATTGTTATGTATGCACTGAATTGGATTATGTTATTGACATGTGTGATGCATAATGTGTGTGATTATGTGAGATTTATGATGCAGGTCCTACATTTATGATGCATGTGATTATGTGAGATTTATGATGAAGGATATGTTTATGATGCAGGTCCTATGTTGAGTATGTGTATGTGATGCATTGATTTATTTACATATATATGATGTTTATAGATGGTTATTTAGTGAATATGTTTAACATGCAATGCATAGGTTAATGGATGTATATAAGGATGCAAAGTATGTTTAATGAGTTAATGAGTAATGATTAATGGTAGTTAATTAGATATATTTGACATGCAATGCATACTTACTAAGTACTACATATATTTGGCATGTAACTAATGAATGAAGCTATATAGTAACTAGGTGGTTGATGAAACTTAATGCAATCAAATGCCATTAATGAACTAAATGAATTAATGAATGCATCTAGCAAGATGGAATGAACTTAATAGATTAACCATGTATTTAATGAACCTAATTTAGTGAAGGAGGAAAACTATTACGTCAAATTTGAAGTCTATAGTTAAACACATCAATAACAATTTATGCAATCTAACATAATAAATGTTAGTAAAAAAATCAAGACCTTTTAAATGCATGAACACAACTATGTGAGGTGAAATACAACTAGATGTGACCATCTTTTTGTGTGTATCAAACATAACCAATAGGAACAACTAACCACTAAGGAAGGGGGGGGGGAGAAGGGTGAATAAACATGACCCTTATCTCAAACAAAAATGCTAAAAAGAAACTAACTAACATGAAACTAGACTACAATGCAACTTGACTACACAATTTAGTGGGATCACTTGTGTTGATGTCAGAGAGAACACCCTAGCTTAATTTTGCAAAAGGAGGCATGTATCATGTGCTATATAAAGCACATATGATATTGTTCCTTTGCATGGACTAGACTCTCAGACACACTAGATAACTTTAAGAACATAGATGTAGATTTCATAGTCATGATGAAACCAATGAAATATACTTACTGGAGAGTTTTGGGCACACCCAAGTCTTTTAAGGGATGTAAGTTTTCTAACCCACTGCCCCAGTAAGATACGTATAATCATAAATTAGAAACTAAAAAGAATGATCTTAAAGTATCAACAAAAAAATCATACTACAAATGACGCATGTATCAGGTTTCGCCATTCATAATATACCGAGATATGAAAGGTTGAGGCAATCATGAGTAGGATCCACTAACACAAAAGGATAAATCAACAAAGAAGGCCTCATGACCAAGCAGTCATTTGGTCCATAGTTCTTTCCATGAATGGGATGGGGTTGATGGATTTGATTTGAGCCGATTGAGGGGGGGCACATCCTGCAGGGTGAAGATTGATTGCCTGATAAAGATGAATATTCACTGGTAATAGATGTGAAATGAACAATATGTTAGAAATTTGATCTTGATGTTAAGTTTTATAAGCACTTTTGTGGTCACTATGTCTAGGAAAAGCTTAGTGTGATAGGGTTAAGCACAATTTGCTGGGATTTTGCTTGGATCTTTATTACGATGCATGGAACAAGGACTTGGAATAGGACTAGGATGAGGATGAGGATGTGCTACATGGATATGGAAAGGTGATGAAGGACATGGATTTGCACAACATGCAGGAAAAGGTAATGGATCCAAATCTACTACACATAGTGCATGAAATAGGTTTTCACCATGGTACTCACCTAGAGTGCTTGTTTGCCAAGTTTTTCACCACTGGATGAATTTATTTCTCTTTACTCTTTTGATTTTTATTTTTGTCAATGTGCCTGTTTGCCAGGTTTTCACCAAGACAATGATTTTTTCAAGAACTTTTTTCATTTTTTTTTATTATTTTATGATTTATTCATGATTTCTCTTCTTTTCTAATTTTTAAGATTTTTTCAGGATCATATGTATTATTTTTGGAATTTTCTAACTTTCTAATTTTAATGGATTTTCTTTAGAACCTTTTCTAAATTTTTAAGATTTTTTGTTGAATAAACACTGTATAGGAATTGAATGCTGGACTATACATAAAAGCACTTTAAATGAAGAATATTTATAGGATCAGGGAGAAAATATCCATCAGATGTTGCTATCTGATATGCCCTAGAATTGAATTTGCAATAACAACAAAGGGACCCAACCAATTTGGTTCAAAATTTCCTTTCTTTTCTTGGCTCTAGAGGTTTTTCATGTTGTGTTGCAATACCAAATTACCAACCTTAAAGTCATGAGGCTTGATCTTCTTGTTGAACTGTAAGCACAGACAATTTTGATACATGTAGATGTGGTTTAGTGATTTGAGGTGTCTCTCATTGAGGAGTTGTAGCTCTTGCAAGAGAGAAACTTAGTATTCTAGCTTCTTTGGACATTAGGTTCTTGAGAGAAATCCTGAGAGAAGGGAGCTCAATTTTGATGGGGAGGACAACCTTAGTACCCTAGACAAGGGAAAATGGAGTGGTGCCAGTGGGAGTATAGATGGAGGTTCGCTATGCCTAGAAGGAAGGATTGAGTTGTAGGTACCAATCGCAGCCAATGCCATCGACGATCTTATTGAGAATTTTCAATATAGTTTTATTTGTAGCCTCAACTTGACTATTGTCTCACAGGAATTATTTGGATAAGAAATACTAGGTAATGCCAATTTCTTACAGAGTTTTGTGGCATCTTTATTCTTGAAGGGTGATCCATTATTAGTATGGAGATCTTTTGGGATGCCATAACGACAAACCATATAGTTCAGGATGAACTTGGAAATTTGTTTGTCGATAGTGTAGGTAAGTGGAATCACTTTGACCCAGTTGGTAAAATACTTTTTGGTAGCCAGAATGTACTTATGGCCACTACTAGAGTTGGGGAATATTTGGTCCATAATGTCAAAACCCTAGTGGGAGAAAGGCCAAGGCGTGATGGTGGTTTGGAGGGATTGAGTTGGTGTGTGTATCAAATCATCATGTTGTTGACAAGGAACACATTTATTTACATAGTGATAAACCTCCTAATCCATTATTGTCATGCCCAAAAATTTGAGCAAAACACACTAATAAAAAAAATTCCAACTAACACTAAAGTTGTCTAATTTAACTAATCAGTTGCAGTTTACAGTTTAAGGGTAAAGACCTTGAACAAGTTTAAGGAACATCATGACCAACATTGACTTGGTCAACCTCCATCTAAGAAAAAAGTCATAGATTTAATTTTCTAATCGATTTACCATAGGAACACTAGGATAAAAAGCTTGACTAAGTGTGACTATAGTTGACTAAAATTAACTATCTAGTTTTAAACATATTATTTGATTTCAATAAGGAATACTAATTAAATTCTCTTTTTATTAATTTCCTAATCAAATAGGAATTGATTTAGGATTAAATAATAGTTTAACTATTATATTGAAGTTTTATTAGAAGATATTTAAAATATGTTAATTCTAATGTGATGCCCCACCCGAGAATCCTTAAAAACAAGGATCAAAACAAGCATGAATATTTTTTTTTACAAGATAAACTAATAACATTACAACAATACAACCAACTAGAATAATAAGCATTAAGAAATATACAAGGTGCAAGAAACATGACATAACTACATATCTTCATATGCAAGCGAAAGTCTTACAACACCCTAAAGATTCTCAAGCACACTACTAAAATTTATGGGATGGTTACACACATCCACTCATTCACTATTGTTTAAGTGATTAACAAGCAAGGTTCATCCAAGTTACTATGTTATCTATTTCCATAAAAATGTTCTTTTTAAGCCAAAAGTACAATTCCTACCATGATTAGTCATACAAGTTCATTTACCAATTTATCCTCATAGACCACATGAATCTATTTTACTTTTTTAACCAAAGTGATCATTAGCCGATCTATTTTGACTTGGGAAGATATATCTCCCAAAAAGGATACTCAAAGATACACACATCTAACTTAACATACATGTGGAATTTCTCATTGTCTAAGAAACGAATAACTAGATATGACTTTGAATTTACCAGATACTACACTTTTCCTAGATGCAACCTTCTTTGACCTAAAGGTGACTTTTGGAAGATCTTAAGGGAAAAAACAAGGTAAATACAAAAATCAACACCTGGGAGTGTCAGAAACATGTATATTGAGGATATAGGCAGTTGAATACATTAAAATCATAAAATACATATAATTCAACATCTATATTTTCAAACATTTCAGATGCATACTTTGATCATCATAAGAAGAACAATAACATAAAGAGCATAAATATTCATCATCAAGAGTAAATATGATCAAAGGTAAATATACTTAGATATACAATGCAACAAGAGAAATGATCTCTCAAGCTCTAAGTGCTAAAGCTCAAGGAAGTCTGTCTCTGTACACTGGTCCCTAGCAGTGGTATAGTTATCAATGCCTCCCAACCATATGGTACCCACAGGTCCAACCTCTATGCTCATGGAGATAGTAGTTTGACCACAAACATAAGGAAAATACGCAAACAAGAAGGTAGCTAACACACACGCCAAGTAATTCATAAATCATAGGAGTGTACCATGACCGAACATAATATACATAAGTCCAATGTGCATACCACACACACTCATAGAACAATAAGATCACTACTGAGTACTAAAAAAGGTCATCTGATCACAATGATGAAGCACATTGAATAAATGCAACAAGACATAAATAAAAAGGACTCAAAAAGTCATAAATATCATAAGGTTTAAGTAAACTTAATTGGTCTCAATATCAAGGACACAAGTCCCTCAGACCTTAGCATAGAAGAATAGCTCAAATATATCTTAGATGTGGTCTCAACACCCTACATTCACATACCACATGAGAGCTCATTTTAAAGCATGAGGTGTACCATCACAAGGGGAGAAGCAAAAATAATAACAAAGACAAAAGTACACCGATGTAAAAAAAACACTCGAGACAAGAAGATTACATACCACATGCTCTATTGGACACATCACCAAGAGCACAAATCCCAAGATGATCTAACAAATAAACATGTGATATAAACATCCCTACATGTTCCATGACATATCTATTATCCAAAAATTGAGCAAATAGCTCCAAAAATCAAAAATACCAATTTCTCGAAAAATTTAATAATGGGTCTAAAATCAGTATCTAAAATTTCTCAGAAGTTCAAAGTTCAATACTTAGTTTTTCACTCCCCTTTCTGCATCTTTTGGGTTTCTTTTGTTTCAGCATCTTTGGTTATTGTTTTCTTGAATTTTTTAATTCTAGTTTTTAGTTCACAATTCAATTTTCTTCGCTCATCTTGCTTTTGTCCTATTGCAGTCATGTGTTGTCAAGTACAAAAGCATTCCAAATCTTGAACTTTGAACCCTGTTCCAACAATTCAAGGTTTAGTTTTTAAAATGTAATAATTACTCCAAATATTTGAGACTCATGTTAGATCTCTTCTTCATTTCAAGATGATTTTGAAATGGCATTTCAAGTTATGTACAACTCAGCAAAGGAGTATAGATTATGCAGAAGTGAAATAAATGCAATTGGAGGCACTTAGTAAATGATGGCGAGCGAAATTAATCTATAACAATCAGTCATGATTGCTTAAAAAGGGAACTCAAGAATGCCTATTAATTTCTTTCCTCTCATTTATGTTTTCAATGCAATTTTTGGTGGCATGGTTGGAAGGATAGCGCAGTGAAGGTAATCATAGGAACAAGGGCTAAGCATCAGTAAGTTTGAAAAAAATTCCTTTGTCTCTATTCTGATTTTAGTTTTCTCTATTGTAGAAAGGAAATTTAAACTTCTTCCATTGCATTAGTTAGAAATTATTGTTAGGTTTTTGTAATGTCCATTCCTTGCATGTCAACCTCCAAGGTTAAGTTTTTAAAAGAAAATAAGTTTTCCCCTATGATTAGTTGTCTCCCAAAGATGCGAGACACAGTCCTTGTAGATGAAGACATAGAAGGAATTGTCCATAGGTTGAGAAATGCAGATAATGGAACCTTAGCAGCCAAGATTGTAGAAAGTGGACTATTAGAAGCTGCTAACTTTCGTGAAGTGACTCTGTGCCCAGAACTGGTTATGGAATGTATAAATAGATATGATAGGGTTAATAGGTGCATTTGTGTTCCTTCTAGAGGTATTTTGATCTCCATTAACAGGAAAACAATCATGGTCGTGCTGAGAATCCCTCCAGCGGAAACTTATAGCGAATGGAGTCTTGAAAAAGCCCAATAGTTTTTTCTCCAGAATAAAAAAGATTATAGCAATAACATTGTAGGGGACTAGTTATTTAAGTCTAAAAAAGGGGTTCTAGGTTACCAAAACATTTAAAAAAACAATACTTGACGAGAGAGGTTCGAGATATTGTTGTTATGCTTTGCAGAATTAAAGGGAAACCTAATGATCTTGTTTGGGAGGATTGGATGTATGTTTTTCTTCAAGCTATTTTAAGTGAAGGACCATATGTTGATTGGGTAGAGTTAATAGCCGAAAGGCTTAATGAAGAACTATCTTAGTCTGCGAAAGCTTCTAGTTTCTATTTATCTTCATATTTGTTCTATTCTTTTGTCATTTGTAGAATCTGGGATGGATTGCCACATGATCCATGGAGAGAAAATATGAAAATTTATGAGTACCATCCTCTATTTAAGAAAAGAAGAATCCAAAGAAATTTAGGAGGATTCATGACACGTTCGTGGCTAAGATCATTTTCGAGCTGAAAGGAAAGATCAACTGTAGAATATTAGAAGAAGCCATGGAACTGATCAAAATTTATGAAAGTTTGTATTTTCAAATTCCAACTTTCAGCTATCTAAGAGTAGGAGGCTATAGTGGTGAACCTTTGAAGCTCCTGAGGTACTATTTAGACAAGTTTGTCTTGTTAGAAGTTTTCAGACAATTGCTTCAGGTGGAGGTGAAGTATAAAATTAAGAGAGGAGTAGGCTCCCTTTTCCCTATTGGCTTAGGTCATTATTGTTTCAGGATAATACATTCCACATCATCTATGGATGTAGAATTGAAAATGATGAACCTTTCCTCCTTCTAGAAAAGGATCTATTTTGATAGTAAACAATTTGTGGAAAATTATTTCAAAATTAATGCTACATTCCTTCATGAACCCGAACTAGAAGATTTTTGGGCTGACTGTGTTGATGAAATTGAAGTTGAAAGAAGACTTCATTCCAAGTTTTCTTTAAGACAGATCATGTTTCTCCATTTGCCTTTTAAATTCAAAGGCCTTGAAGATGAGGATGATGAACATATGCTAGAATCAAGATATGTAGAGCCTAAAAATGACACAGTAATGAGAAAAATAAACTTGAATGAGAAAGAGGAAGAAGACATTAATTCTTTGTCTCGTGATGTTTTCAAAAGAACTGATAGATGGCTAAAAGAAGTAAAAAGAAAGAAGAAACAAGAGGATGTCAATCCAATGATTAGAAAGAGTGCAATGATTTCAAAATGTGTAGTTTCACTTGTACATACTGATAAAGTTGAAAAATTGCTTTCTACAGGTGAAATTAAATCTGAAGTTGAAATACGTCAAAATGAAGAAAAGATCACCATTGAACATTCTGTCAAAATCACAAGGACTAGGAGTAGAAGGAACCAAAGGACAAATAATATCCCTTGCACTATGCTAGATTTGGAGCTAGAAGGTGATTTACAACCCTAAGGTGAACTCGGGATGGATAACGCTCCAGTTAACCCATCAGGCTCTCAGCTACCAAGGGTAGGCTAGGTAAACCTGACAACATTGGATAGTTCCATGATGCAAGTTCCCATTGGAGATTCTACACCAAAAACCCCTAACTAGATGGATCTATCAGTCAATAAGAAAAGAAGTATCATACTAGTTTCTACTCTTGTCAGAGATTTGGTGAGCAAGTATTTGGGAAAGACACCTAAGGAAAAGAAGCCAAAGGTAGAAGCCATGTTGGATGTAGACTCCAAAAAAGGTCATTGGATTGTAGAGATTTTCAAGCCAAACTCTGATAAAACCAGTGATGAGGTTACAAAGTAGGACTTCAACATGGAGAAGGTGGACTTGGGTATGGCTACCAGGGTTGATGATTTAAAAATCTTAAACTTGGCCAATAAGAAGATCAACCACCGAATGTTGAAGGATGTTGGGGATAAAATGAAGTTGAAGTAGGCTCTTTGTGAAATGGAAAAGTATATCCACCAGCTTCAATACCCTTCTCCTCAACCTCTGCCAATGTTTCCCATCAATCTAGATGTTAAATCTCTAGAAAACTAGAAGTTCTTAGATCAAGTCCAAAAAGATAGGTCAATGTCGAAGAATTTCTTTGGTTGGATTGATAAGGTTACCAAAGAAATCATTGGGTTCACTAATGATTTTAAAGATTTGATCAATAAAGCTGAGGAGATGATGAAAAAAATGGAGATGGATGTAGAAACCCAGAAAAAGGAGAACGATCAGTTGGAAATGGAGATACTAAACATGGAAGAGGCATATGAATATATCATTAAGAAGTTCCTGATAGAAAAGGTAGTACTTGGAGTTGAGGAGAATTCTCTATTTGTAGCTAAAGTAAATCCTGAATGGGAAAGCTCACTCTATAAGCAAGTAGCTGAAGAGTCCACCCAAATTCTAGAAACACTGAATAGTATTAAAGATTTTATGAACACTCATAATGAGTGCCTAGGAAAATTGATCAAACCTAAGGGTCAAGCTGGGATTGACATAACCAAAATACTCACTTGCTTTGAAGAAAAGGTTAAAAGTATGAAAGCTTCCAGAATCATAGAGATTGCTGATTTCCTATTTTTCACCCAAGTAGATTATTTGGTAGTCTATGGCTATGAGAAGATAAAGACTTAGAGGGAAAAGCTTCAGCATGCACAAAATTTCAAAAACATTTCGGTGCAAATATTTGAGGCCATTACTACACCAAATTGGGAGTTACTTGCGAGCTTCTTAGCGGCCTTTGAGGAATGGAACACAACGCAAGGAGCCACCTAGACCACTAAAGATGATGGAGCCATAAATGACCAATCAGTCAATTAGTCCCTCAGAAGATTGTTTCTATTTTTAAAAATCTTTTCTTGAATTTCCTACTATGTTTATAGCAACTAGTTTCAAAACTGAATCAGCCCTGTGAGGCTATATGAATGTTATGAGATGACCAAATGGGTGTCAGTTCTTAGTTTGTAGAAACTTGATATTATATTTTTTTTGAAGTTTGATATCTGATACTTTTACTGTTAAATTCTGGTATGCATATATATAACCAGTTGGTTTTATAGAAGATTCTGGTAATTTTCATTGATCAATTGGTCAAATGGATGCATGATTATGATTTTAGTTAGAATTTAATGGTTATGTTGTTAAAATCTGTATGTGTATCTAGATGTTTATTCAATCCTTGATTTATTATTCATGTCTCTTGAATCGACCTTTCTTTAGAAATTTATCTTTTACATTCCGAGTCAGTTGGTTTAGAATAGTTCTCGCATGTTCTGAAATTAAAGAATTTAATTGTTAGTTTATAATGGAATGTAATCAAAGCCTTTATATGCTTTTTGGTTAAAAGCATCTTTTGAAATTTAATTCTTTCATAATAAAATTTATTAGAAGCAAATCTTTGTAGAAGGAAGCTGCTCCTTCAAAGTAGAGAGTTGGTTGTGAGAGACTAACTCAATTGTTAATGTAGTATTCCTATATATTATTGGGCTATAAGAGTTAATTATCAATTCATCATTGTAAAGGAAAAATCAGTTCACTAACAAATTTTTGGTGACTTTTTTGGGGAATCTAACGAGAAAATGAAAGCCTAAAACATTTTATTTAATGATTAATCATGGTGCTACCTACTGATGTGATACTTGGTTAGCAAGAAGTTCACCCAATTTTACAAGTTGGCCTTCATTTCATAGACACCCAAGAAGACATCATTGCAGATCTCAATGCAGTAGCTTGGAATCTAAGAATAAGCGGTCATCATTTTCAAAAAATTAGGCTAGTTATTGAGGAAGAAGAAGAAATTAGTGAGTTGCTAAGAGGCTTGCCTATAGCTCAAGAAGCTGATGTGGTAGACATAGCAGTCCAAAGGCCTTAAGACTGAAGTATATCCTTATATTTCTATTTTGGTTTCAATCAGTAAATTGGCTGAGAAAAGATACACAAGAGGAGATAGAGTGAAAGGTTTGGTTGATGAAGATTTTGAGGCCTTAAAGAAACTGAACTTCATCCTTGATGTCCCTGTGAGAAGAAAAGTTTAAAATACTAGTAGACCATCTTTTCTCACCAAGTTAACAACATCCACTTCTACTTTTCAAGCCCTCACATTATCTAGTAGGTTGGTCCCATCTCATTTTAATACCCAACCCCCGAATATTGTTCTACCTAACATGGCTCAAAATCAATCACGGGGAGCTCAAGTTGGCCCCCTTGACCTGACCAATTTTAACTTACAAGCCTTGCCTAAAGGAGCTAGAGAAGTTCTTCCTAAATTTAGTGGAGATTGTAGGGTTTTCCTAAATGATCATCATAATGCATTCAACACTGCATGTGGGGTTATAGCCGTGGAGATAGAAGATGTGGCCATTCACCTTTTTGTTCAGACATTGAAAGAGGCCACTGCAGATTGATTTCACCATCTACCTAATGGTTCTATCAAAACTTGGAATGCCATGAAAAGAGCCTTTGAAGCTCGCTTCAAAGTGGCAGATGATGAGCACTCTTTGTTGTTGCAACTCTCTTAATTAAAGAAAGAGATACATGAGCCAATGAGAGAATTTTTTGCTAAGTTTAACAAAATCTTGCATCAAATACCCAATGCACATCATCCCAGTGATGAGAATAGAAAATATTTCTTTTTGAATACGATGCCTCCAAATATCAACTTTCACTTGCGACGTGGTAGAGTGGTAGATTTAGTGGCTGGTCAAGCTCTAGCAGTTGAACTAGAAGATGATATAATAACTACTGGTAAATGGAAAAGAGAAGTACATATTCCTAATAGTCAAATGTCTAAATCTGGACCCACTAATCCTATTGTACAAAGGCTAGTTAATGACATGATCCAAATGAAAAGGCAACTATCGAAGCCTACAACTCCATATCAAGATATCCCTCGTAGATATCCAAACCAAGGTGGAGGCACCTTTGGTAAAAAAAACTAATGCCCTCCCTGGACAACAAAAAATCTTAATTGAAGGTTTGTCAATAAATAAAGGGTATATGTGCATTTTTCACTTGACTGATGATCATGATGGTTCTTCTTTCCCTGAGATGGTGAGATATCATCAGATGGAGATCAATAAAGAAAATATAGTAGAAATACTTGATGATGAAGGAACTTCAGGAGGACCTGGTGACTCCATGAGTTACAACAAGGAATACAAATTAGATTCCAACATAGGTGGTAGAATTCTTCTTACTCTTGGAGATCCTTCATGTTCTATGCTTACAAGAAATCAACACATTGTCAAGACTCCCACTCAATCTCCTTCAATGATTAACAAGAAAGAAAAAGAATCAGTGAATCAAGCTAGTACCAGTCACAAGTTTCAAGGAGCATCAATGCCTGATGTGAAGTTATTAAAAAGGTCAGAGTCTGAACCTTTTTTTGATATAGTGGATTTTTGAAAATATTCAAAAATTCAAATTTCTCTTGCTGATTACTTAAGGCTTAATCCTAAAGAATTGGACAATTTAATCGATTATGTGAAAGGCCCTCCTTTAGATCATGGCCCTTAGAAAATAAATAATGTGTCTTCCTCTGAGACCCCTATTGAATCAAAAGATAGCCAGCCCAAAAGCTAGCCTACAAATGAAGAACCTACTGCTCATGTAGAAGCCTCCCGAGAAGCTTCTTCCTCTTCTAAATTAGAGACTTTTTATGTTTCATTATTTATACATGGCTACAAGCTGAATAACTATATTATAGATTTAGGTGCCTCAGATAATATAATGCCCACATCTATAGCCAAGGCTTTAGATCTCCCTTTGACAAAAACCTTTGGAAATTGCTATGCAATGGATGCTTTAAAAGTCCCCATGGTAGGCCAAATCAAAGATGCTCAGGTTTCTCTTGTAGCTCATCCCAATAAGTAAATAGAATTAAGAATCCTTGTTGTTGACATCCCAACCAGTTATGGAATGTTGCTGAGCAAAACTTTTTGCAAAGACTTAGGCAGTGAAATTAAATTAGACTGGTCCCAAGTGACCATTGCCATAGGTAATTAGAAGGTAGTCCTACATCCAGAGACTAAGTCTAAGTATACTATGTTTGCTTCCGAAGACCCCAAATCACATATCCTTTATCAAGAATCATATTTTGGTAATTACTTGATTATGCTTGAAACTAATGTACCTAATTCACAACATTAAAAAGAGAAGATTTGGGGACTCTAGAGTTTGACGACAGTTATTCTTCTACTGGGTCAGGAGCTAGGATAGTGTTGATATCTCCCTCAGGAGAAATGTATCCTTCTGCTTTTAAGGTTAAGTTTGAAAACACTAATAATAGAGTTGAATATGAAGCCTTGCTTCTTGGCATGGAGGAGGCCAAAAAGAAAGGGATCAAGTTGTTGAAAGAAAAAGGTGATGTTGAATTAATTGTAAAACAAGTTAGGTCTCTATTTTCTATTAAAAATGAAAGGTTAAAATACTACCGAAATAGAGTTTGGGATGAGATGGAATTTTTTGATGCATTTTCAATTGAATCTATGCCAAGATAGTTCAATTCCAAAGCTGATGCCTTAGCTAGTTCAACAACATTGTTGATTCCTCACCCTGATTTTGGGACTGATAAGTATTAAATAGAATTGATTCATAGACCTAGTGTGCCAACTCATGGAAAGTGTTAAAAAATGATGCTCATATAATTCAATTCTTGGAAGGAGCATAAATTTTTTCCTTTGTGTATTTCGAAGGTTCAGATGCAAAATGCCATGAATTCTATTTTGATCGTGGAGATGAGACTAGTCTTGAGACTGCCAAGATAAAAGGAAACCACATTTCAAAAGGGTTAATGAATTTGGAAAAGCTCTTTGATAAAAGAGATTGTTCTACCAATAAAGTTCACACACTTGATGAAAAATCTTTTGACAAGTATGAGAAGATCAACATTGGCAATGATGATGATCCCAAGCTTGTCAATTTGGGTATTTGTTGTAGTATAGAAGAGAAACAAAGGTTTTCAAAGCTCCCTAAAGAATTTGAGGATGTTTTCACCTGGTCATATGAAGATCTTAAAGATTTTAGGCGAGGACAATTTAAGCACCACATCCCAATGAAACCAGGAGCCAGTCCTTTCAGGTAGAAACTATGGAATTATAATCCAAAGGTTACAAACACAATATTTCAAGAGGTGGATAAGATGTAGAAAGAAAGGATAATCTATCCCATTCATCATTCAACTTGGGTAGCTAATATTGTTCCAATACACAAGAAGAGTGGAGAGATAAGGATATGTGTGGATTTAGAAACCTAAATCAGGCGAGTCTTAAAGACAAATTTTCCCTGGCTAACATGGACCACATTCTTCAGACAGTAGTTGGTTCTTAAATGATGTCCCTACTTGATGGGTTTTCAGGATATAATCAGATTAGTGTAGCCCCAGAAGATCAACAAAAAATAACTTTTACCACTCCTTGGGGTACCTTGGCATACAAGAGAATGCCTTTTGGGTTAATAAATGCAAGGGTGACTTTCCAACATGCTATGAACTCCTCTTTCAGACACCTAATCAACAAATTAATTGTGATATATCTAGATGATATGATGGTGTTCTCGAAAAAAAGGAAGAAGCACTTGCATGATTTGAAGATGGTCCTGCAGAAATGTAGAGATCATAGAATATCACTTAATCCAAAGAAATTTGTTTTATGTGTCATGGAAGGGAAGCTTCTTGGTCATCTAGTGTCAAAGGATGGGATAATAATTGATCCAGAGAGAGTCTGGGTGATTCAACAACTATGTTTTTCATCAAACCGTAAAGGAATTTGTTCCTTCTTTGGACAAATCAATTTTCTCGGGAGGTTTGTTCTCAATTTCTCAGAAATGACCAGGCCTATGGTAAGTTTGTTAAGTGAGAAAGAGACTTTTAAATGGAATGAAGAAGTTGTTAAGTCATTTGAAGGAGTTAAAAATGCTATTGCCGAGGTGCCAGTGTTGATGCATCTTGACTTCGAGAAGGATTGTATAATCTACTATTCTGCTAGTGAGCACACCATGTCAGGAGTCTTACTGCAAAAAAATGATAATGATGAGGAATCCCTAATTTCTTTCATGAGTATTCCATTGAAGAAACACGAGTTAAAATATTCTTTATTAGAAAAGCAGGCCTTTGTAGTAGTTAAAGCGGTAAAGAAGTTCTATTTTTACATACCTCATTCTCACTCCACTTTTTATGTGCCCAACACAGCTATCAAAAGTATACTCACACAACAAGAGGTGGCCATTAATAACTAAGCAAAATGGGTGTCAAAGGTGGAAGAATTTGATCTAGATATTAAGCCCACTAAATTGGTGAGAGGCCAAGGTTTATGTAAGGTGATTGCTAAAAATGGAGAGTTGGAAGAAGAAAGGAATCCCTTGACATTGTTAACTAGACTAAAATATCCTTGGTCCTCTAACATTGCTTATTATTTGACCTATGGAGAATGTCCAAAGCATTTGACAGGTAAAGAGAAAAGGACTTTGTGGCTTAAGTAGGCTAAATATGTAATAGTCGATGATATATTGTACAAGAAGGGGTTAGATGGAATGTTCCTTCGGTGTGTTGATGAAGATCACTAGAAGAAACTTTTACAAACCTTCATATCGAGTCCTTTGGAGGACATTTTTCATCCACTGTCATGGATTTCAAAATCCCAAGAAACAGTTATTATTGGTTTGGGATATTCCAAGATGCTTACAAGTGGGTGGGATCATGTGAGAAATGTAAACTATTTTCTAGGAAACCTCATTTGGCTACTCTTCCCTTAAGGCCTATTGTCATTGAGGAACCTTTTCAATAATGGGGTCTAGATTTCATAGGTCCTTTAAATCCTCCATCCAGTGTGGGACATACACACATCTTAATAGCTACCGACTACTTCATGAAGTGGGTAGAGGCCATTCGTGTCAGGAAAACCACCACTGATGTAGTGTGCAACTTTCTCAAGGAAAACATTTTGGTTAGGTTCGACAATCTGAAAAAGATAGTAGCTGATAATGCCCAAAATTTTTCTTCAAGTGAGCTACAGATCTTTTATTGTGATAGCGGCATACAACTAGCTCACTCCTTTGATTATGATAAAACATGAACGACAAAACAAGGAAGAAATTTTGTGCACTTAATATTAATGATTATGCCACATAAATTTTGTCTCCAATCATATCCGGGACCAAATAGTGGTCCTCTAACAAGACATATCACGAGCCCTTCAACATGATTTGATCTTTCTATCATAGCACTAATATGAAATGTTGCCAATTTGACTTTAGGTGTTCTTTTTTATTACCTTTGCTAATCTTTGGTTAAATATTTGCATCTATTTCTCAAAACCTGTTAAATTGAAAATAATAATTTTGGATGGTAACCAAAAAAATAAATTCACTACCAGATATTATGATATAGGTAATAGAATCATTGCATCAGCTCAAAAGATGAGACTCCAAAAAAATATCAAATTCCATCTATACAAAAAATTGTTACATTATTTACACTTTAGAGGTATACAATAGGCTCATAGGGACTATGATCAACACTGAAAGACAAAATGTTGTATAATGACCATGCAAAGAATCAGCCACTGAAGTAGATTGTGAAAACATGAAGGAGTTTATATAAAATACTACATAGAAAAAGTGAAAAAAATATAGAAATGGTGAGATTTTGGCAACACAAAATCCTAGTTTAATCTTTGTGTTGAGGTAAATCATTGTCTCATAGATTCTGTACCAAATACTGAAATTATAAATCCAACAGGCATTAATGAGAGATTTTGTAAACTATTTAGGGAGATGAGATTCCTCTACTGACGCATCAAGTGAAAAATGCCTTGAAATGTAAACATTTCCAAATTTTCAACACTCCCCCTCATCTGTGAAGGATAAGCAACATGATTTACTATCAAATAAAGGTTGGTGAGCCAACAGAGGTTTGGGTTCTTTTTGAAATACTCTTCCATTTGAACCAAAAATAGAAAATGTGCATCAGGTGGACATCTTGGAGTTGATATGGTCTCTTATCAGTTCACTCAGCCTCCACATTTATATTTATCAATCTGCTGATTTTTATCTAGAGAAAATCAATAGGCAATAGTTTGTGAGACTATATACATGGAAAAGGAGCCTTTTCAAGCACAAAATTCCATCGCATACCATGCTTTGAGAGAAAGCCATTTGTAAATCATAGGAACTAGTTGCTCATTAAAGTTCTTTTATGAAGCATCCTAGTATGGTTTTTGGAAAATTTGGTTAGTCGTGGACTACTATCTTTTAAGTGTAATAATATCATTTTACATTCTCTATATATCATGGGGTCTGAAGATGAAAAGGTTGAGTGTTATTTGATTGTAGTTCCTTCTTCCATTTTCCTACAATAATAAAATCATTTTCCAATTCCATTGTTGTAGACTGTACAACCACCAATTTTTCCTCTTCTTAGGAAAAAAAAAATATCACAAGGCATAAAGTTGATGAAAAAGCATTTTTTATTCTCATATGTTACCTATTTAGACAAAGGAATCTTATACATAACTTTGTTGAATTTTACTACAAACTCATTCATTGATTCATGTATCTATTGTCTCATCTACTTTAATTGGGCCAACATGGAATGTTCATCTTCAACACTTTTAAATTTGTCTTCAAATTTAGTTCATACAGTATTCCATGAATTTATTGATATGTTTAGTAGTGATGCATCAACTCTATAGTAGCATCAACACAAGACTCGATGAATAGCCTTACTACAATGTCTTCATGTTGAACATCAAGGAAGTGACATGCAACATAAAAGATAGCCAAATGTTCATCATTATGGTTTTCCCATTACCTCCTAGATTGGGTAAGTTCTTTCTAGAGATTTCTGGTAGGTCATTCAACCACACTTCGAAATTGGGAGGGCTTGTAGTTGTACCCCATTGATTGGTTGTGCCATTTTAGGAACAAAAATAATAGAATCTAGTAGGTTTGTACCATGTAATACCAATGCTTGGCAAGGAGGAGACTATATAACACTTCTCGTAGAAGGGTGTGGTCTACTTCTCTCTCTCTCTCTCATGGGAGTAATTACAATATATGAGAAGTCTATTTATTGAAGTGCTTAAAAAAGAGTCAATAGCCCCATTTTTATGTTCACTTCTTGTGAATGGTTAAGACTCTAGTATGCTTCAAACAAAGAAAGTTGTAAATGCTCTTAGGAAATTAATTTCTTGGTTGTTGCCCCAAATTTTGAGGCTGATTTTGGCCCTGTCCTTGATCTTGATTATTTGAGGAATTGTGTTTATCAAAATAATCATATAAGGGAATCTTTCTATCACCCCTTCAGATACTACTACATGGTGCGTGTCTTGTTCCTCTTCTTCAAGAAAAAAGTTCACTCATATATTTAACAACATTCATCTTGTGTCTCCAAGAGAAAGTATTTAACTAGGATATAATACCTTCTTTTTTTGCATGAACCTAATCAATATCTAGTTGTACAAAAAGAAAACTATTATCACTAGGAGAACCATTTTCTCTCATAACAACCAACTTTATTGAAAATAATTTCTTCCCCAATAGAGAAAAATATGTTTCTTAACATATTTGTCCTTATAAAATTTAAACTAAAATTGACTCTTTGATACCAAAATGCTAAGAAAAAATTGTTAAATAATAGTTGGGGGAACTCTTGGTTCTGATTAAGTAAAAAAAGGATTTGAAAGGTCCTGAAACCTTTTACAAAAATATTATAAGATAAACATTACTAATCATCCGAAAGATAACAACTAAACACACAAAAAAAAGGGGCACACGACCCTACAAAGGAAAGCAGAGAAAAAATGCATAACAGGCCTAGACAACAAAACAACACAATAGACATCAACAATAGAAAAGACAAAAGAAAGGGACAAGGGCAGAAGCTAATTAATATCCAATAGCTCTTTAGCCTAGATGACTAAGAGTTCCATGTTTCCCATTGAGACTTTTAGATCTTCCAGATCCACATCTTTTTTCTTGGTACTGGCACAGGTTCTGATGCCAATCCCCATGCTCTCTTTAGTCTCCTTGATCTCCTCTCCCTTTTTAGTTTCATGCTTCTCCACAAGGATCTTGTCATGATCCACAAAATCTTTGATAATGTGGAAGATTTGTTCACTGATCTTCTTAAGGGTTGTTTCCAACTTTTGAACTTTGTTATCCAGGGTAGTGATTTTGTCTTCATGCCAACTGCTTTCTGAGTCTTTGCTGATGTTGTTTAGATTTTGTTCTAGAGAAAGCACCTTATCGCCAAGCTCCCCAAAGGCCTCCCCTTTTCGAATGGCTTCTATCTAGTCATTTAGGCAAGTGGCTAGGGGTTTATCACCAAAGGTGGCCTTCTTAATCATGTTAACAATTTTACCCTATTCTTGGAGGTCAACCTTCATGACTTGATTATCTTGAGAAATGGTAGTAAGAAAATGACCAAAAGAAAGGATACTATCCTTTTGATCCCTTCGTATAGTTATACCATCATTTTTGTTGGCCGGTTTGTTACTCACCTGGTTGAAGTCAATAATATCAATCTGCTTACTGTGAGGGCTTTTATCTCCAAGCACATTATCAGAGATAGACTTATTATGCTCCTCCTTGCCTTGTTGTTCTCCATGACTATGGTCCCTAGACTCCTCTTTTTTGACAGTCTCCTTAGTGGTAGTTTTCTTGTTCTTACTTTTCCCCAAGCTTTCAATGAAAGTCTCCTCCTCATCATACGAGACAAAAAAGCCCTTTTTTATTTTTTTGCTAGTACCCTTTTTGTCATCTAGATTTTTCTCCTTGATGAGAGGAGCTTTTATCCTTTTCCTTTTAGGTTTAGTGTCCCCGTTAGAATTGATGTCTTCGAGCTTAGAGTCTAAAATCTCAATCTTCTTCTTAAATTTGTTAGAATTTGCCCTCTTATTTCCTTTCCCTTTGGTGCTATAACCCATAGTCTTCGAGTCATCCTCTATGTCTTCTTAAAATTTTTCTCCCAAGTCCTCATCCTTGTTATCCTCATCACCACGGGCTTCACCCTTGAGAAGGGGTCTTTCAATTTTTTTTCATCTTCAACAAATTATAGATCAGAACCATTAAATCTTGATGGGAGGCATGGTTAGCTTTAGGGTCATCCTAGAGGTCCTTCATAGTATTATTCATAGAACTCATAAGGTAATAAGGGATACTTATTAAATCATCATGCCTAAAATGGTTCATAATTACAAAGTGGTGCCCCTAGGCCCTAGAGAACCTACCATCCAGAGTCAAGTAACTAATAGCCACATACAGAATGAAATGCCATGGGTGACTAATATTACTAGGGAAAAAAAACCCACCAACCTTTTTAACCAATATAGCTGCCTCTTCTTCACTTTCATGAAATCTTTCATAGGCTCTTTCAGAGTAACTCCTATCCTGATAGAATTTCATACCATCTTTAGGTAGCCCTGTGGCCTCAGCAACCAAATATTCCATAATTTCAATCCAATGGTTGTTGAAATAGATTTTTCCATTCTTCCAGTTCTTGATGAAGAACTTAGTGATCATTGGGTTGTGGTCTTAGAGCTTCTCCATATTAATAGTAAAATCACCTTTTTTGAGAATTTCCCATACATTCTCCTTTTGTGTCCACTCAATGCAGCTTGCTAGCTCAAATCATTTCTTACTACCACCCATTCTCCTAGTTTGATTATTTCTCTGCATAATTTTTTTGAATGTTCGGCCCTCTAAATTCTTGGTGTAAATAACCTTCTTTGTAAACACCCAAAATCTGTGAGAAGTGGCATGATGATTCCAAGTGGCTATGATGGATATCACCATATAATTATTGATCCTTACAAAACTCATTTTTTTCCTCATCATTTATCAATTGTTTTTCAATCCTTTGAGTTTCATAGATTCTCTCCTTTATTATGATAGATCTTATATCATACAAAACACTTTATTCATTCAGCCAAGAGGTTATATTGTCATTTTTGCACACATAGTTGGCTACCTAGTTAGCAACTCCATTTTCTTCATGATAGATGTGGGTGATTATGCAATTGTTCATAGTACTTATGACATCCTTAGCATTTTTAATAATGTTGTCAATCAACCAAAAAGGGGATGAAAATTTAGTTAGACATTTTATTATGTTCAAAGATTCCCCCTCTAACCAAAGGTTTTTACATTTGAACTCTTTAGCTAAGAGAATACCATGGTAAGCAATCATGGCCTCAGCCACTTGGTTACTTTGGATTCCAATTGGAATGACTCTCATAGCTTTACATATACTAGTATCATCACAGATCACAATGCCACAACTAAAAATACCTAGATTCCCCTTAGAGGTGCCATCAAAGCTCACCTTCATCCATCCAGTAGGGGGATTTTCCCAAATAGCTTCATCCCTAGGATTGTTTCGATCTTCATTTTTAGCTTGAATTCTCTAATTCTTCAAAATATAAATATCCCCATTTCCTCTTGTATTAGAATTGAAATCTATAATTTTGTAATTTTCAATTATCAAGCTTTTGGTTTTTTTCAAAATAAAACCTTGGAAGGAATAGACTTGTCTCTAAAGATTCTATCATTCCTCTCTTTCCAGATAGCCCAATAGACATGAGGCAAAGAAATTTTCTATATGCTTTTAATGACCTTATTCCTGATTGTAATATCCCAAGAGATGAACATTTTCTATATATCAGGAGGGAGGACCCATTCAAGATTAAAAGAAACCATCATAAGAGACCAAATTTCATGAGCAAAGGGGCATTGAATGAATAAGTGATTGACAGTTTCTTCTTTTTTCCTACACAAATAATATATGTTAGGCAAACACAAACCCCTCATCTTGAGGTTATCAAGAACAAGGATTTAATTTTGTAACATCATCTAGAAGAATATATAAATATTTTTGGAGTTAGGCCTTTTATCTAGGCTTTGGCCCATAAGGGAACCTCATAGTTGACATAGTTTAGGTTATAAGCCAGTCCCATAGAGAAATTACCACTAGGGGTAAATTTCCATATCAAAGTATCTTCCTCATCATATAAAATAGTAGCATTAAGGGTTATATTCAAGGAGTGAAGAGTAGGATCAATAGTAGATAGATATATCCATTGACTATTAACCTAGTAGTCAGTAACTTTAGAACCAATTATGAGTTTACAAATTTCTGCTTGATGACCCCAATTGGGGTTCTCCACAAGTGGAAAATCACTAGCTCATATATCTTCCCAAAATTCAATCTTATCCCCTTTTCTGACTTTCCATTTGACATCTCCCCTAATGATATTTTTAGCCTTAGTAACATTCTTTCAGATGCACGAACCAATAGGGTTATCTTCACTTGCCAAAAAATTATGGAGAGAATGAATGTTCCTCTTATATTTATTATTCCATATAGTACTCCATTCCCCCTTAGACCTATAAACCCTCCAACCAAGCTTAGCAAGAAGGGAATCATTCAAGCTTCTTATCCTTTTGATTCCAAGACCTCCTTTCATCTTAGGCATGCAAACCTTTTCTCAAGAAATAAAGGCAAGTCTCTTATCTTTTTCAACCCCAGACCATAGGAAATTTCTTTGAATCTTTTCAATAGATTCAATATATTTGTTAGGAGTCCTAAAAAGACTTAAAGCATAAATGGGGATACATTGAAGGGAATATTTCAGCAGTTGAACTTTTCCAGCCTGACTAAGAAGAGCCCCTTTCCATCCAACAATTTTTTTGTGAAATTTATCAACTATGGTGCTCCAGAAAGCTTCAGGGAGATTCAGACCAAGGGGGAGACCCAAATAGGTTGTAGGGAGATGGCCAATTTGGCACTCCATAATTTTGTTAATTTTAATCTATTTGTTATCTGGAGTATTTATGAAATAAATAAATATTTTGTTCCAGTTGATTTTGTGACCAATAGCATTATTGTATTTTTTGAGAACATTTTTAAGATTCCTAGCTTTAGAAACATTTGCTTCTCCCAAAAAAATAGAATCATCCACAAAGTGTTGGTGGGAGGAGACATAGTTGGAAGATGAAGGTTTGATCCCTTTTAGGTCGCCTTTCTGGACATCATTGTCTATGAATCTTCCCAAGCATTCAACCATTATAACAAACAACATAGGAGAAAAGAGATCCGCTTACCTCAGGCCCCTTGAGGATTTACAAAAGGGGGAAGGAGAGCCATTATCTAAGACAGATAAGGTAGTTGAAGTGACAAGCTACATTAGAATCTTAGTACAATTAATATTAAAGCCCAAAGCAAGCAGATTTTTTTTGTAAAAAACCCCAGTCAACTCTATCATAGGCTTTAGAAAGACCAATTTTTAGGACAAACCCTTCTTTCTTAGCCATAACCAAAGAATGGATATTTTCGTGAACTGTGATGATAGAGTCCAAAATCTGTCTGCCTAAAACAAAGTCAATTTGTTGGTGAGAGATAATCCTAGGAAGGAGAGTCAGAATTCTACAAGTAATCACTATAGAAATAATCTTGTAGGTGGAATTACAAAGACTGATAGGTCTAAAGAGATCCATAGCATCTACCTCTACCTTTTTAGGGATAAGAGCAATAAAAGTACCATTGCTTTTGGATTCTTTTAGATCCAAAAAATTATTTAACAACATTAGAGACATCCTTACCAAAAATAGACTAGTACATTTGAAAGAAGAACATATGATATCCATTAGAGCCTAGGGATTCACTACCTTCAAAGGAAAAGATAACCCTCCTAATTTCTTCATTAGAAGGAATAGCATTGAGAAACAAATTGTCATTGTCAACAAAGATTTTAGGGATGCTTACCAAGATTTCCTGCTGAGAATTCTAGTCCAACATATTGTTCTGAGTCAACAGATTTGAAAAGTAATCTTTAGCTTCCTTAGAAAGATCTTCCTCCTCCACAATTTTGATATTCACTCTAAGTTTTGAGATTCTGTTAGTAGCTTTGTGTTGTATTGCTAACATGTGAAAGAATTTAGAATTTATGTCCCCCTCTCTTAGCTAGGTGTTTCAAGATCTTTGTTTCCATAATATTTCTTCCTTATGCACCGTATCATGATACTTAATTAATACTTCACTCTCTTTCTCCTTAGGGACATTTGAATAGCCAATCTTTTGTATTGAGTCTTGAATGTCTTTAAGTTCTAACATAATATTAGCCTTGGAAGAGAAAATGTTCCCAAAAGTATCTTTGTTCCAAGTCTTGATATTGTCTTTGACATATCTAAGCTTGTTAGCTAATCTATACATAGTAGTTCCATTAATTTTGATATGCCACCAATCTCTTAATTTCTGAACCAACTCAAGATGAATAGTCCACATTTTCTCAAATCTAAAAGGAAAGTTCCTTTTTTCTTGAAGTAGGATCAATAATAAAAGAGAGAGGATAATAATTAGAGCCAACTCTAACAAAAGTCATCAAAGAACAAAAATAGCATTGGTACCAGTCATTAGTAATAAGAGCCCTATCAAGTCTCACCTGAATCAGCTTCTCTCCTTCTCTTCTGTTAGTCCATGTATAGTTAACCCCCTACAGATTAGGTTAACTACCTCTAGTTTTTTCATCTTCCTTAAGAGGGGTATTAAAGTCTCCCATGATGATCCAACATTCATTCACAAAAAGATTCATCACATGATCAATATTTTTCCAAAATTTTTGTCTCCCATTCTTAGTATTGGGAGAATATATATTGGTAAGGATCCAAGAAGTATTATCCTTTATGTGTTGAAACTTGATACTAGCCATATTATTGTCTTGGATGATGACTTCACCTTTTATGGTGTTTCCATTCCAAAAAGTAGCAATACCTCCAGAGGCTCCACCTGAGCTCCCTCCACTTATGAAATTAGTTTTGAAAAACTTAAGATTTTTAACCTTCTCCTTAGACATTTTAGTTTCCTGAATCAAAACAATATTGGGTTTTTAAATCTCTAACCATTTTTCTAATAAGGTCCTTCTTATGAGGGTTATTTAGCCCTTGAATGTTCCATGAAATGATCTTCATTTATTCTTAATTATTCTAGCTTGAGTGATGGTCTTTTGAGTACCACTTGCTAGATTTTTTGTAGCCTCTTGGTGCCTTTTCCTTGAGCTTGGTGGTCTCCCTAGTGGTGAAAGTTGAATCCCTCCAACATCAGGAAGATTAACTTTGTTATTCTTTTGGGCTTTGGAAGCCTGGTTCTTTTTTCCTTTTGTTTTCTCTACAATAGTAGAGGAGTTGTCACTGTCACCAATTCCCAGAACTTTGTCTATATCTTCTTGATCCCCCCATTTAGGCACTTTTTCTGCATCAGATTTATTCTCCCCAGTAGATGGAGAGCTATGAGACATGTTGGACAACCCAAGAACTAGAACAATATCTTGTTAGGCATCAACAAAAACATTCTCCTCTATTCTAGGTAGAGGTTCCCCTTGTTGACTATAAGAAATCCTCGTATGTTGCATAGATGAGAGGTTATCTTCTTGATGAATCTACCTTGTATGGATCTAATTGATATGGTTTACTTCATTTTGTGACTCAACAGTATCTTGAACAAACCCATTTTTCTGATCTATCTCTTTTTCATTGTTATTTTGATTCACATTCTTAGGGTAATGCTTTTCCATGGTTTTTAATTCTTTAAATTGGATTATCTATCCTTTTTAATTTTCTTTCTTATTGTCATTTATTTTTCCATATTCAGATCTTTCTATTCTATTAGGGTTTTCCTCCAAGTTCTTTGGAATAGATCTGACCACTCTATCTGAGGATTCTCCATTCTTTCCAATTGGTTTCCAGATCTTTGTCTACTCAACTTTCTTAGAGGTGTTTGTCAGACATTTCTTATCCCAATGCCTAATGTTTTTACATCGAAAACAAGAAAATGGTATTATTTCACATTCTATCTTTTGTGTCCATTTCCCAAGCTTGGATTCCATTTCTATTTTCTCCAACATGTCAGCTTTAGGGACTATTCTAACACATATTCTAGCATGTGTCAATCTTCTTCTTGAGGCTATAATAGGGTCAATGGAGAGAAGTTCACCAAATGAGCTTTCTATTCCTATAAAAACATCTTCATTCTAGTACTCAAGAGGAAGACTAGGGATCTTTACCTAGATAGGGATTTGGACTATAAAGTCCTCATTAAGAGTCATGTTTGGGTACCATTTTTGTAAAAACATTGTACTTCTTCCTATGCACCATGGTCCAGTACTGATAGTCTTCTTCTTACCTTCTTCAAATGAGAAAAAAAAAGATAGATATCCTTTATTCATTGCAATAACATCCACTTGTCTTTTTAGATTGCATCTTTTGTTAACAAAGGCTCGAACAACTTCAATATTAGGTCTAACCCCAATGAATCGACCAAGTAAAGAATTATCAATTCTTTTTATATTATGGTCAATGACTTGGTCGGGAATAGCAATAGTGTATTTCCCTTCAGACATATTCAAAATATTTCTAATAGGCAGGAAGATAGACTTGCCTGTTGGTTTGACCCCAAAAAGAGAGGACCATTTTGCTATCTTAGAACCCTTAATGGGTCCCCCTCTTGGTTAGTTCCCCTCTGAATTTTAATATAGGTATAACTCCCTTCATCAAATGCTTTTACTTTTATGAGTTTTAAAATGGGTACTATTTAGTCAAAGATTAGAAAAACAACTGGCATCTACTCATCACCATGTAATCGATGCCAAAAATCTTATTTAAAAAATAGTTATGACTTTCAAAAGAAATACAACTTTAGAGGAATAGAAATTTAAAAAAAAATAATAACTGGAATAATTTTTTAACACACATGTTGTTAGAGTAATAAAGTGTTTACTGATTAATTGAATATAATAATTGATTATCTTTATTAATTATTATCATGCAACCTAGGATTTCACCTTTTTAGGGTTTCTGATCTCCTTTTATAAGGATTGATCTCATAATACTTTGTAACCTTTTTTGACATTTCATTATTGATTGCAACTTTTGTTTTTGCACATCAAGGATTTCTCCTCTCTCATGGATCAATGCGTTTAGGCCTCCATAGCTATTTGCTTCTCTCTCTTTCTGTGACAAGTGTTTGTGTGCAGGTGTTCTTGGGAGCTATGGATTTTTTTTCATTAACTCCATCATGGTATTAGAGCTTTAGATTTGCTTGCCTCTGTCCTCCTTCTAAGAGATTTGGCCGTGTTCGTCAGATTTGTGTTTTAGAGAGGGTTTCCTGTTAGATCTAGGGGGACCTATTTTTCTGGTCATCTTGGCTTCAAATGGACCTCATGGTTGCATTCAAAGCATCCAAGAACCCTAAGATCCATACAAAATTTGTCCATTTTGGACAAAGTTGGAATTTGTGAGAAATTTTTTTTGCAATCGGCCCTGACATGAATCCTGAGGTGATCATTGATCTTTGGTGCACTTTTGGCCCAAACAGACCTCATGGTTGTGTCTAGAAGGCCTGAGATAGTCAAAATTCAGGTAAAACTTGTCCAATTCTGACAAGTTAGCTTTTGAGGCAAAATTTTTTTGCCTACTAGGGGCGTACGACCTTGGCACGTAGTTCGAGGCATGATTTTCAAAAAGAATAATTAAAAAAATATATATTTCATTTTGGTGGCCTAGGCACCACCTAGCGGCCACCCAAGCACCACTACCACCAGTCGTTGCCGCATTCCCCATCGGTGGCGCTGCCTCCACTCGCCGCTCATCGCGGCCTGCTGACTACCAACTCCGCCCACTGCGGTCTGCGCCGCCATCGCCGTCGTCCAACTCTGCTAGCTTCACCCAGGCCTTGGTCACATGGGTGACCAAGGCTTACTTTTTTTTTCCCTTTGATGATGACATCGGCAAGACATCATGCTCATGCAAACATTTTAAAAAAAAATTTTATTGCATGGTTTTGGAGATTTTTAAGGGTACTTGGGCATTTTTTTGTGATATCTTGGGCATACAGGATCATAATTGGGCGTGCAATATATCGTCGAAAGCTGGTTCTGAGCCCGATCTAAA
Source organism: Chamaecyparis obtusa (assembly GCA_027943335.1). Lineage (NCBI taxonomy): Eukaryota > Viridiplantae > Streptophyta > Pinopsida > Cupressales > Cupressaceae > Chamaecyparis > Chamaecyparis obtusa. The sequence goes on from BSBK01011439.1 coordinate 250,259, forward strand.
TTTTTTGGTATGGTTTTGTGATTTTTCCATTTTGATGCTCTTTTTTTGTCAAAGTCGGATGTTCTTTGTGATCATGGCGTTTTAGACCTCCTGCCTTCCGGGATCCGTTTCTCTTGCATCCGGGCTCCGTTTTCAGCAAACAAGATATTTCCAGAAAGCTCTTTGTAAGATTTTATCAGATCTAATGGTTTCATGTGGTTTTTTCCCTTTTTCTGACGTCACCCATCCTCAGATCCTTGCAGACACCTTCTTTGGGCCCTCTAGCACAGCTATTGGTTTTTTGCTCATATCTTGAGCATATGGTGTCAAAATTTGGTAAATGAGATATTGTCGAAAAGATGATTCTGAGATCTTTCCAAATATGGAGGTTATTTTTTTTGGTTTTATTTTTCTGATGGTTTTTTTCTCTGTCAAAGCCAAATCTTCAATTCTACACTCTGGGAGCTCTATCTTGCACATCCGGACTCTGTATTCAGAAAGTGATATATCGTTGGAAAGCTTGTTCAGAGAGATTTTCAGTTCAGTGAGTCATTTTTTTAGATTCTTCTCCAAGCTCATTTTATTCAAATTCTTGATTTTTTGCAGTCTGGTGGATATCTTGGTTGTTTCAGGTCCTGGGATCTCTTCCCTTTGAGGGATGACTCATCTTAGGTTGTATTGCTTCCTTGGTTTGATAGTGTGAGCTATGTATTCAATATTTGATCCTATGTACTAGGCGGTTGTAGTGGCTAGGTACCTATGCATTCCGGTGAGATGGATCATTTACCATATGGACACTCTTTTCTTTCCTATTTTTGGATGCACTCTTCCAGCTTTGATTGATTAGCTCTTCAGGATTTTGGTGTTATGCCATATGTATCTTTGAGTTTAGTTGTTTTCCTTTGTTTTCCTCCTAATTCAAGTAGTGTTATTTGAGGGCACTCATACAAATTACAGTCTTCTCTACCTGGTCATATTTCTATGTAGGATCTTTAGATCATCAGTTTCTTCTTGACAAAGTTTGTAGTTTCATGCTTCAGTGATGTTGTACATGCTCATCTTTGTTCCTATTTTCTAGAATATTCCTAGTTTTGGAGGCTTCTTCAATCCTTCAGACTAGTCTTTGTCTCTTTTTGGAGTAGAGTTTTTCCCATGTGGTTTTCTCTATTTCTCTTCTTTGTAGAGACTCTCTTTTGTACTTGGGTACTTGATCAGGCCTTTGTTGCCGTGACCCATTTTCTTTTAGTAGTTCTTTCTAGGTTTTTAGCTTCTCCCAAAGTTTATCTTAAGGGGGGGTGTTAGAGTAATAAAGTGTTTACTGATTAATTGAATCATATTGATTTAATTATTAAGTCACTTATTACCTGTTTCAACTTAAGCTAAACTTTAGGCATATAATATTTGATTATCTTTATTAATTATTATCATGCAACCTATGATTTCACCTTTTTAGGGTTTTTGATCTCCTTTTATAAGGATTGATCTCATAATACTTTGTAACCCTTTTTGACATTTCATTATTGATTGCAACTTTTGTTTTTGCACATCAAGGATTTCTCCTCTCTCGTGGATCAATGCGTTCAAGCCTCCATAGCTATTTGCTTCTCTCTTTTTGTGACAAGTGTTTGTGTGTAGGTGTTCTTGGGAGCTGTGGGTTGTTTTTCATCAACTCCATCACATGTTAACAAGTTGATATTGGAAACTAAATTAAGAAGTTTAGGAATATAACAAAATTTTAGAATTCAAAATCTTTGGTAATTTTCCTAGCAGTTTTTTTAAAAATTTATTTATGCAAAAAAAGGTTTTGAAGTGATTAGAAACCCTTAAAAAAAATGAACTCTAAAGATATTCAATAAAGCTCAAAGCATGTCAAACACTGCACCAAAACTAGCATACAACCACAACCTAAAAATCAATTAGAGAACTCCAGTCCAAACATCCACAAACAGAGAACCTTAAGATTTGTCTTTAGTCTTACTCTTGTGGGATATGAGGGTCATATCAAAGGAGGATGAAGATTTCTTATATTTTTTCCCTTTCACTGTAAACCAATGATCCTCCACCTTAGCAGCCTCAACCTGCCAGTCCAATAGATTTAGTATTGAAGATCCAACACCCTTAATAGGAAAACCAATAGAATCAACAAAAGTGCCAAAAATAGGGCTAGCGGTAGTAGGGATAACACCTTTTGGGACATAAGAGCCAACAACTACCAAGGAGCTAGTGCCAACACCGCACAGGGAAGAATAAGCCTTACTACCAATAGAAACCCAATCACTAGCAAAAATTTTTTGAGAAGAAAAAGGTACAACAACAAAAAACACTATCCATCTTAGAGGCACCACTAGGGGAGGAAACCTCACCAACTATAGGAGACACGCTAGCCTCAGTACACCCATTGGGTTGAGAAGAAACTATAGGGAAATCTTGAGCCACCACCTAGGAGAAAATTTTGTGGGAAGGATTCTTTTCAACAGTATAATGTTGGGATGAAGCACCCTTCCACCAAGAGGTAGACTTTTCAATCTTCTCTAAGCTACATTATTCTTCCTCAGGAACTATTTTAAAGCATCACCTACATCTGAATGGAATCGATTTGTAATCCAAAGTTTGGATCTAGAAGCCCTTAGAATGTTCCAATTTAATCTTTGTTGGAAGCCCCTTGGATAAATCCAAATCCACCAGAATTCTAGCATAAGTGGAGTGAAGAATATCAGAAGAATCTTCATCCACCATCAGGACATCCCCAAGAGCCTCACCCACAACCTCTAATAAGGAATCAATCCATATATGAAGAGGAAGGTAGGGGAGCTTGAACCAGATAGGAACCTTATTAAATGTTTCAGTAGAAGGACCAAAATAGGGATGACAAGGCTTAATCATCAGCATTTAATGATTATCCCAACTAAAATAATGATCACATAGAATCATCTTCCTATCATCCACCTTCTCAAATTTAGCTATATAAAATCCCTTTTCCATAGGGAATATTTGAATTGTACACAAAATAATGGGTTCCCAGTGATGAGAGATTCACTTATAAAGATTAGGAAGGCTCAGCCAAAATCCCTTGAATCTACATATTATTCCAAGAGCGGAGAAATTAGAGGCAGCATTATCTATATTATTCTCAACCCCCTCATCCAAAATAAGTATGCAAAATCTTCTGATATTCTTCACTCCCATGAATCAGAGGCCTTATGTTATAAAAATAAAGACCCCCTCCAGTGTTTATAAATTACATATTTATAACTACCATGCAAGTAACTATTCAAGTTCTCTATCCAATATTCTTTCTTCAAAATAGAATCAAATACACAAGATATCTTTACAAAATGATTACAAGGAAGAATATAGAGAGGTGGGGAGCCAAGACTAAGGAACTCATTGCATGATCTAGATTGGATGAAATTGGTTGTTGTTGTTGACCTACTAACTTGGCCTTGTAATACTTGTACACTTGAAAAATTCTTCAGTTGGGCCACCTTTTAACATAACAAAATTTTATTGATCTTCAAAATAAGTATCTTTTTAACATTACAATGCTTTATGTTATATAAATAAATACCCCCTTCCGTATTTACAAATTACATATTTATAACTACCATGCAAGTAACTATTTAAGTTCTCTATACAATAGTCTTTCTTCAAAATAGAATAAGATACACAAGATATCTTTACAAAATGATTACAAGGAAGAATATAGAGAGATGGGGAGCCAAGACTAAGGAAATAATTATATGATCTAAATTGAATGGACTTGGTTGTTGTTGTTGAGCTATTAACTTGGCCTTAAAATCCTTGTATGCTTGCATTAAAAATTCTTCGATTGGGCCACCTTTTAACATAGAAAATATGCCTTGTATAACTTTTTTGTCATCTCATTGGAGCCTTAAAAATGTTCCCAAAAAAATGAATGCTCTAGTAGAATTATAATTATTTCCATGTATGATACCACATCCAGTGCCACATGGACATCTTTTCTTCTTCTATTAGGGTGTTGGAACCATTCAGAGGTTCCTACAAACTAATGAGTTCCAACAGAAACCCTACCAATGTGTATGTCCATGTAGGGCATGATTCTTGTTCCACTATCTCACTAGATACATCTTGGGTTTCCTTTTGTGCTAATGCATCAATTGCAACTTTAGCATTTTCTCAATCCTATGTAACTATGTAGTGAATTTGGGACCTTGATTTGACCTAAGATGTTCAAAGTTTATCCCACGTTTGACTTTTCCTTGTGCATAGTTGTGTATCTTGTAGCTTCCTATGGTTTTTGATCTTACACAACAGCACAATCAAACTCATCCATCACTCTTGCCAAATATGAATGACCTTTAGCTCTTTTGTTTCTCTCAATTTACAAGTGTGTAGTTTGTATCTTCTTAGATCTAGCAATCATGGGCAAGCATGCGGTAGTGAATCAAGGTTGTTGATCCTTTTTAAGGTGCCAAGTCATAATGCTTTTGACTTTTTAGTAGTTCACTATTGCCTAGTGAGTAACTTGGTTCACATCTCAAGATATGCACAATTAAACATTAAATCTTAATTGTTGATCATGTGTACACTTGTAGATCTTTAACCTCTTAATATAGCTATGCATAGTTGTGCACCTTGTGCAATGATGCAATTGACCTTGGTCATTGATCTTCTCTAAAACCATAGATGCTTAAATGTGTTTGAACTTTAACTTATGCACTTGTTGCCTATGTTTTGAACATGGCCTATTTTCAAATTTCTAGCACCTCATTCCTAAAGTACTTTGTCCGTCACTCACCCCAAGTCTATGTATAGTGTTATGAACCTTAAGAGATATAATGGGTGTATGTCACATCTTCCACTTTAGCATTAACCACTCTACTCTAGCACCCCAAATAATATGTCCATTGAATATGGATGTGTCAATCGAAGAAGACATTGTTCTCTTTCAAAATTATATATAGAGAACCATTTCCTATAAGCAGACATGTTCTTCATCTCCTAAAATTTCTTTGCAAAATGTCATGACATGCATCTCAAGATGAGTACCCTATCCACCATAGGAGTTTTCGAGTCATAGAAGATCTAGCTAAAACCTCCAAAAAAAATGATATCAGGGAATAAGGAGATGTGGTGGAAGAAAATTGGAAGCTTAATAAGATGGCTTGAAGCAATGGAGTGCTAGCCATAGATTACTGTGCCACTCATAGCCATGGAGTTCTTCCTTTCACTATCCCATTTCAATGGAAATACAAAGGAATAAAAGTTGGGATATTATATAGCTTTGAAGGTGGTATTACATGAAGAATTGTGCATGGTGTCTTTTCCAAGTCTTGCAGTCCATGTGGCTAAATTGTAGAGCCAAGAAGAATTATGAGAAAATGCTTGAGATAGTATTGTATGATCTAGTCCATAGTCACCATGATGGAGGATTTGTTGTGAGATGAAAATGCTATTTGGTTGTAGAAATGATCTTAGAATTCTTGTGGAGATCTATGTTAGCAAGTCTTGATTTCTCATAAACAGAAGCCTTTGCAATTCAATATTTGTAAGCTTGCTTGAGGTGGGAGATCAAGTCACTGCAACATTGTCACTAACATCACACATGAACAAGTGATTCCTTAGCTAAAAGTGTTAAATAGTCAAAGTTGACTTACTTTTTCCAAGTTTAATTTTTTCCTTAGTATATGATGTCTAAGGTTTTGTCCTCCCTAGCAGGGGTGGTCGTCCTTTTGTTAAGGATCTAAATTATTGTGAGAAAGTGCATTATCACCATTATCAACTTTGTCTCATGTTTCTTGTAAGTGTGTAAGAGAACTTGAAAAATTGAGTACTCATATATTTCTTGTTATTAGCTTTTGAAGCAGCATTTTCAATCACGATGAGAAATTGTCTAAGCGGGCTCAAGCAATGTCAACATCAAATCGGTATAAAATTTTCACTCATCTTTGTTGTAAAGTGTATATGTCGAAGTATCTTAATGGGTCAAAATAACTAGGGGCTTAATTATCTCATTGGGTTCAGTTGTCTTAGAAAGAAAATGTAACACAAAAAGTATTTTGAGGAATAGGAATATGTAAAAGACAAATGAAATCTAACTCATATCAAAAAATATTTGAAAGTTTTCATGCTTCTGTCCTAAGTCACGAGGTTCGAATTCGACCTAAGATTTGCTTATATAGATTTAAATTTTTAAATATGTAAATAATAATTTCAATAAATTACCAAAATAATTTAATATTTTAAAATAGATTTGAAATAATACTATTAAAATAAAATAGATTTAAAATAAAATGATGAAATTTATTATTTATTAAAATAAAATAATATTATACTAAATTTAGATAATTCAATAATTTTCATGATGAGGTTTCTTGTAGCTGTCGCTTCGAAGGCTTCTAGGGCTCCCAACTCGTTTAGGGCTCCTGCAGCTGCTGCTTCACGAGATCCTATTCCTGCTTCTACTACCACCACCACCGCCATTGCCACCGCAACTGCTTCGAAGACTACTCTCATCGTGCCTCCTATTGCTGAGCTTGTTGCCGATGCTATTGCTAGTAGTCGACTTCCCTCCTGTGACCTTTCTCTAGTCTCGAAAGGGAGTGCGGAGGATGCTCTATCTCCTACCAAAGAACCTACCTAGGCTCCTTCTAGTGATGATAGGGCATCAGGCTCCTTGCTGAAGGCTAGAGTTGTTGGCTCTATTCCTCTAGTGTCTATTAGGGAGCATTTTGTTCTTGGGAGCTTCTCTCAGCACTTGCTGGCTACCTCCCATCTTCCTCTAGCCTCTGGACATAGGGGTGTTGCTCCTCTCTTTGGATGATGAGGTTGTGAAAGACATTGAAGGAGTGTCCTTTTTCTTCTTAGGGCATGATTTAATTTATAGATTTAAGGGCTTTTGGCCTAGTCTCTCTGAGCTGCATGCCTAGTTCACGTGCCATTGGAATCCAATCATCTCAGATTTTGTTCACATTTTCCCTTTATCAAGGGGTTTCTTCATAGCCAAGTTTGAGAATATTGTTGATAGGAATTTGATTCTTTGCAATAATTTCTTTAGTTGGGATACCTGGTTCATGCTCATGATGAAGCCCTGGCATCCTGAATTTGATGCCTCTTCTAAGACTTTATCCAAGGTTCCTACCTAGGTAAGGCTTCCCAACCTTCCTCTTCATTTTTAGGTAGATTCCTTGCTCAAGGTTGTGGGTGAGGCTCTTGGGGATTTTTTGATGATTGATGAGGAATCTGAAGATATTTTGCATTCTACTTATGCAAGGATTCTGGTTGATTTGGATTATTCCAAGGGTCTTCCAAAAAAGATTAAGTTGAAGCATCCCAAAGGATCCTAGATCCAATCATTGGATTATGAAGGACTCCCCTTTAGATGCAGATGCTATTTTAAAACTGGTCACTTAGTGGATCAATGTGGATTGGAAAAGGTCAAAAAACTTGCTTCTTGGTGGAAGGGGGACTCCTCCCAACATTTCTCTATTATGAAGGACTCGACTACCAGAAGCTTTTCGCACGTTATTTCTTCTTCTTAGGAGACTACAAAGGCCTCTGTGCCTCTAGGGGCTGATGTTGGCTCTTCCCTGAGTGTTGATCCCACCCATGGAATGCCCCATTGTACAGACTCCGTAGTCCAGGGGTCTGTTGGATGTGAGGCTTCCTTTCCTCTTTTTGATATAGCTCTATTGGGTCACTCTAGATTGGTAGCTAATGATTCTACTTCTTTGGGATCTATTGGCCCTATCCTGGGACATTCTCGTGTCTCTTTGATTAAGGGTGCTTCGGTTCTTGATTCATCTTCTTGGTAGGATATGGCTAAGAAAGTAGAAGATGGGTGGACTTCTATGAAAGGAAAAAGGAAAAAACCTAAACTTCAGCCCTCTTTTGATATGTCCCTTCATTCCCAGATGGGGAAGAATTGACATTTCTTGGGATTTTCTACGTGGACAACTAGACCTACGCAGGAAGAAATTATTTTTGATGTCTGTTGGAAGCTTCAAGGCTGCTAGTTTTTTGTTTGGTCCAGGTTGAGGGAGCCTATTGAAAAAACCCTTGTTGTGGTCTTGATCTATTCCATTTTAAAGTACTTTATTGAAAATCTTTTATGACCATCTTGTAAAGGGTTTCAGGGTCCCTTCAAAACCTATTTTCCTCTAATCAAAAAAATATTATATTAAATTTAAAAAACTAATTTAAGTATATGACATATATAAATTAAAATTATTAAAAGTTAAACTATATTATGACTTTTTAATTGATTATAGTACTTTAAAAAATATTATAATTTAAATGTATTTAAAATCTTAATTTTTTTAATTTATAAATGTACAAATAATTAATATGTTAAATCTTATATGTTAATATAAAATATATTTCAAACTCCTAGTGATTTCTAATGCTGTGTGAGCACAGTTTCATTCATAGTTTCATTCCTTCTACGAGAATTTCTTTCTGTGTGTCGCACAAACAAGCTCTGACAGTTGTGTGTCATGCTGTTTCTTTCTGTGTGTCATGCCCTAGGTCACAAGTCTCGCAAAAACAAGCTCTATTAACTATGTGTCATGCCCTAGGTCGTAAAAAAATTGTGTTTTTTATTGATAGCCTCTTTACTTAGTTGTTTGACTGTGATTGTAACCAGTTTTTGGCAATTTTTTGCTCAAAAAGTCACCGTGATTAAATCATTCCAGCTTCTGACTTACGATATATCGTGATATCTGTGATATATCATAGCTATTTTCAACCATGATTGATACCATTGATAGAAGAAATCTGATAGAAAATTCATAACCATCATTGTACTTTCATCTTTGTGTGGATATTAGTGTTGGGAATTGAATTTTATACAAGTAGAGACTTTGATTGAATTATTGTTAATTTACTATTCGCAATTATTCCATAGTGATGGGTAATTTTTAAATACCTTTCTTGTTTTCTAGTCAAAAGCATACCTTTATTTTGTGGATTAGATTCTTTCATTGTATATACAATGAAGGGAGTTGTACCTTCACATCAAAATTCAGAGATGAACTATTAAGATTCAATCAACTGTTGTTTGATAGATAGGCTTCAAGGGGTAGGAGTCAAAGATTTTATCAAACCCCAATCTACTAACCAATAGCACTATTGCACAACTTGTATTTTGGTCCTTAGTTTGATCTTGCACAACAGTGAAATCAATGTGAGGCATTGATCTAGAAAGACATGATAGATCAGTATGTCTTTATAACCTAAAATGTGTGGTTGCACAAATTGCTTCATCTACCACCATTTGATTCTATGTAATAGCAAAATTGGTCTCAATGGTCCATCTATCCTAAGATGTGCATGATCTTATCTTCCCTTTGATTGGTCATCGTGTGATGGTGCACACATTGTAACTTCAAAAAATATTTTATCTTGTGTAGATGTGCAATAATCCACAATCAATGATCATTCTTGTGTTGTGTAGAAGATAAGTTAGTATAAATGTTGTGTGTAGATGCACAAAACATGCAACTTAGCCCTTGATTAATCTACACAAAAGTGCAATGAATCTCAACCATTAATGTGAAATGAGCTACAAGAAAGCTAACCAATGGAAGAGAGGAGGATATGTTACTTGGATCACACAAAGCAACTAGAGAAAGGAGATAACTAATTTTTGACATGACATAGTTTACCACTTAAATAGCTAGAAACTAGGAGTAAGAAGTCATTAAAAAAACATAAAATAAAGTGCATAGGTCATGAAAAAATCTCTGAGACTTAGGAGCTTTGGTGAGGAGAGTGGAGGTGACCATGAAATGGTAAGAACTAGGACCAAGAGTTGGTCATGTGAACAATTAGATAGAATTAATGTACATTGACTAAAATATGGTAATAATGATGATTGAAATAGTATAATGTAAATGATAGATCTCACATATTTCTTTTTGTGGTCCAATATGCCCTAATTTCCAATAAATGTAAAAATATAATAAACCCTTCAAGTTGGATAACACCATATAATACTCCTTATGAAAGAAGCCCCTCCATGTTATATCTCCAAGACATCCCAGGAAGAATATCATACTTCACAAACATCTTTTACAATTACAATAACCTTCCTTATATAGACCTCCTAATAGTGATTGGCTTGTTTATTTCTTGTACTATCATTCCTCCATGAGGCTTCATCTGAGATTCATTCTTCTCACATTGATGTGGATGCCTATATATTGTACCATTTGTTATCACTGAACTCTTTTCTAATTCTTCACCATTTTATGTCGCTTGTTTTAGTGATGACTTAGTAGAATTATTTGTCTCCCCATTTTTCTCAATATCTTCTTCCTCTATTGTTTCTTCTAGTTCATTATTACAATCTTTGTGAGATTCCTAAACTTTATTTTCTTTAACTTTCCATTGGACTTTTTTATGTGTAATATCTTGTAATTTAGCTTTTTCTCTTCTATACCAAAGCCTCATGAACTTTTGCACATTGATGTTTATTATTCCCCAAGATTCTAACTGTGATGCCCAAAAGTTCGGGACAAAACACAACCAACAAATTTTTTTAAAGTGTATAAGTTCCACGTTTAAGATGCGGGTAAAAGGTGATGATGACAAAGTCTCAAGAGACAGGAGGTCATAACCTCTTCAAAGTTGTTTTACCAAAGGATGCTAGAAGAAAATTTCAATATAAAAAGATTTAGATAATCATCTCAATGATCAATTTGTTGAACGTTAATCTATTAATCATATAGATTATCAAGGAGTAAGGAATACTCCTAAGGTATTTATTAAATGTTATGCTTATATATATAGATTAATTATTATCTATATCTATAAAGTAAATGTCAAATAGATTAGTATTGGTCAATTATTAATCGATTAATCCAATAACCAAAAATTAGATAAACTTGATCTAGTTCAATTAATAATTATAAATTATTAATATATTTATTAACCAATTAATAAATTACAAAATATTAATTAATGATTATAATTAAATAAACCAAGCATAACCAAGAACAATATCCAAACCATCCATACCTAAAGTATGAAAGTTAGAATGTAAAACATATTTGACCATATGCATCTATTTTATCATAGATAATATATGCTTAGTGATATAGCTTTGTAACTTCCTACACTATATTTTTCAATTCATGATTCCTTTTGTGCCTAGTGAGACTATTAGGTAGAGGGCCAAAGGGCTCCCCTATCCATAAATGTTGTCCTTGGATATCAATAGAAAAAGGAAACAACCCCAATCAAGGGTCTACACACCTGATGGTTTTCTCTCCCCTTAGGCATCACTACCTCTTGATTTGAACTCCTTCAATAATGAAGATCTTGTTTTATGTGTGAAGAAAATGGTGGGGAAAGCCCTTAAAAAATGGCAGGTAAAAAAAAATGACACTCCTTCATCAGATGCATGCATAGTGGAGGGACTGGAAGTGACTATCCCTTATGAGATAATGGATGGAATGATAGCATACCTAATACTCTTGCTAGTGGGTAAATTTCTTTTTTTTTTACCTAATTTAGATCAAGTTAGGAGATGGGCATATGTGGTATGGAAATTAAAAGGAAGCATAACTACTACTACCATTGCTAATAATATGCTTTTGTTTAGATTTGTGGTTTATGAAGATCTCATTAAGGTCCTCACTGGGGGCTCTTGGGATTTGTATAATGGTTTTAAAAACTACCTTTCACTTTGCAAGTGGAAATTGGGATTTGATCTAATAGTCGATCTAGGTTATGCGGGTCCTACATGGGTATGACTTTCAAGTCTCTCTTTGGAATTTTGGGACTACAATATCTTTAGAGGTATTGCCAATTCTTTTGAAGCTCTATTAGGCATTGATAAGGTGACTTAGAAAAAATCAAGGCTGATTTTTGCTTGAGTTTATGTGAATGTAGTAGTTAAATCCATTCTCCTAACAAGTATAGCCCTCAAATCAAAATTTGGGAGATGGATTTAACCAATAGAATATGAGAATGCAAATAACTATTGTTGAAATTTCAATAAATTTGGACACCTAAGTGGTGTGTAGAAATATTCCAATGGTGGAAACAAAGTGCTTCTAGGAAAATCGAAGCAATTCATAATGTTGAAAAATGAGAAAGAAAACAAAAATCCAAATGTGAGCAGGGAAAATGGTAAAACCAAGTATATAAACTTCAAGAAAAGGTCGAGACTAGACAAAAGAAAGAAGAACCTAGGATCCAAAAAGAAAAGGAAACATTGTTAACAAAAATGAAAATGCAAGAAAAGATAAGGCAACTCCCCTACAAAAAGAAAAAGAGGAAAGGAATAATGGAAGTACCTTAGGAGCATTGTTGATAAAGAACATGGAAATTCATAAAGAAGATGAAGAAAGTAATAGGTTATAAGGGATTGTTCAGAAAGTAAATATTGAATAGAGGGAAACCCTATTTCTGATCCTCTTACTTCAAGGAATGAAAGTCATAATTTAGATCTTGTTACCCTTGTAAAGAGTCTCATAAGAAAGGCTCTCAACTTATGGATAACATGTAGTTAAAAGCTCAAGAGGTTTTGGGGGCTAGAGTTGTATTTGTCCCAATTGTGTAGTTTAATACCCCTTCCCATTAAGTTGAGATTAGTTCTTGGGATGATATAGAATAAGGTAAGATGCTAATCTCTCTAGAGGCAGGGAATAAAATTGTCAAAATAGTGAACAGAACAAAATAAGAGGTTACCCCTAAAAAAGACTAATGAGAGAAAAAATTTCAAAGAGTCTTTAGCTCTTTTAGGTTTTGGATCACCAAATATGAAGGCTAAGGAAGATGCTCTAAATAAGGAATTGATTCCAATAGGAAGTAAACATAAAAAGCAAAAAAAGATGAATTTTGGAGAAAGCATATTGGGAAGGCCTTCCCAAAAAGATACAAGAGATAAGGATACATCAAGAGATGTGGTAATTGGAAAGAAAAGAACCCTTTATAACCTATTATGGGCTAAATTAAAAAATACGTAGTAGGCTAGAACCTATGTTCTCTTTAGTATAAAGTTGGAAGTATCTATCTCATTATTCAAATGAATATTTTGTCTTGGAATGTGAGGGGTCTTAATAGCCCTTTTAAACAACATTTTTTGAATTGTTATCTTTTGGATACTAAAGTGGATATTTTGTTGATTCAAGAAACTAAGATAAAAGAAATGGTTTTTTATAACATTGTTAAAAATATTTGACCTAATGCTATTTTGTGGTTAGCACTATGAATGCTTGAGTACACAATAAAAATAATGCTTGGTTCTTGTATTGTACTGTGACTTTGCAATGCTCGCTATAAATTTTAGAGCTTTTTCTTGATATTAACTTTTGTTGAAGCTGAAAATACTATCCTTCTGTTGCAAATAATTTAGGACCTTCTTTCTATTGCCTACTACCGACTAGCATAGATTCATTGTCCATACTGATAATTTGCTTATTTTTCATGTCTGGATCTACACAGTACCAGTGCTTAGTTATCTTGCCTTGATGGCACAAAAACTTAAATTGTTAAAGGGTTTTATACCTGATGTTCACTGCCATCATACTAATAGTCACTATTTATCTGCCATGCTTGACTCTCTATTTTAAACAATGCTTTGAAGCTCGAGACAAGTGCTATGACTGTAAAAACATGCCTGATTTTTCCTTTTTTTTTAATATTTGCTGAACTGTAACTAAATAATGATTGATTTTTCCTCTTTGAAAAGTAGAATATGAAATAATTTGAATGTTTTGTCAATGGGGTTTGAGCACAGGCTCATGACACCCATAAATAGATTCATGTGATCTTAATCTTGATATTTAGCATATATTCAACATATGAACCATATCAGAACATCACACTGTATCCTCATCTTTTGACTGTGACACACAGTTTGTTTAAACAATGCATCTCTTTGTTCAACTTAAAAACATCAAAACAAATGCATTATGTTAGTGAACATGACCCAGTGGTCAATTTTGTGTGTCAATCAAACCACTGGTGTGGTCACAAACATAATGCGATACTTTTTTCCTTTAACACTACTTTTCTCTTTATGTGCATACACACTTTGTTATTGCATTGAATATCAAAAATATATGTAGCTATGAAAGAATTTGATATTGTATGATGTTTTCATTCTTTAGCATTGCTTAGATCCAACTGGATCTAACACACTTTTCACCATGACGCAGGACAACCCTTACTGACTTAGAACCAGATTGATGTAGACTCAAGATGAAGACCACAGGAATTAGACCAGACATGACAACCAACTCCTGATGTGTAGACAACACTCCAAGGCAATGCAAAGGAACCACTCATACTTCTATCACTTCTTTTTGTTCTGCCCTTTGTACTCTATTTATTGACATGAAATATGAAGTATGAAAGAACATTTGTAAATTACATTCAGTATGAATGCACAATGTAATGATCAATTATAAATTTGAAATTTTGACATGTGATCAATACTTAGAGTACAAATAAGAATTATGTTGATTGACATCACTTGAAAGACACTGTTAAATGAAAGTACCTTAATGCACCCTTTTCCTATTTATCTATTATTTTGCATGATGAAAAATAGGGTAACAATTTTGGTGACTTCTGTTGGATGTCTTCCTGCTAGGCATGAACTCAGACTTTATAATTGGACAATGGAGTCAGAAAACTAGAACATGCATGGATGCAACCTTATTGGAACAAAAAATGCACCTAAACCTAGACTCATGCAACCTAAGACCTAGTGCTAGACTACCCTTATTGAAATGAAAACCTAGACTAACCTACTTTAACTAGCTTGAAGCCTAGTTAAACAAAACCATTTACTAATTGTGAAAAATAACTTCCCATCCTTTTCAGCTCACAATAATCTACATGCTTCTAGAAAGCTATTATAAGATGAACATATGAGATATATATGATCATTTGCTTGACAAGAATCTGATCAATATGAATTTTACGTACTTGATAAAGCTGACTGTAAACACCATCATTCTAAAGAGAATAAAAAATCAACAACATGTTGTGAAGAACCAACAAGAATTTACTTACTTGGTCATATGGGACAGCAAGCTGATTCAATTCCTCCTCAGCTTCATCTTTTGATAGAACATCATACAAAGGTGCTGGAACAACTTTCTCTTCTTTTCTAGCATCCATCCTGGCCAAATGCCTGATAGGACAACCATGAGAGATGATGAACTTGGAGCTCTACTTGATAGACTTAGTTTCCTAAGAAATTTCTTCAGTTCTATTGATCTCCTCACTATATTGGCTGGAAATAATCTCTTGTAGATTGTAGGTTCTTTTTGGAAGTGTGGGCTTGTCATGAAGATGAAAGAAAAATTGTTCCATCTCATCCCAAAAAGGATCATCTTCTTCATCCTCCTTATTCTATTGTAGGAGAAGCATATTCCTGTCAGCACAATAATTCTGATTTCTAAAATCTTCGCTATCTTACCTTAATTCAAAAGAACCTTCTTTAGCTTATCAGTAACCTTCTTTTCAATGCTTTCATTCTCCTCTTCCAGTTGAAGACACTTTACAATCTCCAATTGATAGCCTCTCTTGTATGTTTCAGTTGTAGAAGCCAGGAATCCTATATTTTCCTTGAGATCCTATAGCTCTTTTTGTTAGGAAATAGACCCAAGGTAAGAAAATAGTTGTATTTGGTTATGTTTTATATTTATCATATATTATTTCAAAATTTCCTCTTTTACATATATTCTTTAAAATGAAAATGTTTTTTTCAAATTAGAATTGATGTTTTAGCTAACAAATTGTACTCGTGATAAACAACTATATATGTGTGAAAATGTAAGTACATGTATGTGTTAATCTTTCTAATTATAGGAGGAACATATCCATACATGTAAATAAATTCTACCTAGATTCTAGACATTGGATATGTCTTTCTCATGCATGTGTCTATTGATGACTTCTATAATATTGTCTTTCCATAAAATGGTAGAGAAAAGTCCATCATTTATCACTATCTAGATAAATTATTTTTAGACATTTTGGAGGTCTTTTTTTTTTGAATTTATTGAAGGATTTTTTTCATACATGGTATGGCCATAGAGCAAGGGTGAAGGTGTAAATTTCTAGACTATTTCAAAGACAACATTAGTCCTCTTGATTTATTGCTAGAATTTTTCTTGTCACTTAGTCAATTAGGGAGGTCCTTTTTTGACCTTGTTGGATGCAGAAGATAACAACCAAGTCAATCCAAAAGCTATCTCTATGCTCATTTCCAATGCCCTAACCTCCTTGATTGATATGCTAGTGGTGCAAGTATTGGATTTTAACTTGTGAGTTTGGACTTTATAAGTGATTTGGAGATAGTAACGGGGTATTAATTTTTTTTCCTATTGTAATTATGCCAATGTGAAAGTGAGGTTCTAAGGGTTGGTCACTATAGCTTGCTATAGGAAGCTAAAGATGAGATTCCATTCCTTGGTTGGCTTCAACATTAATTTAAATCTTTGGAAGAAAAAGTCTCTATTAACTTCCTCCCTAAGTTCTCTTTTGTTCTAAAGTTTTCATCCCACCCTTCAAATGTAGGTCTAGTGTCCTATTTGTCTTAGTGGTTTATAATCATAAAGATTCAACAGTCTCATATAGTTTTTTCTCCTAGTCAAGATCGCCTATCAATAGTATAGGTTAAGATGTATATACATCCTTTAAAAATATAGATATCATTTTTTAAAAAAAGCTTGAGAGTAGCATAGCGAAAGTGGTGACAATTGATTCAACATCTTTGGATTATCAAAAGGCTATTTTTGTAATACAAGAGAAACATAAGTTATTTGGTGAGAACTACTTATTAATATGGAGATTATGATGGGATAAATCCACCACCTTTTTCTGAACAACTAATTGAAGGAACATTGTGGACAACTGTGAATACCACAATGGATTATTCAAAAGGAATCTATACTTACTATGAGGTTTTTATAAGATCCATAGGAAAATTGATGAGTATCTACCTTGGAAGAAATGGAAACAACATTTATGATCCATTCATATTTGCAATTGAATTGAGGATTTTGAAATCTTCAATATATAATTAAATAGATTTTACCAAGTATGCACTTACACCTTTGTCCTGTCATGACTTTGGCAACTCAACAGATAAATTGTCTGGTAAGAAGCTAAAAAATCATGCGTATCCTAATGGAAATCTAACTTCTTTATCTGTAAAATTACCATATATAGGATATTATAGAGAAAAAGTGCATTCATGTTAAGTAAAACATGATGGAGATTTGTTAAAATTATGTTGAATATATATCTTTTCAAGGTTTTAGGATCATTGCAAATGCAATAGCACTATGTCATTATATGTATTTTCCAAATGCAACAATCTCTTGCATTTATATTGAGAATGATCCAAGAAGAGACATGTCTCTTCATGAGACATGTCTATTCATTAATATGCAATTAATATAATGACAATTATGATTATACACACACACACACACACACACATGTATATCTATATATATGTATATATATGTATAATATATATATATATATATGTATATGTATATATATATATATATATATATGTATATGTATATATATGTATATATATATATATATGTATATATATATATATATGTATATGTATATATATGTATATGTATATATATGTATATATATATATGTATATATATATATGTATATATATATATATATGTATATATATATATATATATATATATGTATATATATATATATGTATATATATATATATATATATATATATATATATATATATCTTTGTATATATATATGTATATATATATATATATATATATATATACATACATACATGTGTATATATATGTATATGTATATATATATATATATATGTATATATATGTATATATATATAGATATGTATATATATGTATATAAAAAATATATATATATAAAATATCTCTTGAGTATTATATTAATTTCTCTAATATTTACATTATATATATATATATATTATATTTAAGTATATATATACATCTCATATATACTATATATATATATATATACATATATATATATACATATCTTCACTAGTATTGACTCATAGTGTTTATTCGATTGAAGCTACAAAAAATCAACACTCCCTCTTAGTTAGGGAGGATAAACCAATCCAATGTCAACATTTAAGACACTTGACAACATCAATCATATGATGTAAGAAATAAAGGAATAATCCTCAATATGTAGTCAATAGAAACATAGTCTCAAAGTGTGGATTGCCTCCATCGATGATTCTATCCACAAGCTCTTGTGTGGATTGCCTTCATCAATGATTCTATCTACAAGCTCTCAGGTGGATTGCCTCCATCCACAATTCTAGTCACAAGATCTTGTTTGGATTGCCTCCATCGGTGATTCTATCCATAAGCTCTCATGTGGATTTCCTCCATCGATGATTCTATCCACAAACTCACGAGCTTTAGCATGGATTTCCTCTATTGGTGATTCTATCCATAAGTTCCCAGGTGGATTACCTCAATCAAAGATTCTATCCACAAGCTCTTGTATGGATTTCCTCCATTGGTGATTCTATCCACAAACTCATGAGTTTTAGTGCGGATTTCCTCTATCGACAATTCTATCCACAAGTTCCCAGGTGGATTGCCTCAATCGGTGATTCTATCGACAAGCTCTCATGTGGATTGCCTCCATCGATGATTCTATCCACAAACTCATGAGTTTTAGTGTGGATTGCCTCTATCGACAATTCTATCCACAAGTTCCCAGGTGGATTGTCTCAATCGATGATTCTATCCAAAAGCTCTTATGTGGATTTCCTCCATCTGTGATTCTATCCACAAACTCATGAGATTTAATGTGGATTGCCTCAATTGGAAATTTTATCCACAAGTTCTATCTATTATGATCTATTTCAACCATCACTAGATGTCTATCACAATAGAAGATCAAGTTATTGTAAGATCATCACCTTCCAATAACTTTTCCAAATACAAGTGATAATCATTTGGAAGTCATCACTTCCTCATGATTTACATAGGGGCATGCCCATTAAAAACATTCATGATTCATTATTGTAATAATCAATTATATCAAGTTTACCTTATAAATGTTTCACCTTCAATAGTGAACTCCCTCTTAATCAATATGATCAAGATTATCACAAGTTGACTGAACCATCTACTCCCTCTAAAGCTCAAGTTTATCAACTTATTGACCTCTTTTGAAATATTAGACTCTCTTTGCATCTAGTCTTAATCATCAATTTGTTTGCAAGCATCAAGTTCTTTCTCCCTTGAATGCAATTATCTTGTGCTTCTATCTTGAACGTATGTCATAGAGAGATTATAAATAGCTCACTAAACTATCTCGACTGTAAATACAAATGATAGAAGCATAAAATATTTTACTAACTAGTAGTATAGCATGAATTACAAACTCAAAAATTATGTGCATTAATAAAACATGAAATACTTATCTTTTATAAATTTTAAGTATTTCATTCTGTAAGGTGAGCCCATATAGAAAATATCATGCAAATTCATAGAATGATGTCATTGTTCTCGAACATTACTATAATTATTCACATGACTTTTCTTGAAAATCAAAAGGTTCTATACACTATGAAAACCTTCAATTTGATCAGATCTCCCTTTAAGTGGTTAGGCTTTTAAAGAAGGAACCTCACTCTTTTACAAAAAAAAATTTCATAGACCTGTACATAGTCGGTCATAACTTTTGAATTTGACATTTTCTCTCCAATCTCTTTAGTGAGATTCTTGTAAATTTGTTTATCACCAACATATCCAAATCTTAGTGAAATTGAATGGTGCATTTGTGAGATATGGTCCTCGTACTGAGACTGTAC
>BSBK01011440.1:0-99930 GCA_027943335.1 Chamaecyparis obtusa
AAGCTTTTCAACTCTAATTTATTTTGTGTATGTCCATTTTTTTAAAAAAACCAACATGCAGTATTTTGGGCATAGATTTTGGCTCGTTCCTCGAATTTTATAATAAGTTACATTTTTAAAAACTAGACTCCATTCTACACACTTTTAAAAAAAAAAATTTAATTTTCGATTAGTTTTAATGATTTATAGGGGGAGCACATAGAAATTTTATGTTTTCAACATGTGTGCACTTCATAAATTTATAAAAAATTATACGTTCATCAAAAAATTCTCAAAAAAATCCAGGATAAACTACGTGGTGTTAGCTAACTTCTCACTCGAGCGATTAAAAAAATTCAAAAAAAAGTTAACATTTTAGGGGGACCACACCAGATACTATGTTATGTTTTTGGACAAAAAATAGGACCAATTTATGTGCTCCCCCTTTTTGAGGGCCTTAATCTGCACGATTTTCAAAATAAGTTAGTAGTTTAGGATCTAGATTCAGAGTATTAAAACTCTTTTTTTTGTCTCATCTCAAAATTTTGAGTCTATCTTCAATTTCTTGTTGAAGTTCAGAGTTTGCTGATTTTAGGAAAAAATTGGCATCTTATACCCCCTTTTTGGTCCCCCATCTTTGTGTACTTACCCAATAGTAAAATAAAAAATAATAATATAATAATTATTTATATGACACAATACTAATATAAATCATTATATAATACTAATGCTATTATCATTTAATATTAATATTAAAAAAAATGAAATTTATAATATATAACCTAAAAATTTAAAATAATAAAATTGAAAAAAACATTGAAATTGAAATGTTGAAATTGGATAGGAGATATCGCATATCCGTTTTTATCAGATATGCAAAAGTATCAGATATCCGATTATATTGGATATGTGATATTATTTTGGATATCCGATTAGGCTTGGTATTTTCCTTGGGTTTTGAATTACAATGTCAAACGCAGATGGTCAACCTAAAAGACGTGTTCACCATATTTCCTTTGATCTCTAGACTTCGACCATGTAGTTGATGACCATCTTTTCACCCAAAATTGATGAAACCCAAAGGGTTTCTTAAAGACATTATCAACTTTTCAGCAATATAATTTCTATCAAATTTCGAGTTCAGTAAGTAATTATTACTTATTTTCTAATTGATTTATCTTTAAAGTCGTAATTGAGAGACTGATTGAAAACTAACTATAAATTTCAAACGGTTTAACCTTTTTGAAATCCGAAACATGTGTCACATTCTATGCTTCACCTACTATAAGCAAAAAATAGTTTTCAATTTTGTAAAGTTTAGAATTAGTTAAGGTGGTCAGACATAAGAGTTTTTTATTCTGAATAAGTTGTAACATAAAATTTATAATTAATTATTTATTTGGGAAAAAATTACACAAAAATACATGTCACATTTGGGCATGAGTCTACTACTTATATCTAGAATCTTGTGAAAATATATCATCATTTGATTGTGATTAAGGTGGCAAGACATATACGTACTTTTTATCTTTTTCTTGAAATTTTTGTACTATTTTATTGAAGTCTAAAATTTTGAACAATTACATGAAGTTTTTTTTAGACAAGGGCTAGTAGTTTAGAAACTACATTCAATTTTCTACAGATTCTAATTTTACAACTTTTTCACATAAGGTTGATAAGATGTTCAACTTTTTACATCAAGTTGACTAACCCTAATTTCTTGATTTTTCATTGCCACTTAAGGCCATAGCTTGGTATACCATCATCCTGGACATACCCAGTAGACCTAATCATCTTTTGTAAATCGATTAACCAAATGTACACTTAACATTATTTCTTAAATCCTCTAACAAGGTATATCTTAACAGGTCTTAAATGTTACTCCTAACAGGGTCAGATCATCAGAAGTGATCAAAATTGTAAGCCCTAATAAGAAACTTTATTATTACAGTAGTGAAGCTTTGTGGGTGTCATCCCCACCACAGTTTTTACCTTCTAACAAGGGTTTTTGCGATACAAAATACATGTGTCAAGTGTATGAAGTTTCATGGATGTTTAATTTTTAGATTAGAAGTATTTCATATTTAAGTTATGTTATAAATGAATGGAAATGATAATATGATAATCGGTTAATGAAAGACATTATCTTAAGCATAAAGATCAAAAAAAATTTAAGGGTTACTGATTCAACCCTCCACTCTCAGTAACTCACCTTTCCATAATCCCAACAATTATCAGAGTTTGTTCTCTTGTTAAAGAACTTTAATCATTGAAGAGGAAAGATCCATAGAGATGGAAAGGTATAATGTTGACAAGATAATTGAAAATCATAAATTGGAGTTGCAGATCACCCTAGAACAACTTAAGGACATCAAGAAAAACCTGAGAGAGTCATTGAACAAAAGGAAGGAATTAGCATTTCAGCAAAATGAGACTTATTATTAAGAAGAAGAGATAGAGGAATTGTTTGAAGGATCTGGAAATATATCTGATGCATTTGAAGGAACTATCCTAGATTTGTCTGAAAAGAATCAACACCTCACCGAACAAGTGAATGCACTACAAAATTGGACAAGAAACTCAAATGGTAAGAATGATTGAAGTTATGAATAATAAAAGAGAAGATGAACAATAAAGGAACATGGCTATTGAAGACATAAGACAAATGATTGAGAAATTGGAAGAAAAAGAATCTGAAATACTAAGGCTGACCGAGCATCACTTTGAAATTGCAAATTAGATGGTTTTCATGAGTCAAGAAGTCAACCGGGTGAACAATGAGCTTGATAGAAAATTGGGAGACATTGGTGAATTAAGGGAAGATAATGAAAGACTGAAAAATGAATTGAAAATGCAACAACAACAAATGAAATGATAAATAAAATTGACAAAAGCACCGAAAGGATGGATGAATTCTTAATGAATTAGATAAGACTCGATAACACCACTAGATTATGTTATACCGAGCAAGGATAGTCATCAAATCAAGAAGAGAAAATGAATGACTATGCAAATCCCATATCAAAGAAGCTCTCATGCTATCATTGTGGAAAACTAGGATAGACAACAAATGTCTGTAGAAGTAAAGCTAAAGGTATTCCTAACACTACTCCTAAATTTGATGGTTATTGCTACAATTGCAACAAGTATGGACATCAAGCATTTGAATGTAGATCAAAGATGAAAAAGTCCCCTAAGAGGTACTATATGGAAAATAATTATCATACTTGCAACAAACATGATCATATATCACAAGAATTTAGGGCACATATGAAATGAGTTTGGAAACTGAAGAGACAAAATAATACCTATCAACCGAGAAGGCAAGGTAATTCTTACACTTAGGACTATAACACATGAGTTAATAAAGTACATCATGTGGAAGATATGGTTATATTGTTGTAAATTGTATGAGACTACACTGGAGAGGAAAATCTAGAAATTGGTCAAATTATGAAATGACATGTCTGCACTGTCACAAGGTCAATCACTTACGTAAAGATTGCACAAATCAAGTACTAGAACCTAATGTTGATATGAATGAGAATAATATTGATAGAATCAAAAGGTAGATTATTCAAATGTGGAGAAGATCAACTAAAGACAATGCAGGAACAAGTGCAATAGTTGGTGACACCTCATCCTTTGGATTAGGTGTTTTCACCACTTCTACTTAAGTCTATCAAGTATGGGAACTAAATTTTAATAATTTATATCTTACACTAGTTTATTATATATATTGCATGAGTACCATATCTACATGAATTAATATGTACTAGGTTGTTATATTTTATAAACTTGATACGAGAATAGTCGATAAAGCTTGATTGAGTAAGAAAATTGTCAGTCGGTGAAAATAGTCAAGTTAACCGAGTTGCATAGTCAACTGAGCACTGGTAGTGTTAATCGAGCTGATGAATCTAATGGAGATGACCGAGTCTATGATTGTTAACTGAGTAGTGTTTGGTGAAGCATTTAATGCAACATATCTATGCTAAAAAGTGTTTTTGGGTATAAATATGTGTTGATCCAATTCATTTTTTACATTACATTCGAAGAGAGAAACCATAGCGAAAGGGAACTTCATACACTTAAACTAATGAGGTTGGATTTGTTCAAAAAAAAGAAAGGAACTCCATACCAAGAATGGTGCAAGACAAAAAAACATGAAGAAAGTACCAAAAGTCAGTGCTAAAATGATAAGTTCATGGCACAGGTTATAAAATGAAAGATGGAAGCCAAGAGCACATGCCATAGTGGTCTGCCTTGCTTGATGAATTAAAAAAATGAAGGAAAACATAGTGGAAGCTAGAAGGAAATGCAGATCAAATATGACCTAAGGCTAGGAACCAAAATAATATAAACAACACCAAAAAAATTTTGCCAAAAGTTAACACCGAAAAGGATAGGAGAGAAACACTATCATACACGTAGGTGAAAATCCAACGACTCCATTTAATAGAAAGCCAATAAATAGTAGATGAGAAGGAATAACGGATACAGTTACAACTCTTGAAACCCCCACTAGACAAGAACTATTCTCTTCCCTTTAATTTGAAATCCCAACTCATTATTAGAGAACATGTTTCTCTCTGTCCATTTGATTGCAAATGCCCACAAAAATGAAAGCTTCCAACTCAAATAAATACATGCAATATCATAAATCAGGAAAGTTTCCAACTAATTCCAAAAAGGCTCCATAATTTTAAGAAAAAAAGGCAAGTTGCTATAAAAATATGAAGTGTTTTCCATTGATAGAAACAAAAATTAATCTGGGAAGAGGGCTGACAACTATTCAGAAGAAAAAAGTCATTTCTAGGAGAAAAGCTCCCTCACAAAGCCTATTAGTTAAAAATTAAAAATATAATACTATATTTTTACACATTAAACTCTATTAAAATGATAAAAACAAAAATTAAAAAGTACAGTTAATCTTAAAAATAAATTGTGTTAAAAATAATATATTAAAAAGTACAGTCAATTCTTAAAAAATATCTTAATCTAAGTAACAAGAATTGAAAAATTGACCTCATAGAAGTAGCAAAGTGACCCCACTGCAAATGAAAACTAAATTGTTTAGACTAATAGTAGAATATTGTGAGAGAAATGTGACTTGTTAGTAGGTGGAGTAGATGAATGATTGAACGCTCTCTCTACTTGTGAATTTCAGCTTGGTCTTGTATTTGTACCAAGTTAGGAGTTTTTGGAAGCCTCTCAATGTTTTCTGAAATAAGAAATATTCATGGACCATTTGAATTAATAACTCAAAGAATTAGGATTCTTCCCTATGGAAAAAAAAGTGAGGACCGTGCACAAATATTGAAGATATAGTTTTCGTCAAAACAGTGAGTTGGAAATTCTCATACAGGATGAGATAGCACATGGAACATTCTAAATTGGTGAGAGATGTTAATGTATTGTTCACATGAAAAATATTTATTACACAACACATTTGATGGTGGATTGTTACATAATTACATTATGAGTTGTCATTAGTGTCACACATATAGTCGGCAAGGGAAAAAAATAGATTAGTCGGTCAAAACACCAAGTATAGTAATTGAGTCAAGCACAAGGAAGAATGAAAAGGTAACCGAGCATAGCCTTGACCAAGCACTGACATTGAGCCAAATGATTACCGAGCACACCAAGTATAATTATAATAAAGAATTCATATTTACTGAGCATCAACATTTTACCAAGACTGGAATGCAGTATTTACCGAGTGATACACGGTTGACATATAAGTTTGCAATGACACTAAAAATAAAGAAAATGATTTATACCGAGCTAGAAAATGGTTTACATAAATCAAGGTAAATATTTATTGGAGATGTAATAATTGATTGGTGATGATCTCTATGCAATTTTGATTTAGGTCATTCATATGGATCATTGATCAATTGTTTTCTAGATGATTCCATAACCCTAATTAGGTCAAATATTTATGATATAAGAATTGTCAAGATGTCAGATCGAGATACACATGAGAAGTAGCTACCTACAGGAGACATCTGAAGATCAGACATGGTTATGATGTTAAGGTTTTGACAGAGTATTCAAGGATTATATCAAAAGAAGACCAATGGCTACCGACTAGTATTTAGAGGATAAATCTATCATGTAGAGAGGTGATATTAGTTAAGGACTAAGAAGATATGATATTCAACAAAGTAAGTTGCTACATCTAGATAAATTTACTATTACTTTCTAACAATTGTGGCAGACAAAATCTCTTCACATAGTAGGGTATGTGCGGGATCATTGTATGCCAAAAAATGGTGATGTCAAAAAATGAACTTTTCACTCGTCCAAAAGTGCACTAAAAATTTTATTGACTTTTTAGTACAAGTCTGAGTGTCAGTACACCTGGCCAAGCCAAAATCCAAAGCACAAGCCTAATCAAATATATGATATTATTGGATATCTGATGTTATATCAAATATCCAATTTTTCACAGTAAAATATATTTGTAGCCCGCAGTTGCATTCAAAAATTTTATTGTGAAAATGTTGAACACAACAGAAAGATTTCGCATATCAGAAACAATCTGATATATGATTTTCTTCAGATTGAAAGGTATGTTAAATTTTTAAGTTTTTATTATTTTTTAATTGAAATTTGTAATTTTTTTAATAATAACTAAGGTTTGAATGATATTCTTTATTGTTTTTTTAAAATTTATTATAATTGTCTATTTTGGTTTTTATTGTAATCAGACATGGACTCAAACCAATCATAAAACCCTCCCAATGATCCCACAAATAATCCAAAACCACCTCCAAACAATCTCCCACCTTCAGAAGACCAACCAGTATCAAACCCTCGATGTTTAGAGGATCTCATAGGAGACAATCTAAATCATCTTAGAGGATATCAAACCACATATGCCAACATCCCCACATTGTGCCCTATGTTTTCCATGTTGAACTCCATTATTGAGAACATGGAGAAACTTACAGAGCAACACAATGTTGCACTTCTTTGGCTCAATTCCA
This sequence comes from Chamaecyparis obtusa, assembly GCA_027943335.1. Taxonomy (NCBI): domain Eukaryota; kingdom Viridiplantae; phylum Streptophyta; class Pinopsida; order Cupressales; family Cupressaceae; genus Chamaecyparis; species Chamaecyparis obtusa. The sequence goes on from BSBK01011440.1 coordinate 6,978, forward strand.
TGCACGCCCAGTTTGACGATGGGCTTGAGTATGATCAAGTTATGAACCTAAACATAACAAAACATGACACATGTAATATTTTTTTGGATCCCAAAACTAGTTTAAAAGTGGACTCTAAAAAACCCAAGTTGTCAATTAAAGGGTGCACAAATGATGCAATATGTGACAACTATTTGGGCCACCGATGGATAGTTTTTGATAGACTACCCCACAACAATTTGGATGACCCATTCTATTTCATAAGAAAATTTGGATAGACCACCCCAAGCTCTCTCTCTCTCTCTCTCTCTTAGGTATTATTGTTATAATATAAATATTTTAATAAATATTTAATACTAATATTATACTATTATACAATAGAAAATTAAAAAATAATAATATAATAATTATTTATATGATACAATACTAATATAAATCATTATATAATACTAATGCTATTATCATTTAATATTAATATTTAAAAAAATGAAATTTATAATATATAACCTAAAAATTTAAAATCATAAAATTTAAAAAAATTAAGATCATAAAATTTAAAAAAGCATTGAAATTGAAATGTTGAAATTGGACATGAGATATTGCATATCCAATATTATCGAATATGTGAAAGTATCAAATATTCTATATATTGGATATGCGATATTATTTTGGATAATTGATTAGGCTTGGTATTTTTCTTCGGTTTTGAGTTACAATGCCAAACACAGATGGTCAACCCAAAAGACATGCTCACCATATTTCCTTTGATCTCCAGACTTTGACCATGTAGTTGACAACCTTCTTTTCAACCAAAATTAATGAAACCCAAAGGGTTTCTAAAAGACATTATCAACTTTCCAACAATATAATTACTATCAAATTTCGAGTCCAGTAAGTAATTATTACTTATTTTCTAATTGTTTATCTTTAAAGTCCTAATTAACAAACTAATTGAAAACTAACTATAAATTTTAAATGGTTTAAACTTTTTAAAATCTGAAACATGTGTCACATTTTATGCTTCGCCTACTATAAGCAAAAAATAGTTTTCAATTTTGTAAAGTTTAGAATTAGTTAAGGTGGTCAGACATGAGATTTTTTTATTCTGAATAAGTTGTAACATAAAATTTATAATTATTTATTTATTTGGGAAAAAATTACACAAAAATACATGTCACATTTGGGCATGAGTCTAATACTTATATCTAGAATCTTGTGAAAATATATCATCATTTGATTGTGATTAAGGTGGCCAGACATACACATACTTTTTATCTTTTTCTTGAAATTTTTGTACTACTGCATTGAAGTCTAAAATTTTGAACAATTAGATTAAGTTTTTTTCAGACAAGGGCTATTAGTTTGGAAACTACATTCAATTTCCTATAGATTCTATTCTTACAACTTTTTCACATAAGGTTGATAAGATGTTCAACTTTTTACGTCAAGTTGACTAACCCCAATTTTCTAATTTTTCATTGCCACTTAAGGCCATAGCTTGGTATACCATGATGACATACCCAGTGGACCAAATCATTTTTTGTAAATCTCTTAACCAAATGTACACTTAACATTATTTCTTAAATCCTCTAGCAAGGTAGATCTTAACAAGTCTTAAATGTTACTCCAAATAGGGTCAAATCATCAAAAGTGATCAAAATTGTAAGCCCTAATAAGAAACTTTATTATTGCAGTAGTGAAGCTTTGTGGGTGTTATCCCCATCACAGTTTTTACCTTCTAACAAGGGCTTTTGTGATACAAAATACATGTGTCAAGTGTATGAAGTTTCATGGATGTTTAATTTTTAGATTAGAAGCATTTCATATTTCAGTTATGTTATAAATAAATGGAAATGATAATATGACAATCAGTTAATGAAAGACATTATCTTAAGGATAAAGATAAAAAAAATTTTAAGGATTACTGATTCAACCCTCCGCTCTTAGTAACTCACCTTTCCATAATCCCAACAATTGGTATCAGAGCTTGTTCTCTTGTTAAAGAACTTTAATCATTGAAGAGGAAATATCCATAGAGATGGAAAGGTATAATCTTGACAAGATAATTGAAAATCATAAATTGGAGTTGCAGATCACCCTAGAACAACTTAAGGACATCAAGAAAAACCTGAGAGAGTCATTGAACAAAAGGAAGGAATTAGCATTTCAGCAAAATGAGACTTATTATTAGGAAGAAGAGATAGAGGAATTGTTTGAAGGATCTGGAAATATATCTGATGCATTTGAAGGAACTATCTTACATTTGTTTGAAAAGAATCAACACCTCACCGAACAAGTGAACACACTACAAAATTGGACAAGAAACTCAAATGGTAAGAATGATTGAAGTTATGAATAATAAAAGAGAAGATGAACGATAAAGGAACATGGTTATTGAAGACAGAAGACAAATGATTGAGAAATTGGAAGAAAAAGAATTTGAAATACTAAGGTTGACCGAGCATCACTTTGAAATTGCAAATTAGATGGTTTTCATGAGTCAAGAAGTCAATCGGGTGAGCAATGAGCTTGATAGGAAATTGGGAGACATTGGTGAATTAAGGGAAGATAATGAAAGACTGAAAAATGAATTGAAAATGCAACAACAACATAATGAAATGATAAATAAAATTGAGGAAAGCACCAAAAGGATGGATGAATTCTTAATGAATTAGATAAGACTGGATAACACTACTAGATTAGTTATACCAAGAAAGGATAGTCATCAAATCAAGAAGAGAAAATGAATGACTATGCAAATCCCAAATCAAAGAAGCTCTCATGCTATCATTGTGGAAAACTAAGACACACAATAAATGTCTATAGAAGTAAAGCTAAAGGTATTCCTAACACTACTCCTAAATTTGATGGTTATTGCTACAATTGCAACAAGTATGGACATCAAGCATTTGAATATAGATCAAAGATGAAAAAGTCACCTAATAGGTTCTATATGGAAAAGAATTATCATACTTGCAATAAGCATGATCATATATCACAAGAATTTAGGGCACATCTGAAATAAGTTTGGAAATTGAAAAGATAAAATAATACCTATCAACCAAGAAGACAAGGTAATTCTTACACTTAGGACTATAACACATATGTTAATTTCACATCATGTGTAAGATATGGTTATATTGTTGTAAATTGTATGAGACTACACTGAAGAGGAAAATCTAGAAATTGGTCAAATTATGAAATAACATGTCCGCACTATCACAAGGTCAGTCACTTACGTAAAGATTGGACAGATCAAGCACTAGAACCGAATGTTGATATGAATTAGAATACTATTGATAGAATCAGAAGGAAAATGAGTCAAATGTGGAGAAGATCAACTAAAGAAAATGCAGGAACAAGCACAACAGTTGGTGACACCTCATCCTTTGGATTAGTTGATTTCACCACTTCTACTTAAGTCTATCAAGTAAGTATGGGAACTAAATTTAAATCATTTATATCTTACAAAAATTTATTATATGTATTGCATGAATACCATATCTTCATGAATTAATATGTACTAGGTTGTTATATTTTATAAACTCGATACGAGAATAGTCGATAAAGCTTGACCAAGTAAGAAAACTGTCAGTCGGTGAAAATGGTAAAGTTAACCGAGTTGCGTAGTCAATTGAGCATTGGTAGTGTTAACTGAGCTGATGAATCTAATGGAGATGACCGAGTCTATGATCTTTAATTGAGTATTGGTTGGTGAAGCATTTAATACAACATATCTATGCTGAAAAGGGTTTTTGGGTATAAATACATGTTGATCCAATTCATTTTTTACATTACATTCGAAGAGAGAAACCAGAGTGAAAAGAGTGAAGATTTGAAAAATAATATTCTGAGCTATTACTGTGATTTGTGAGTTCTTTTAAGTGTTTAAAGGTTATTCAGGATAGTTTGAAGCATAACTGAGCGACTTGAATGAAGAGTTATCAAGTGCCAATTTATTATCGGTGATGGCTTCCACTTCAAAAACTATTCAATCAAATGTTGATAAGGAGAATAAAGTTACATTAATAAAGAGCACAACATATGAGGAAGCAAACTACAAGCTACATCTAGAGATAGCTGCAAAAATTGATGAAAAAGGCATGTTTTCATCTATACTGCCTAGGGTTTTATTGGTGAAGGATATTTGATCATATATTCACTACAAGATTAGTGAGATAGGTAATTTCAAGCTTCATTCCACTTATCAGGAGCTATGCATGGATAAAAAATTGAAAGATGATCACAAAACCTTGGAAATAAAAGGTTTGACAAATGCACTTGATTTCCTAAAGGTTTTTAAGACCGATTGGATTAGGATTATTTTGAGAAGGGTACATGATGGTAAAATGTGGTTAGATGAGCCACTAAAGATCACCAAGGATATGATTCACATTCTCATTGAATATCCAGTATGTCACAAGGCTAAAGCCTTAAGACACCCACCGAAGAATAAAATTGAGAAATTGATTGGAGCCAAGTGGGATGGCAGAGGAATGAGAATAAACACCATTGATGACTCAAAAACTAGATTTGGAGCGTATGTGATTGCATACAAATTATTTAAATTGAGTAGACCAAATAGTGTTCCATGCGATGCTATTGACATTACCTACAAGATAGTGAAGAAGGGTCTTCAACTTAACCTAGCTAAATTAATGTTGAGGCAACTAGAGGAGAACATGAGAACTATCCGAGTTGTAAAATCAAACACCTACAAGTTTGGATCCCTATTGGTATGTGTCTCTTTCTACTTGTAGAACTCATTTCCCTCAATTATTAATGTATAGTGGGATGTGAATAAGCTAGTTATTATTCAAATTGGTGAATGCATAAGTAGTGTGGGTAATAATTTTAAGCCAGTCATGGATGACTACTTTAGAAAATTCAAGGACATGATGCACAAATGGAATAAAATTCTTGCACAATTAGTTGAGAAGTACAAAGATTAAATTTTTTTCTTAGTGGACATTGACACAACAATAATAAAGGTAGTTGAACTGAGAATTGCATGGCAGCCACTGATGGACTATGAACTAGACATTGACCAAGCCACCAGGTCAATAAAGGCACTTCTTATAGAGCCTAAGGATAAAAGTGCAACCAGGTTTGACACTTATGAGGAAGAAAAACAAAGAATAAAAATAGATTTAGTCAGAGTTAAATTAGGAAGGAAATCAAAGAAAATGATCGGCACACTAGAAAAATAATTTATAGAGGAATAAGTAGAGATGTCGGTTGAAGAGGCAACCGAGGAACAAAAATTGATCAAAAATAGTGAAGATATAGAGAAGACCGAGTTAGAAAAGAAAATACAAGCAGATCCAACAAAGGAAATCAAAGGAAAGAGGAAATAGGTTGATACTCCTACATAGGAAAGGAAACATTCCACTACAAGTGTTTCCCCACCACAGAGAAGAGGAGTTGCAAAAATAACAAGGCCTGCACTGACAAAGACCTATCAAAAGAAAAGAGGTACACAAGCTTCTAATGAGGTACCTGAACCAAAGAAGAGAAGAAAATTAATAAGAAATAAAGATGATATCTAGACTCATAAGAGGAACACACAAGTCAATTTAAAGTTGTAGTTAATAAAGAACAACCAATTGATGAGCCTGTGGATGCTATAAAAGAAAGAGGAATAGGTCATCCTAAAATGATGAGATATCCTAACATGAATAAAGAGGATCAAGAAAAACTAGAAGAGGCTATCATTGGCATGATGACTAATTTAAAATGAGTACCAGTTGAATTCTCAATTAGTATTCCACAAGAAGTCTATGACAAATTTTCAACAAGATGGACTTATGCACTGAACACCGAGAAGAAAATGAGAGAAAGATCTATGATTTTGGTAATGTCAAATTTATCTATTCAAGAGATTTAAGATATAATGAAACAATATGCCAATAAATTTTTGATGAAAGGGAGAGCACTAAATATTCTACAAGGAAAACTACAAGAATTTTATGAAGAAAGTAAGGAGATATGGATTGAAATCCTAAGATCAAGAGTTGAAGCCGAGCAAATTGCACTTGTAGTTATCACTAAGAAAAGTGTAACAGGAAGAGGAAAAGGTGCACAAATAGATGATGATCTTGTCAAAATGCAAAGACCAATTGAAGAGCCTATACATATCTTAGACACCGAGTAGCTAGAAGATAACACTTATGCTGAATATTTTTATCCTGCTACAAAAACTAAAAAAGAAGATACTCAAGAGATGTTAAAGATAACCTAGGAAGAAGTATTGATTGAAGATATCATAGAAGGAGACCATGATGATGAAGCTAAGGAAGATGAAGATATCACTACTATTACTAAGAACAAAGAAGAAGATCAATCTACCGAGATAGTTAGAGCACTCATACCGGGGTAAAAGTACAAAGTTGTGTCACACGTTTATAAAGGAAAAGGTCAACAATACACAAACATTTTAACTTTAATGATATAAAAATGGCATTTATGTTTAGAATTTGGAGATCATGTAAACTAATGAAATCTGTAAAAGTGGATGAAGTTTATGCCTATAATTTTTTTAATTTTTTGTGAACAAGAATTCACATAGTTTTTTAATTTTTTAAGTCTATTTTTTGATTGCTAAAAAATGCTGAAAAATGAGGGTCTTGTTCCCACCAAAAAAGTATATACAAATAATATTTTTTTCCTTTGATTTCAAAATATATTATAGATGAAATGTATAGCTAGTGTAGAAAAGAAGAAAATTTAGTTTTCAATGTATATTTTCTCCATTATAACTACTCAAAGCTAAACATACCTAAAATTGATAGTTTTCATCTCCCACCAAATTTCCCCTATCAAATCTACACCATTCATAAAAAAAATTACACATTCTTGAAGAGAACTCTCTCCTCTAGTGTTAAATATAAAATTTCAATTTTTTTGATAAGATTTACTATTTTTTTCTATTTTTGAAGCAGCTTGTTCTCGAATGTTAAAATACCTACTTGCAGTATTTTGAAATTATAATATATTAGATCTAATTAAAATACTATAAAAATTATATAATGATAATCTTGACTTTGTGCTCTAAAAAGGGGTATTTTTATATTTGTAAAAAATATCATTAAAAAGAGTAGGAGTTATTGAAACGTCATTTTTTTCAAATAATTTTATTTCTTTAGTAATTGGTATAAAAACATGCATTTAATAGATATTTCCAATTGGAAAAGTTGAAGCATTTATCTAACTTAGCTAGAATGAATCTAGCTAGGCCATATGTATGAAAAAAAAAATAGTTAGAAATACTCAAATTTAGTTGTGCTGATAAGCTAGCCTGAAACGTGACATAACTTTGTGCTTTTACCCATCGGGTAATTTACCTATCTTAGTACAAGCTATTAACATAGAAAATGAGCAACAAACCGAGGACACACCACTCGAGAGAGAGAAATGGATACAACTGAAGACAAGGGTGAGGAAGCAGAAAAAGAGACTACAAACATAGAGGCAGATGATAAAGGAGCTCAAGATGAAAAAAAAGTAGATGATTCTACTACAGGCACAATGCCACAAGCTCTAGGACCTCACACTAAGAGAAGAACATGTATCAACTGAGCAACAAAAGTCAAATCTAGAGCAAAAGGCTCTAGCTCCCTATGGTTAATTACCTACTTTGAGTAAACAAGAAAAGAAGAAAAATAACAAACATGGAAAATGTTTGGTCACACTGGATGAAGTGATAGAGATACCTGCATGTGACCCCATAAATTTGGACCCAAAAGCTCTATGAAAGTATGGAGAACTCTACACCCGAAAAGAAGCTCAGGAGAAGATGAGGCAAGAAAGAAAATACAAACATATGTTAGAGGATGTGAAAGAAATATTGATGTAAGTTGTCTTAGATGTCAATGTTGATGAGAATAGTCCCATCATTGACCAACTTGTAGCTTACCAAGAACATCAATTCTCCTACAATTGATGCGGAGAAGAAGATTGAGGAGAGAGATGAGAAAATGATTCAGTACAAGATCATGAAGAAGATCAACCAAGCAGCGGTGATTCATAAGGTAAACCTATCTGAAATAGTAACCGAGATAGAAGGAATTATTCAAAAGATCCTTAATGTTTTGAAAAATCTTTGCACCTTAGAATTAGTTACTGTATAAATACATGAAAATTTGAAGAAGTTAGATGAAGACCTATAGAAAAGTGCTCAAAGCTTAATAACTGAACCTTGTGCATTCAAAATGCATTATTCAAAGGTCAAACATATACAAGGGTTAAGAAATGAATTAAGAAGATACGATGACAAAATAAAGGATCAAATAATTGAGCTATAGGATGAGTTATTACCGCACATAGAGGTGATGCAAAGACATGTTAAAAAGGAAAAGAAGTTAGTTTCCACCGCCAAACTATCAGTTGTAGATCATATTTTTGATATGCATGCCCAAGTAGTTCTAGAACAAATTTCTCTAGAGAGTCTAAAAGAGGAATGGGAAAACCTCTTGGCCAACCTTAAGAAAACCCATTAGAATATTATTGACAAGCTGTAAGTACACATTTTTGGCATTATTATCAAAAAAGGGGGAAAACTATATGTATATAGTATGTTTACCAAGAGCATATAGACATGGGGAGTCTACAAATTTTTGAAGTATACAAGTTTTGAAATTTTGGAAATATTTTGATTATGGAATACATATGTGGTTTTATCACTAATGCCAAAGGGGGAGAATATTACACATAATTACATTATGAATTGTCATTAGTGTCACGCATATAGTCGGCAATGAAAGAAAATAGACTAGCTAGTCAAAATAGGTCAAGTACAGTAACCGAGTCGAGCACAAGGAAGAATGACAAGCTAATCAAGCATAGTCTTGACCAAGCACAGACACCAAGCTAGATAATTACCGAGCACACCGAGTATAGTTATAACTGAGCATTCATATTTACCAAGAATCAACATTTTACCAAGATAGGAATGCAATATTTATTGAGTGATACATGATCAACATATAAGTTTGGAATGACACTATAAACAAGGCAAATAGTTTCTACTGAGCTAGAAAATAGTTTACATAAATTGACGTAAAGATTTATTGGAGATGTAATAATTGATTGGTGATGATCCCTATGGGGTTTTGATTTAGGTCATTCATATGGATCGTTGATCAATTATTTTCTAGATGATTCCATAACCCTAAATAGGTCAAATCTTTATGATATAAGAATTGTCAAGATGTTAGATCAAGATACACATGAGAAGTAGTTGTCTACAAGAGACATCTGAAGATCAGACATGGTTATGATGTTAAGGTTTTGAGAGAGTATTCAAGGATTATATCAGAAGCAAGCCAAAGGCTACCAAGCATTATTTAAAGGAAAAATATATCATAGAGAGGTGATATCAATTAAGAGCTAAATAGATCTGATATTCAACAAAGTAATTTGCTACATCTAGATTAATTTACTATTACTTTCTAGCAATTGTGGAAAACAAAATCTCTTAACAGAGTAGACGTAACCATCTTTTGTAAATCTCTTAACTGAGTGCACACTTAACAATGTTTCTTAAATCCTCTAACAAGGTAGATCTTAACAATTCTTAAATGTAACTACTCCTAATAGGGTAGGATCATTAGAAGTGATCAAAATTGTAAGCCCTAACAAGAAACTTTATTATTGCACCAGTGAAGCTTTGTGGGTGTCATCCCCTTCATAATTTTTGCCTTCTAACAAGGGTTTTGATGATATCAAAATACATGTTTACAAGTGTTAGATTAGAAGCATTTCATATTTTAGTTATATATTATAAATGAATGGAAATGATAATATAGTAGTTGGTTAATGAAAGACATTATATTAAGGATAAATATCAAAAAGTTTTTAAGGGTTACTAATTCACCCCTCCCATCTCAGTAACTCACCTTTCCATAAACCCAACATGGATATGAATACATCCAAAATATAAAATCAAAAGCCATGCAGTTGGAACCATTCAACATAGATCTTTTCTCACAAACTTCAAATACCTTAAAAGAAAATATATTTGGTAGGTATAAAGCTAAATCATAGAACCAATGTCAAAATAGGAGTTTTAGAAGGATTGAAAAATGAGATAAAATAATGTTGCCCACTATTTTAGCCGCAATTGCCATGACAAGTACACATGTACAATATGAAAGCATAGTCAATACGTGACTCGTGCACCAAATTAATTCAAAAGATAGAATAAGAATGAGACTTCTCTGAAAGACCAGATATTTTGTGTGTATCTTGTAACAAATCGTAAAATAAAATAAAAGAAAAAAATACATGTAGTACTCATGGATTTGCTCCTATATCACTATCTGCCCAAATTAAGGTTCAATTACTCTCTAAATCTTAGAACAATCTTAAGCTTAAATTGCAAGTATTAGCAAGGACAATGGTAGCTTATTTCTTCTCAACACCTCTTCAATTTACTTCACATTTAAATCATATTTCAAAACTTTATGTCATATACAAGCCTAATAATTCTTGTTTGGTGTCGTCCCCTACTAGATCAAGGGTTTTAAATGTTAAAAAATTACTACATTTGAAAAGAAATTCAAGAAGTTTGAGGATTATGAGAAAAGGTTGTGCAAGTAGTGGAAGAAGCCAGACCATCCACTTCACATAATGAAATGACAATGGTAAATGTGGATTTGGATGATCAAAGTTAATCCTTAAAAATTAAAGCTTCCATTGACATGCAATATCATAAATCAGCAAAGTTTACAACTAATTCAAAAAAGGTTGGAGAATTTTAAGGAAAAAATAAGGTAAGTTTCTATAAAAATATGAGGTTCTTTCCAATGTCGGGAAAAAAAAAATATTCAGGAAGAGGGTTGACAACTATCTGGGAGAAAAGCTCCCACACAAAGCCTATCGGTTTAAATATTACTGATAATATGATAGTAATACTAATAATATTATTATATAAATTATAATATATTATTGATAATACAATAATAATAAAATATTATTCTATTATGCTTAATAAGAACTAATGAAATGAAAATATTAATAAATAATTTTTTAATATCATAACCATTTCAAACATTATAGAAATATAAAAAATTCATTTTTCTATAAAAGAAGTAATAATTGAAAGATCCAACCTTCTTGAAAATTGAAAGAAATATTTAATAATTCTAAATGAGATTAAAAAAAACTAAATTAGTAAATTATAACAAAATGTAAGATTAAGAGAATTTTATTTTTTATTGCACTAGAGGTATCTCTCTAAACTAACCAAGCACCCAACCTACCTTATGTTGGTCTATTTTGCTGCCAAGTTGGGGTTAGGAAGGGGTGAGTTAAGGTGAGACCAATCCTTTGAGGATGTACCAAGTTTCCCTCAAGCCAGGTGCATTAGGTGAAACTCAAGACCACTCAGGAGCAAACCCAAGGCCCAAGACAAAAACAAAATTAAAATAATTAGTAGAGCCAAAGTTAGTTTTAAAATTAATTTTAAAGTTTCTTATATAAAATGTTTAATTTTTGCCTTTTTAGAAAAATATTTTAAATTGACCTTAACTCTAATTAGATCTATGTTTATAGTTATAATTAATGTTACCTAAGTATTATAGTTTATTTAGTGCTCACTATTAGAGTTATGATTAGGGTTGGAGCTAGCACTTACAAACAAATTATGTTCAAATATTGAACCTCACCAGGTTCAATTCTATTTGATTATGTTTTAAGGCAAGTCTTAAAAATTTCATAGTGACCATATGTTTGACATGTTTACAAGAACTTATTTGGGGCAAGCCTTCACGTCTGTTTTTTGTAGTGCCTCCACCAACATATTGGGGATTTAGATCCAAAGCCAAAACCACCAATAGCAAAGGCAGTTGACCTAGCAAAGGCAGAGGCTGAAGCTTCAAATTGACCAGATCAAATTTTTGTGTTAACCGAGAAGATCTGACAATGGAGTTAGAGGCAAAGGCTATAACAATAGAGCAAGAAGCATATGAGCCAGAAGCAAGGATGCATGGATCTATAACTATTCTAAAAGATGCCTGAGCTCTGTAAAGGTTACGGGGGCAGGGCCCTTTCTTTTCTTTGTCGCACCTACACCTAATGTCTTAAGTTTTTGTTCCCATTTAATCACTGACCCGTTATGCAAAAGGTATGCCATTCAGTGCTACACTGACCCCCCGCCCACCCACTCACCCACCGAGGACCCTACAGGGGGGACCCTTTCCACGGGCCCCTACCCCTATGGGCCCTATCCTCTATAGTAGGGGTGGGGGGGGGGGCAACTTTATATAATTGGGACTGATTATCATTAGCCGTGAAAGTGATGCTATGTTGTGACCTACTAATTGTTTACATGCATCAGATTCTAGGTCTATTGCACTCCCTTTCCTAGGGTTCTTTTCACCTTTCCCTCATGGTACTTGTATGCTATCAGTCATTAAGGAATACTTGGGCTTAGAGGGTGGTCCCCCTGATTCAAACACTCTGCATTTTACTAAAGCCAACTAGGAAGAACCAAACCCGTCTAGATAGTAGGGTTCATCGGTAGGGCCCCTGGGGCACCCTATCCAAACTATCCCCTCTCCTCCTCCCACCCACCCCTTCATGTTCACAGGGGGTGGGGAACCAATCTATAGGGCTATCACCTTCTTTGGCTAGATCTTCCAACCTTTTCACAGTTCCACCTGATTCTTCCATCATCCACCTTGGGTTCAATTCATGAATTGAAACTAGGTGAATGAATTGCACAGAGAAGAAGAGCCCCACCACCCCTACCTCTGCAGGTAGGCCCCCTACGAGGCCGTGGGGGGCTATAGTTTAGCTCCCAAATTCTATAGCTACCATAGAATTGTAGGGGCCCCCCCACCCTGTTCACATGCATGCAGGGCCATCTATTCCCTATGAACCAATAATTCATCAAGCAGGCCCCCTACGTGGAAGCTTTCATATTATTTTATGGCACCCTATTGATTTTGGTTAGGGGGAAGGGCTTCGCTGATGGATATTTGCCCAATCCACTTTTGCTCGCCACTACTAATGGGGTCTCAATTGATTTCATTTCGTCTAGCTGCTTAGATGTTTCAGCTTGCTAAGTTGCTTCACCCCCACCCCCCACTATAGAGGTAGGGAGTGGGACACAGTTTCCTGATCAGAGATCCATGGATCACAGATGGTATCTCCCCATGGCCTTTCACCTTTGGAAGCGTCCTTCCCTCCCAATGCCCAATCATCCGTCTAATGCATTTTGATATAGTAGGCATTGAATCGACTGAACCTACAATGGCATCTACCTCAGCAATCACACGGTGAATCTCTCCTCCTGCCATAGAAGCTGTAGGGGCCCAATGGCATGTACTAAAATTATGCCCTACTATTCGGCTGGCTGGCCAGCTAGGTAGCCCCTTTGGTATAGCCCCTGCACTATACCAAGAGGGGTGGCTCTTAGAATAGTAGGGCTATGGCACTTTTGAGGTTGCACTTGATTCTATATGTAACATGGGTGGGCCCCTACTATTCTATGGCTAATTTAATAGGGCCCCTACTATTCTAAAGGCTCAATTCTATACATAACATGTGTAGCTGCAATTCATCAGTGGAACAAATGATCTGGAAAATAGTAGGGGCCTTTAGAATAGTAGACCCTTACCTTCATGCCCTACTATTCTAAAGGGGTGTGGTATACCACCCTTCATGATAATGTGTGATATACCACTAACCTTACCTTCATTATCATTGGAATGAAGGTAAGGATTAAGGTAAGGGATAAAAAGGTAAGGGCCCTTCATCCTTACCTTCATTTCTCCCTTCATGGAATGAAGGTAACGACCCTACTATTCAAAAGGCTTGGCAAATAGTAGGGAAAACTAACATTTCTTTGAGCCCTACTATTCTTTATTTTTCAAACTTTTATTAGCCCTTACCTTTTTATCCCTTACCTTTTTCTCCTAGGTTATTGCTTACTTGAACGCAGTGAAGGTGAGGTAAGGCATTTCATTATAGGTAAGGCCCCTTACTATCTATAGGAATTCCTTACCTGTAATGAAATGCCTTATTTGTAATGAAATGTTTGGTTCTTACCTGAATTAGATGAAGGTAAGGATCAGGGCAGGTGGGTGCTCAACCTATAGTGGGTGGGTGGGCGCTATAGTGGGCGGGTGGCCCTCTATTCTATTGTTGCCATTTCCTACCCCTACTATTGAAAGGGCCCTATCCTCTATAGTGGGGGGCATGTTATGTATAGAATCTAGTGAACCGATGCATGCAGAGGGCCCGACACATTATTGGTTGGGGAGAGTTACAATAATCTATTTTAGGGCAATGTGTCGGTAGGGTTAGTTCCCTCACACCCAACCCTTCCCTCCTTCCTCTGGCCTTCCTTCCATCCTTTGGTTTCCTTCCGGTTGTGTCGGGTAGGTTGTGCTGGCAAGGTTGTGCCAAGTATGGATTAGAGCACCTACCCCTATAGCCACCTACCCCTACATAGCCTTCCTTAGGTCTTTCCTTAGGCCTTCCTTCCATCCTCCATAGAATTTTAGGGCTTGGGGGGCACCCACGGTTTGAGCATCAATCTAGAGTTGGGTTACTCGAGTATCTGTTAACACGGGTTCAATCAGCAAGCCATCCTAAACCCCTAGAATAAAGTAGTTTCTCTCCTAGCTTTCCTCGCTGGTCCTCATTGGGGAGATCTCGCTAGTCCTCCGGGTGAGAGGCAAGGCCACCCACTACCCATCGGCCCCTCAAATAGAATATTGTGGGAGATATAACGATGAACAATTCAGGTTTGTGTTCACTCATATAGATTAGCTACCCTGGGAGTCCTACCCTACACCCCCGGTTCAAGGCAAGTAATGAGTTAGGCTATCACGTATAGAATCTAGTGTTGACTATCTATGTAACATGCTAGATAAAGAAGGGGCTCCATCCTCTAATTTAAACCAGAATTGAACTAAGGGTTGTAACGACTCAATTCATTTCACTAAGCTCTGCATGCATGGTTCCTTCTGAACAACTCTAATAGAACTCGCCCTACTATTCTATGGGGCCCTACTATTCTCAAAGGTTATCACGTAATCTTTGAATGGGTTGGGAGCCCTTACAATCTATAGGTGTCTAGTGAGATGGAATCCAATGAAGGACTACCACTAGAAAATGAAGGACTTTCCTGGCTAACTCCCTGTAGTTGTTAAGGTACAGGCTTTGAAGCTGCGGCCTCATGGGGTTTCGATATGGCATTGAACACCTTCTATTTATTATTTGTCAGTTCTAAAGTATTTGAGTCAAGAAGATGAGCCCTTTATAATAGTAGGGCCAACTGCCTCAACTAAATAAATGAAGGTGTTCATTAGGCCATCCCTCACCTCCGATCCATCCTTTATCACTAGGTAGGAGGCAAAAAGGAAAATGGTACAGCCCTATGGGCTTGATCCAGTTGCCCAAGGGTGGGTGGAATAAAGAAATCCAGATAATCAACTCATAGTGTGGGAGGACAAGGAGAGAGAAAGGCCTTGGAGAATAGTAGGGCCCTTACCCTTATAGTAGTAGGGGTAGGGGCCGGGAGTTGAAAACATCCTTGCCCGGTCCCCCCTACTATTTGAATGGGCAACCCCCTACTATCTATAAGAGATTTTGGTGCAAAGGACCATCCATCCAAACAAAATAGAAGTGCCTAGGTATAAAGGGCAGCCCCGATGGACAGTGTTCGACGGTCCCCCTTCCATTGTAGTTTCTCGCCCCTCCCTGATTTATTGCATGCTTTCTAGCTCTAGAAGGGAATCCATGTTAAGCGGTTATCATGTATATAATATGGCTATTCTTTCCAGCCCTCACCATGGGTGTAGGAGTACAGTAGAGTCAACACCATATTACCTATGTAACATGGGGTGGAGGATGGTGGGGAGGATATAGAAGTTAGTACAGGTGTGTATGCTCCCATCCTATCTGAGGGAAGGGAAGATAGTGTATGGGCTGGGGTGAGGGAAGGATATCTATAGTTGCATGTCTAAGCTGGCCAATCCCCTACTATTCTATAGGCTACATTGAGAGGACAGGATAGTTGTTAACTCGCCCATAGCCCCCCTCCAATTCTAGTTATTCATCAGGAATAATAGAATAGTAGGGCAGTAAGGATGGTCCAGCAACTCATTTTGGCCAGCCATTTCTCACCTTCCCACATTTTCTTGCCCACAATTTATTATACGCTTGAACAATTATAGGGTAGGGGGCCTCCATAAAATGGAGCTACTAATGCTAGGCTAACTAATAGCTAATGGATGTTTCTAAACAATAAAGCATGGGAAACCACCCCTCATCAACCTGAAGAGGGTACCCTATCTCTATATCAGTGGATAGGGCCCATCTATTCATCAACTAGGGGTTCAGTTGTTCGTAGGATTAGTATATCCAGCCAAGTAGTAGGAAGTTTAGGGAAAGAATTCGGGAAAGAATCAACTAGTGAATGGAGAATTGATCTCAGCAGATTGATCCCTCTAATGGAAACAAACATGATATGACCCATACTATTTCTCATGCAACTAATCTACTGTAAACGGCAACCGGCCTCAAAATTCTATGGCCCCCTTTACCCTTTATAATAGTAGGGGTAGGGCCATAACCTTTAGAACTAGAAGGGGCATCTCATTGGCCATAGAATTTGAGGGGGCCTGGGGCTTCCTTTTGTTAGTCCCTTCCTTCCTATTGATTGAACCTTCCTTGTGAACAATCCAATGAAGCTAGGTGGGTAGTTGTCCTTCATTCACTAGGGGGTCATCCTCTGCCTACTATTCTAAGGGGCTTCGCCCCACTCTCCCATCCATTCAGACTTTATTGTTGAGAAACATCCATCCTTGTTTATTTGTATTAGCTATCCCTCCCGCCGAGTGCCTAAGGAATGGATAAGGAATTGAGGCCAATGTTGCAGGCCTTTAAATAGTAGGGCTTTCCTTAGATTAGTATGGGTCCCTCAGTTAGAAGTAGTTAGGAAGGCTGGCCCATGATTCGGGCCCCTACTATTTGAAGGGACTAAACTGCTTCCTTCTCTCCGCAAGCACAGTGCCAACAACCCTCAAATTCTATGGGCCCCTAGGATGGTCTAGCTATGCATATGCCCATCCTCACTCCTAATTAGAAAGTGGGAATCATCTAACTTACAGTAGAGCTCTTTCTAGGAGAGATGGACTAACTACTCGGGGTGCCACCAAGGGTGCTTTCTTAGCATGTTCTGCATAGAATTGAGCCCTATTATTAGGTTCTTCCCGGATATAGTTCACCTTGTTACATCCGACGGGCCCCGATTAAGTTTTAGGTTCTAGCTGCCTTCCTTCTGGATAGAGATTAGCCTAATCTAGCAACAATGATTCTATCTCCACTGGGTGGGACTCTGAATCTAGCTCCTCCCGGCCATCCTACTGTATTTTTTTACTGTCCCGAGGGAGAACAATCCAATGAAGAAGCATAGATAGTTGTGGGGGAGCTATAATTGCCTGAGAATAGTAGGGGCGGGAATCCCTGATGTAGATGTCTTCATTATTAGATTAGTTGAGGGAAATAACTATTTTGTTTGTAGGACTAGCCCTACTATTTTATGGTGAACCTACTTGGTTAGTTCCAACCGCTAGAAAACAATAGGGGCCGATGGAGAAGATTGTCTTTAACTCCCGGAAACTATCCTAATAATGAGGTTACTTTCTTTAACTCCCGGGTTTAGAAGCGATGGGAGGGAAGGTAGGTCGAGCTATACGACTTCTATATCCTCACCTCCCACTAGGGGAGAGGGGATTCAATCCAGCCTAAGATAAGGAAGTAACGGGTTAACCACCCCCTACTATTTGAAGTGAGGGGGGTAAGGGGGCAGCGGATAATTGTTATCAATAGCTAGCCCCTATTATCCTATTATTCGAGGGGAACACAATAATATAAAAAGATGGGTATCAATATAGACCAGGATGTAGTAGGCTTTACAACCAAAGGTGTTACTAGCCTTGCTTTCTATGCCAACTCCATCTCTGCTGACTCCTCTCTATATGCCTCTCCTGCTATGGGCTCTTGAACATACTCTCCATCTATTACTCAATCTTTCTCTAGAAGGAACTATTCCTAGCAAAGGGCTACCTTTGCCTTTAGTGCACGCAGCACACTAGACATGTTAGATATCAATCGAGCCCTTCTATTATTATTCTGGGGTGGGTGGAGGGAGGGTGAACTGCAGTTGCCCTACTATTTTCCAGGGCAGCCCGCTATACTCTAATTGGGGTTCCGGCAGTTCAGAATCGACTGGTGCTACCACCCTTGCTTTCTATGTTGCTTCCCCTGCCAATGATAGGGCTCCCTCTCCTGCTACTGATTTGGATGTTGTTGTCTCAATCGTTGGGACTAGCACTTAAACTAGCTCAAATGAAACTCTATTTGGAACATGTGCAAATGACACTCACTCATTAGTAGGAACATCATGGCTCTTTAGAATAGTAGGGGTGCTCCCATAGAATTTTAGGGCCACTCATATGTAGGAACACAAGCAAAGATCAGAACAACTATAATAGAAAATTCCCCCCCACAATTATAGATAGAGAGTTCCCATGCAGGCAAATAGTAGGGGCAAGGGTGGGCCAACTATACTAGCAGCCACCCCCCCCTCTATATAGCCCTCTAGATAATTGGGGTCGGGCATTCAAAGTAATATATACATAACATGGGTGGGGGGATATTGGCGTTAATCAATAAGAGATCAATGACCCCTATCAGGCTAGAGGGGAGGCCCACTGCCCATTCCTCCCCTCTCGGGCCAGCCTCTACATGAATAATAGGCTACCGGTCTCCCTCCCTACTATTTGAAGGGGCCTCCCACCTGACCCCTACTATTCTATTATTCCCTACTATTCTAAGGCACGGGGAACATGTGGGCTAGTTGAGCACACACACCCTGCCTTAGAATTATAGAATCAACTAATCATACCTCCATTATAGTTCCCACCATGCATGCAGGGGGGATGGGTGGATTAATTGTAGGGCCCCCTACTATTGCCCCGTAATTGAGCACTTGACTTTGACTGGGAAAGGGGGCATGTTATGTCTATAATCTGGCTAATCCCCTTACCCCTTCTGAAGAATAGTAGGGTCGAACGCCCTTCATTCAGTTTTAGTCCACTTTCTTCATTCAGTTTCAATCCACTTTGACTTCGACTCAATTGAGAATAGTAGGGGCACACCCATGTTACATATAGAATCTATTGAAAGCACATCAACACAACAGTGCTTGAATATGAAGGTAGCAACACATCAGCAATAGCACCTTCCTTAGCAAGCATGCCTTCTTTTTGCAAGAAGATTAATACCACGAATGAGGTGGATGAATGCACCAATCAAGAAAGGCAGGTTGTGATCCATCCCCTTACAAAATGACATCAATACGGTTGTACTATTGAGTGAGGGGAATATTAACTTATTATTATTATTATTAAGAGGGGCCCATCTCTTATTCGGTCAGCAGCCTTGCTGCTATAGTGGGCCTACTCCTGTTACGTGAGTGATGGTACCTACCACCCACCCTAGGTCTTTCCCATTGATTGCTACTGAGATAGGATAGGGTTTTCCCCTTATTAATTATGTGGCCGATAGGTTGCCTAAAATTCTATGGTAGGTAGGCGCCCCTACTATTCTATGGCGCTACCATGAGTGTGGGTTTGCACCACAATTAATAAAGGCATGACTATATCTATCTATATGTAGATAGCAGGTGAGCCAAAGATAGTATATAGTGAGCTATTAGGTTATCCCGGTTGGGAGTTACTTTGTGTCAATGGCACTGACCCACTACCCCACAATATAACAATTGTTATTTAAGCTACCTTAGAATAGTAGGGGCCACCCATAATAATATATTTTAAGGGCCCATCCGGACGAAGGCGCATGCATATATAGAAGGGATTCGGGCACACTCACTCGGGTAGAAATTGAAACAGAGGACATTAGCGGGTGATCATATGTGATACGTAGGGCACGTGTGCGGATGCAAATTACTCAATTTCATATTTCGATCAATAAATGGTGCAAGGATGCCTCCCGACTCTCTCCATATAGTTTCTAAATAGGTTCCCCCACCCTATAGCACCGCCTCCTGATGTCGTTGTTTCTAAGTATTATGCCACTAATGAGTAGGACCCTACCTTCAGCGAATTTTGAATCTTCCAATGAAGCTGATGCGAAGAACGTGAGATGCAGATTAGACTTCTTTCTCTTTATCCTCTCCATTCGGGTCTTCAAGTTGGGTTACTCGATCACCTAATTCGTTAAGTACAAAGATTACAAAGGGTCAGGATTTATTGATTTGGACTTGCCGCTTTATTCGTTATCTATACTATAATAGCTTTTGTGGGAGCCCACCTATCAAATTCCCCCCACCATATTATGTTTATGAAATTCCAGGAGTGCCTTAGTTGGTCCTACTTTGAGAATGTTGATCTTCGTAGAGGAGGCCCACCATCGCTTATGTGGATTGCGTCTTCGAACAACATCCCAAGTTGTTGGCCCCACAATAAACCATATATCTATTTTCAATCAACAGTGGCTTACAAGTTTGAATCAACTACTGATCCATCCTTATTTAGGATGCCAAGGGCAGCAAACAAGACGGGGAATGAGATACATTGGATTCTGAAATACAGAATATGAGGCATACACTTGCGCGAATGACCATCCATTGTGTTTGTACATATGATGCGCAGGTGCCAATTGTCAGGTCAGGTTTGCTTTGCTAGTATCAATCAAATTTTCGTTCTTCTGGAATAGAATATATTGGCTGCTGGTGGCCTGGTGCAAAATAGTTCATAGATTCATTCTATAGCATGGTATCCTACCCTTGCTCCAAGAAAGAATAGTCGTTTCCACCACCCGATTCAATAGTTCCAGATCCCGCTACTATTCTAAGTTATATATATGTAGGTAGTAGTCAGGCACGCTGAGTTGGATTGAGAATGCACCTATTATGAAAGAGAAATAAGGGTTCCCAATTTATTCTTCTGGGTTTTGGGGGGATATTCCGAGAATGATTTGGGTTCGAGTGTTCCTGCAAAGGGAAGGAGTACTAAGGATCTGTCGACGATCAGGTCAAAATGCTGGTGGCCCTAGGAAGGTTCCAGATGTAGCCATAGAATAGATAGGTGGTTGGCCCTAAATAGCGATAGGACAAATTTAGATTATTTACCATTGAAGTAACTCTTTTCCCATGTCAAAAACCATCAGTTTGAAGCTGCCCTCTGTAGGTTGGTTTGTTAACCTTTGCGACCTGGGCCCTTGTTTCGTAACGAGAATAAAGGGGTTGAACCCAGAGTCACAGCTCGGAGAACGTCGTTATTCGAACAATGAGTCACCCTTTCCTGTATTAGGCAAGTCTGACTTCGTAACCCTAAATGGAGTGAGTTAACATGAGTTGTGGTGCTTCGAAGTCTTTAGCACAGTATCGATATTAAGCTCTACTCTAGCTAGGGGAAAGGTTCAAGATTCCATTATCAGCTTGCTTCATGGAAGAATGTTTGACTGATTCGGGTAGTCTCAATCAACAGGTTGGTGGTTGATTGATTTGGGACATAACCTTTCTACACCTGCTACTCTTAGTGGGTTACAGAGAAGCAAGCCAAGGACAAAGAAAATGAGTTCTGCCAGAAAACAAAACCAACCTAATGAACTATTGCCGTCTTGGTTCCACACCGAGTCTCACCCCAGCTAGACATGAATGAAATTACAGTGGCCTAAGCCTTCCCAGCCAATAGATATATCTCCTACTCCACCCCGATATATTCAAGGGGGAACCCCCAACATAAGGCTCCCCATCAGTCGGTCAAGCCCTATAGAAACCTGTACCATTGATGCCCTAAGCCCACCTAGGATACCGATCAATGAATGCGAGGGGATTACTACATGCATCATTTGATCATCTCCAAGATAACCTTATTGCTTGCCGTGTTCCGCTACTTATTCATCTCCGGGAGAACCTTATTGCCTACACGCCCCGATAGCAACTCATACCTTATTCGCCACCTGCCCCTTCTATCAAGCTACTCATAGATAGATGGCCCCACCATAACGAGGTAGATACTAGTATGTACCCATTGCACAAAGCGCCCCTTATAATAGTAGGGCCCCTACCGCACATGATAATGTGTGGTATACTGCTAACCTGCCGAATAGTAGGGTGCCTACGAAGATAGATGCAGGTTTCATTGGCTGCCCTACTATTCTAAGGGGTGTACCATTCACTATTAGTAGTGGAGGGTCCAAGGTGGTTATTGAATAGGTTTGATTGGTTAGACCTTGTTCTGTTACTAGGTCTCTATCCAATAGGTACAACCTCAAACTGTTACAGCCTTTGGTTTTGAAGAACCGATAGGTCCATCAAGGACACTATTTGTCACTGGGAATGCAGTTCTTAAGTGGTTTTATTCCCCTTTCAACAATTTGGTTGAGTGAGTTCATCTAGTTGGTGTTACTTGCATGCACATGGCGCATGAACGTATGATCGTTTCTGGGTCACTTACCTACCTGGCGTTGTTGTCTATCTTTAACACACGAAATAAATAAATCAAGGATGGCTGGAATTAGGTAGTGGAGGGCTGTGAACATTTGTAAGCGATGGCAAAAGATCGTCTATAAAAATGAAAAGGAATTAGCATCATAATTGTAACATTTAGCTATTAGTTCTAAAAGGTTTTCATTATTCACCCATAATAGTAGGGGTAGGCAAAAAACAATCAGCGAGATATGCTATGGGACAAGAACGACCGACATTGTATGTATTCATAAATGATTCATTCACTGTCTAAAGACAGTTTTAGTGAAACCATCCCACCCAGAAGGAATGAAGTAGCTCATTTGGGGCCTTACCTCGTGCCAGGGGAGGAAAGTACCGAGAAATATACCCATGCAAGTGTATATATATATATATATATATATATATATATATATATATATATATATATATATATATATATATATATATATATATATATATATATATATATATATCTATATCTATATCTATAAAGCCCCTCACTTCACTCTACCTTGGAACAAACAGCCGAGTTCATATGTGACGAAACATCAACCTTGGGTGAGCATCCCACGTGAAACCCTCTACCAGTAGGGTTCAACCAAGCCACAAGGTCCCTTCCTCACCAGCCCCTACCTCGTCAATTGGGGAATCATTATTTTAGGCATCCGATGTCAAACGCGTAGCTAGTTTGATCTAAGACTCTGAGGGTCTAGTACCCATCACACTTATCCATCATCTTGAACCAGTGGCATACACCCCTATTAGCCTAGCAATACCTTCAACTCCTATTAGGCTAGGGACAGCCTACAAATATGGAATAGAAGGCACCTCTACCAATAAATTACCCTCCTAGGTCCACTATTTATGCCCATCAAGCCCCATCTATCAACTATTTGATATATGGTGGGATTTTTGCCTTATAATAGTAGGGACCCATCAAGCATTCAAATATCCTAGAGAATTCATATAGGTCACCTCACCTACCAGCACAGGGGAGCTGACTTCCTCCCTAGGGACACTCCTGCAATCCACAGGCTCAACCTTCCTACCAGCCACTGGATTTGCCCTCCTACCTTCACCTAGATAAAAAACTTTGTTGTTCTAAATTGTTTAATCTTTGAATCAAAATGGCCATTGAAGCCATGAAAGAGGAAGGGTGAAACTGAGTTACTACCAGGTTTTCTATTTTCGATCACCAATCCACATTCCTACTCCCCTACTTCTTTATAGAACCTCGACGCTTCTGAGCAAGGTCTTCCATTGCCCAATTATATCCCTAGGATTATCTACTTCATCAAGATGGATGATGTCAGGCTTATCAATGCACCTATTTAGGTGCATTGGGAGGGCCCCGGTTGGCCCCATGCAGGGTGGGTGGGAGGAGGAGATGCGATGGGGTGGGAGGGAACAATAATAGGAGTGGCATTGAGATAGATTATGAAAAGATAGATAGAAAGCCAAAAGGATCAATTCGCCCATAGAATAATAGGGCTCTGCATGCAAACGTGAGGTTAGCCTGGGCGGGGGTGGGGCACTTCATTCAATATCTCTGGAATTCAAGTGGTGGGTGGGTGAATTGTAGTGCTTGGAGGGAATAATGTCCCATTCTATGCCTATGTGCCCATCTCTACCTTTGCAGTGGGTGATTGGACAACACATAGTGGATTTCTAGGTATCTGCTCGTGAAGCCTTCCACCTGAGATATGCGAAGGAGAGAAGGCATTTTCCACCCTTATGTGCTGCACCTCTCACGCATGCGTCACTCTGGAAGAGCCTCTCCACATGCATGCAGGGTTGTATCTCCTCAAAACTGTTCATGTAGCCCTATACCAAGCGATCTGTGTGAGCTCCAAGCATCTTGCCCCTACTATTTGAAGGTAGGCGAAGAATTGCTACTACGTATCAGACCCAAGGATCAACCATCTTACCAGCCGCTCCTACCCCGATTGGTACCCCTCGATTCTACCGCCTAATTTGAGTTTGTTGGTGGGGGGTCCCAAAGAAATATAGTAGGCCCTAGGACTAGGTCGAATTGGATGAAGCAGCCGATGGCACAACACTTAATCGACGAGTAGCTGTGGAAACAAAATATTGATCGCCTGGTCAATCCTGGTAGAAGGTCTAGGGCATGGTACCTTTGAATGTCAGGTGTGTCTCTCTCGACTGAACCAATTGATGCCTCTGCCCGCAACCATAAAATTGTATGGGGTTCCTCATCGCCCAATATATCCCGTATCAAGCATTAGTGGACTCAAGTTATTCTATCGATCCAACAGATGACCTTGAACCAATTGTAGGACAGTACCCTATCAGAGTAGTTAGTGCGAGAACTGGTAAGAGTAGCTAGTGCGAGAACGAGAAAGGCCCTCCGTAGGGCCTGTTGGGACCCCAAAAAATCGATCCAAGATATGACAGGGAAGTGAATAAATTTTGATTTATATGCTTTAAAGGTTCAATTTTTAAAAATATTTCATTATTTATGTCTAACCCCTAATATATTTGATGTATTTGCATTTTGTGATTTCCAGGACCTAGTGATCACACTGATTAGATGTTTCATAATGTGTGGAGTATCTTTTGAATTAAATACTAATTTTTTTAATTTTTTTTTGCAAATATTCATTGTATTATTCTAAAAAATGTAAAAAATAAATTAAATGCAAAATAAATAATGTTGAAAGTGTATGTTATCTTTCTTGACCAAAAGGACAAGCGGAGGGAGTTGAACTCATGACCTCTCGCCCGATCCTTCTCCCTAATGACTTAACCTATTTACCCTATCCATGTTTTGCTAATCTACTTCCTTGCTCTTAATTTGCCTCCCGTTTCTTTTGTCCCCTTTTTGTGTAGTATTTAGGGGTAAAATTTTCCCTCTTCCCTTATGTAATTATTTCTAACCTATGTGTGTTTTATTTGATCGACATTTTATTTCCATCCTAAAATCTAGGTTTGGTGTTTTCTTGTTTTTATTAGGTTTTGTTACTAACCCTAGTTTTTTATGTTTTTATTATGTCGTTTAGTTTTAGGTTTTAGTTTTAGTTTTTATTTTAGAATGTTTTAAATGTTTTTAGAATGTTTTAACTTTTGGGAATATGTATTTGTTTGTTTCTAACCTAAAGTTCTTTTAGTTTTTTGGTGGTTTATTTTTAGTTTTTAGTTTATTTTTTTAGTTTTATTTATTTTATAACCTAACTTTGTTTTGGGATGTTTTCACCGAGTAACATTTTTTATTTTTGTGTGTTTGTGTTTGTAGGTTGGTCGGGAATGGCTTTTGGGAGGAAGTTAAAGATTTATTAAAGGATGTAATAGTTAGGTTGGGGGGTGGTTAGATGTATTAGGTTTTTGGTTGGGTAGATTAGTTTTTTGTTATTATTTTTGAAGGGGTGTGACTTTCCACCCAAAGGGTACATGAAATTTATAAATAGGGGGGACAACAACAACAATAATATTCATATGAGAAAAAATATTTCAAACAATTTTGTGATGGCATATACACCTATTATGGACTAAATTTTTTATGGGTGAATCTGGAGGGCTGGTATATGAAATTTGATTAGTACTATAATGCTGCCAGAATGAGATAAGTTTAAATTCTTCAATGTTATAATTCAGTGATTTTGATGATATTTATGTGTGGATGAATTCTTTCGAGTTCCTTTAACGTGATCGATCTGAATTCTATTATCAGTATATTTGATGAAAATATTAGTCTCCCAGGATATGTTTTTAGTTAAACTCTTCCAAATTGCGCGATTGGTAGGCCTATAAACATCGGAGTTAAATTCAATAAAGTTGTCTATATTGATAATTTGGAATTCATTTCTGTCTCCTAACCCATTTTGATTGTCGGGACTCTGATGCCCAATGTTATAGGCACTGATCTCATATTCAGTATTGTATTCACATATTTGATTGTTTCATGTATTAGTTTCCAAGTTTTGCCCTCATTTCAATTCTAAAGCATTTCAATCAATCTTTAGGTTTTAGTTTATAAGTTTTCAAATTCATATTTCATTAATTAGTTATTACATTGATTTTCTAACATTCTGACCCTAATTAGCATTAGGTCCTAGATTTCAATTTTGTTAGTTCAGTATAGCTCATTTATTTCCCATTCAGTTTTCAATCCTAACTTAGATTTGTTAATTGTTAGAATCTGTAGTCATAAGTTATTTGCAAGTTTTCAGTTATTGGGTACACCTGCCTTGGTTTCTAACCTAAAGTGCAAGGATTCAAGTTAGAGAAAAGACTTCGAATCCATCAATTGGCATCTCATAACCACTAAGAAGAAATCCAGTGATTTCAGGAGCCAACAAATTGGTGACTCTACTGGGGAAAGATTCAGTGAAAATCAGTTTCAGAATCTCTGGTTAAGTTG
The DNA here is from genome assembly GCA_027943335.1 of Chamaecyparis obtusa. Lineage (NCBI taxonomy): Eukaryota > Viridiplantae > Streptophyta > Pinopsida > Cupressales > Cupressaceae > Chamaecyparis > Chamaecyparis obtusa. The sequence goes on from BSBK01011440.1 coordinate 33,848, forward strand.
TGAAGACTCTACTGGGAGAAAGATCCAGAATAGTTATTAATTCCTCACATGAAGTGAGGTGGCGGCTCTAGAATACATTATTAGATGAAATTTATGTTAGGGAGAAGATCCCTGAAGAACAGTTCATTTTTTGAATAGAAACCGAAGAAAAGGATGTTGTATGCATCTCCTAAGAAGCGGCCTGACAAGGATGATCAGAAGCTTGCTTGCGAACAGTTTCGCAGTCCTAACTGTCAGAGTGATGAAGGTAATATAAATCATTTTCACTCAAATGTGAATCAGTGCAATTACCAAAATGAGGAAGAAGATGATGAAGTTGACATTCGGATACAAAAATCAATTCGAGAGTTCACTGAACTTATCCTTGATAAGAAAAGATTCACAAAGAATTTCAGAAAACAACCAGATGAGATTTTAAGAAAAATGGGGATTCTCAGAGAGGAGATCCAGAAGGGAGATGAAATTTCATCTCATTATGTTACTACCATGATTAAGAAGTGGATTAGAAGTATATTTATCCCTATTGACAAGGATGAAGAAAATGAATGCATTATGAATCATGATCAGGAGGAATATTTTCTCACTACAAAAGAAATTTCAGATATATTGGACATTGAATATCAGAAATATATCAGGAACAATGGTCTGAATTTTTTCTCAATTTATCATGATAGGCGTGTTAGTGAATCAATACATTTTGATGAAATGGAAAATAAATTTCAATTGGACAAAATAATTCAGGAAGGAAATATTTCTGTGAAAGGTCCTGAAAATTCTTCAAATTCTTCAAATAATGAGGGCAGAATATTACAGAACGAATCATATACACAGGAGAAAATGACATTGAATAATGACTATGAATGTGATGACTCTCAGAAAATTTGGTTCAACATCCACTACAATACATTTGGAAATAGTTTCGTACACCATGGAACACTTGAACCGGAGGTAAGTATTCAGGGAGATACATATAAATTCTCCATATTTTCAAACCCTTTATTTGAGAAGGTAAAAGAAAAGTTGATTAAAAATTATTCAGATTCTTCAAATATAGGAGAAAATCTATTTGAAAATAATATAAAATTTATTTCAAAGTTATCTTATAAGATAAATATCTGTGATAAAGAATTTCATATATCCTCTAATTTATTTTTTGAGAGATTTTCGGTACACCAAGAGATATCAATGGAACACATTTATGAGAAATACTATGAAGCAGTAAATTTAAATGGTGGAAATGACTCTCCCAGAATGGACATGTTTTTAAAAGAGCAGAATTATGTATATGACAAAGGTAAGATCTTCATTTTTCAAATGCAGGAGTAGGTAAGTACTTTTGAATTCTGATTAATTTGCATAGGAGTATTATTTTTCCAATCTGAATGTTCTTCTGTGTTCCACACATATTCATTTTCCTCCACACAAATTTGTATGCTCATATGTCACCATTTTCTATTCCATTCACCATTCCATAGGCAATTTTCCTGAAATCCACCATTTGCAAAGTAAAGTTTCATCCAGCTTTGAATAGTATTGAATCTACCCCATTAAAATTTCATATTGAAATGATTGTCCTCCTAAGTTATATATATCCTAAAGAGAATTATTATCGGTTTTGAGGACTATATGAATTTAGTTTCTATTTCTTTTGAAGCATTTCCATTCGCATTTTATTTTGAAAATTTTTCTTATTGTGGAAACTATTTCAAATAAGCTCATTTCATATATTTGTAACTTTTATTTGAATAACTCCTATGATGAAACAATTTGTCCTGGCTAAATGCTTATGTTAGAAAGGTGCTTTCTGCAAAATCTCAAGTGTCCAGAAGTTCATCTCTTGTGATCCTTTTAACCAGATAAGTATTCTAATTTTCCAGATGTATATTTATTAAATTTGACGAAAGCATTGAAGGTAACATTTAGATTATCTTAACATTTGAAAATCAAATTAGCTTTAAATATATCTTTCTTTTAATATATAATATTTTATAGGAAGATATAGAAAAATGTTAAAATATTACTGTTTTAATTTGAGTGCATTACAAATGATAATGATACTAAAAATAAATGTTATTATCATTTTGATGATTGTGAAAGATTAAATGTTTCTGATATTCTGAATGAGGAGCTCATTTTTATTTAATGTTTTTTCAAACAGAAATTTACGTAAAAAAATAATGTTTCAAATAGATTGTTTTATTCGAAAATGAGATCAAATATTCTCAACATATGGGCCCAGAGAAAAGTGCATTTTCCTAAGTATAAATATGATTGAAATTGACCCAGATGTTATATGTTCATATATTTTCCAAGCTTTTTTGCAGATGATGGTGATAACTAATTTTGATAACATGTTTTGAATACAAACTAAATTGCACAGGGATAAATGGGCATTGACATAAATACAATATAATACATTCAGCACAATGAAGTTCTTGCCTCTGAGGTTGCAAAAGAATTCAAATGAACCAAGTAGATATGAGGCGTAAGGACTGGAATTACATGAACTAAATTTGTTAAAAAGAACTTCAAAAGCTTTCAAACATCTACAAGTGCCAGCAGTTAAAGTCAAAATTTCAAAAACTGTTTCCAAGCATTCTTGCTTTCTGTATGAAAATGGATCTTTGGATAGACGTCCATCATGCCTGTATGTGTATGGAAAAAAGATGCAAGGGCAGAACATGATAATACCAAATATCAAAGCTTTGTTTTCATTGGACCTTCTCTCTCTCTTATTTAAAGATTGAGGGTGGATGAAATGAAATGGTGAGAAATTAATAGAACTATCTTCATACTCATCAGTGCCTGAGCATGACCTTCGAAGTTTTGCAATAGATAAATTTTTCTGAACTTAGTAGGATTTCGATTGTTGGCAGTGTAAGAGCAAATTATATAACCTTTGTCACATTTTCCCTGCCATATGAATGATACATCATGTGATTGGTGACCTTTGGAAGCTTCATTATATTACATTTGAGCCATACCAAGGGGAGTTATAAATGCCACAAGCTATGGAATTGCTACCAGGGACAGCCTTGAATGCAGTTATAGTTGCTTTTCCAGCAGAAAATGCAAAGAGAACACTCAAGCCATTGTGGATGCCTGTGGTTTCGTCATACAAAAAATTGTAGCACATCAAGCATTTGGACTGTTGAACCTAGCACCAATTGTAAGGGCATAGATGGCAATAGGTTTAGGAAGAAGAAGTTGATAGAGTTGGATTCAAGATGTCTTTTGAACTAAGCTTATCGTTGAAATTCAAGAGCAGCAAACCCTAACTCTAAAATCATTTGGAGAATAAAAGGTAAGATATAGGAAGGTAAGTATGTTTTTTCACATTCATGAGTAAATTATTATATTTTTCCAAGTTTTATAATTTGTAAGTTTTAAAAAGGGAAAATATATTTTGATAAATATTGCTGAATTTAACACATTTGCATTTGAATAAAGAAATTATTTCAAGTCTAAGTTTGGGATGCATGATATACCTTTTAGAAAAATAGGACCTCAAAAGGTGACAGGTAAAGCATCTATTAAATTAATTATTCATTGACAATATCTTTTAAAAAGAATATATATTTTGGATTTCATTTTTTCCACAAAATAACAGATGTTCTTTTAAGTCATTAATGTGAAAAGATATGAAGTGAGTATATTTTCCTTTCTCTTTTAAATTTCAAGTTTATTTTTATCAAAAAGGAAAGAGCATATTTCATCCCTTTATCCTTCATTTATACCTAAATGTTATTCTCGAAAGCATTTATTAAGGAAAATTATGTAATTAATTGTATTCAATGATTGAAATGAAAAATATTCAACATATATTATTGTGACAACATCTTTTTCATAAGTCACAAAATTATTTTTTAATGTCATTACTAACAATGTGACTTAAGTTGACAGGGAAGATATATTGTCAAGGATAACATTTTCAACTTAAAGATGATCATTATGGAAGTAAAGTCAGAGAGTTGAAAATATTGCATCGCATGGAAATGAGAAATTTTTGTCCTCGTATGCAAATAGAGTTGAGTCTCACAAGTATAGAAAGAAGGACAAATCATCCCATTCACTGGTCTCGATGCAATAGTTCGGAAGTCCCATGATGTTGCTCAAAGGTGGTCTGCTTCCTCTAGAGAATACTGGATTCTCACTGCGTCCAGATACGAACGCACGTCCCCAACTAGAGCCACTGTTGGGACCCCAAAAAATCGATCCAAGATATGACAAGGAAGTGAATAAATTTTGATTTATATGCTTTAAAGGTTCAATTTTTAAAAATATTTCATTATTTATGTCTAACCCCTAATATATTTGATGTATTTGCATTTTGTGATTTCTAGGACCTAGTGATCACACTGATTAGATGTTTCATAATGTGTGGAGTATCTTTTGAATTAAATACTAATTTTTAAAATTTTTTTTTGCAAATATTCATTGTATTATTCTAAAAAATGTAAAAAATAAATTAAATGCAAAATAAATAATGTTAAAAGTGTATGTTATCTTTCTTGACCAAAAGGACAAGCGGAGGGAGTTGAACTCATGACCTCTCGCCCGATCCTTCTCCCTAATGACTTAACCTATTTACCCTATCCATGTTTTGCTAATCTACTTCCTTGCTCTTAATTTGCCTCCCGTTTCTTTTGTCCCCTTTTTGTGTAGTATTTAGGGGTAAAATTTCCCCTCTTCCCTTATGTAATTATTTCTAACCTATGTGAGTTTTATTTGATTGACATTTTATTTCCATCCTAAAATCTAGGTTTGGTGTTTTCTTGTTTTTATTAGGTTTTGTTACTAACCCTAGTTTTTTATGTTTTTATTATGTGGTTTAGTTTTAGGTTTTAGTTTTAGTTTTTATTTTAGAATGTTTTAAATGTTTTTAGAATGTTTTAACTTTTGGGAATATGTATTTGTTTGTTTCTAACCTAAAGTTCTTTTAGTTTTTTGGTGGTTTATTTTTAGTTTTTAGTTTATTTTTTTAGTTTTATTTATTTTATAACCTAACTTTGTTTTGGGATGTTTTCACCGAGTAACATTTTTTATTTTTGTGTGTTTGTGTTTGTAGGTTGGTCGGGAATGGCTTTTGGGAGGAAGTTAAAGATTTATTAAAGGATGTAATAGTTAGGTTGGGGGGTGGTTAGATGTATTAGGTTTTTGGTTGGGTAGATTAGTTTTTTGTTATTATTTTTGAAGGGGTGTGACTTTCCACCCAAAGGGTACATGAAATTTATAAATAGGGGGGACAACAACAACAATAATATTCATATGAGAAAAAATATTTCAAACAATTTTGTGATGGCATATACACCTATTATGGACTAAATTTTTTATGGGTGAATCTGGAGGGCTGGTATATGAAATTTGATTAGTACTATAATGCTGCCAGAATGAGATAAGTTTAAATTCTTCAATGTTATAATTCAGTGATTTTGATGATATTTATGTGTGGATGAATTCTTTCGAGTTCCTTTAACGTGATCGATCTGAATTCTGTTATCAGTATATTTGATGAAAATATTAGTCTCCCAGGATATGTTTTTAGTTAAACTCTTCCAAATTGCGCGATTGGTAGGCCTATAAACATCGGAGTTAAATTCAATAAAGTTGTCTATATTGATAATTTGGAATTCATTTCTGTCTCCTAACCCATTTTGATTGTCGGGACTCTGATGCCCAATGTTATAGGCACTGATCTCATATTCAGTATTGTATTCACATATTTGATTGTTTCATGTATTAGTTTCCAAGTTTTGCCCTCATTTCAATTCTAAAGCATTTCAATCAATCTTTAGGTTTTAGTTTATAAGTTTTCAAATTCATATTTCATTAATTAGTTATTACATTGATTTTCTAACATTCTGACCCTAATTAGCATTAGGTCCTAGATTTCAATTTTGTTAGTTCAGTATAGCTCATTTATTTCCCATTCAGTTTTCAATCCTAACTTAGATTTGTTAATTGTTAGAATCTGTAGTCATAAGTTATTTGCAAGTTTTCAGTTATTGGGTACACCTGCCTTGGTTTCTAACCTAAAGTGCAAGGATTCAAGTTAGAGAAAAGACTTCGAATCCATCAATTGGCATCTCATAACCACTAAGAAGAAATCCAGTGATTTCAGGAGCCAACAGGGCCTCCCACCAATAATAGAATAATAGGGCTCGATTCCCTTTAGAATAGTAGGGGGTCCTAGTGCCATGGTAGGGGCCTCCGCAGCTTCTCCATCCTTACCCCCGGTTCATCCCTCCATCATCTTAATCATCCCTCCATCAGCTTAAGCTTAATCCATCCTCACCTCCGGTTCATCGAAGCTTTCGAACTACCCTCCCTATCTGATGGTAAGCAGCTGAATCCATGATGGTAGGTAGCCGTAACGAGTTGCCCTACTATTTGGTTGGGTCCCCCCTTCTAGATTATTATCGGGATAGTTCTATTATTGTTCATCCCTCCATCCTTCCCCAAGGAGGCACTTGAAGATGAATATTGATTGTTCGGTTGGCTCCAAGGATCCTTCATTCACCCTCGGCAATATACATACCATCTACATCAGCAATATACATACCTGGGCTGCCCCCCCTTCTATAGAATTGAGGAAAAAATGTTGGGGTAGAATAGTTCTTGTATTTGAGGGGTGGGGGGCCTAAGGCATGTTACATATAGAATATACCCCTTATAATAGTAGGGCTCACTACCCCAACCAGCTATTATAGTAGTACCCCTTTTTTTCTACCGGTCGAAGAGAGCCCTGATCTAGTTCTAGTCATTGGATGGAAGCTCTGATTGAAGGAAGCTCATCTAGACCTATCTATAATAGAAGCTTTCACTCATCCTACCATCGGTTTTCTACCAGATTCTATACGTAACATGCCCAACTATAGATAGTAGGGCTCCTGACAGTCCGAAAACCCCAACCCTTCCCCTAGAATCTGGCATACTACGAAGAAAGAACCTCCTATTTTATCCCACTCACCCCCTTCTATCTCTTTCCCATTGTTTTAGTCTCATTCATTCACCGCATCTTTGGGAATTTCATAATAGGGGGGGCTCACCGGACCTAGGACCTAACCCAATACTGTCCTTATTCGCTGTAGTAGGGCTTTGAAGAATCGAAAGGTGAATAGATTCTTCGATTGGAAGTCATAATACCTCCAGCTGATGACGTTGCTTCTCAACCTCTACTATAAAAGCCGCCGTTATCGAACCAAAACTAATCCATCTACCGGGAGCCTTGCCCTTATAATGGAAAGTCGAAGCTTGCTTTTTTTATACCGATGCAAGCAAGCATTGGAATAGTTTTCACGTATACAATACAATATAGGAGGGAAAGGAAACAAAACTAGTATGATCAGTGATATCTTCTTACACATCTGAAGCTGCTACTGACATAGGGGTTGGTCTAGCGTACGATGTGTTCAATCTCTGGTAAATGAATATGTGAATTTGTATTAAATCATATTATGTCATAGAGTTCAATTTCTTTTGTAAATAAATATATTTAATATTTTTTGAAAAATTTTAAATAAATAAATCAAATAATTTAATAGTTCAATATATAAATATTATTTTAAAATTTGTACCCTCTAATTTTATACTTTTCCCATGTTAGTACTAGAATAATTTAAACAACCATATATTTATGATATTAATGTTTTCTTAGAAGAATGTGTGAGGATTTTCTATATGTTCAAGATAATCCTCAATGTAGCTGGCTTTGACTTATTTAATATCATCTTTACTCATGTCTGCTGAATGCCTTGACGAGATTCAAAAGAATGGAGAGAAGATGATATAAATTTTACATTTAAATTAAGAAGAGGTAGTTCTTTTATTTTATATTTTAATTAAAAATTCCAAATATTTTATTTTAGTAGAAAGTTCTTAATAATTATATCTTTTCAAACATATTTAAAGGTGAACGGTCTTATGAATTTTCTACTGTGCTTTAGTTTAGAAGTTTCAGCTCCTAAATTTAAGGATTTTTTTTTTGAAGTTTTTTTTTGATAGAATTTATTTAGTTTTGGCGAGCATAAAGTGTGCAAGTCTTTGACATGTGACAAATTTTTCCCTAAGCTAGTGGGGCGATCTCAACTCCACCCCATTTTCATGGGCTCAAATATCATGTCACCATGCTGCCACTTAAATCAATTTTCTGCTTAAATTTAAGCAGTATAGTGTTCCCATGCAAAATAAAAATTGTGAAAAAATGAAAATTTAAAATCTTTTCCTACTTTTGTGGAGCAGCTATAGGAAAAGAGAGGAAATAACCAGCTATTTTTTTCCAGCTATTTTTTTCATCTTCTTTTCATTTGCCTATAATTTAGTTTTCAAATTTATTTACAACAAAAATGATTAAAAATTTGATTTAAAAATAATATTTAAAACACTGTTTAAATTAAGCAGCAAGCATTACTATCCATGTGGCCACTAGCTCCACAAATTATGCCACAAAAAACATGAGCAGCTGCTGCTAGCAAAAATAAGCTAAGCCCTGAAACGTGCTGAAATTTAGAAATCTTAAAAAGAGGGGCTCCTATTTTACAAAAAAAGATTCTAAATAATCTTCTAGCGCCCCAACTTTTTTTCTATCAGACATCCTGTACCTAAAAATAGACCTATAGCCTCCCATGAGACCCCTGCCTAATCCTACTTTGGTGCTCATATGTAGCCCTCAAAGAAGAGATATCTTATGAACTGCTTACAAACCTGCGAATTTTCGGCTTCTACTATCCATCCTTTTTTGACTGGCGTTTTCGACCAATTAAAATCTCGTGCCTCATCACTTGAGGATTTAAAATTTTTGAACACTTGTGAATCTTGTGTCCACATCAGTATATGTGCTGGATAACTAAAACCAGAAGAGTGGGCGGTGTAAACATGACCAAAGGAGGTCACTTCAATTTTGCAATTATTATCCGTCACAAGGTACAGAAATATGGCGCCTTTCAGCTTCTCATTAAGCTGCAACTTAGTGTCCCTAAAACTCCTCCACACTTTGACACCTTCAAATCTGCGTGCAATTGTGTCCTGTGTACATGAAATAAAAATGCACCAGTCAATTTTCATTATGCTATGTCGTTTAACAATGCAGGAGTAAAAGTCTCAACATACCATTTCATCAACGTCCTCCAGCTTAGTAGTTGATCCTGAAAGGACAGCCGTTGATATATTGGGAGCACAAGTCTGCACAATCAGTTCAGTGCCACTCAACATAACTAGACTGAGTCATTTATAGAAAATAAACATGTTTGAGAATTTTATTCTGGGTAAGATTATCGTGACTCACCATAATGTCAGTGCAATTAGATCTGGGCAAACTATCGACTGAGATCTGAAAATAAGACAGCTTTTGCAATTGCTCGAGGCCCTGAATTCTCTGTATTTTCCAACACTTGTCGGCTTTAATTACTTCTGTTGAGCTGAGGCCTTCCACATTAAGTATTTCTAGTTCAACACATCCACTTATATCAAGAACTTTAAGTCCTGCAAATTTAGAGACGCACACCAGTGTTCTCAAGTAGATATTGCAGGACAGATCAACAATTTCAAGCTTGGGAAAAAGACTTTCGGCCCGAGGAATATCTATCTTTAAAATGCGGCTGTCTCTTATAATCAGATCTGTCAAACAGCTCGAGCGATTGTGATCAATGCTTTCCTGCGCCTGAGAACTACCCGCTGCCATATTTCCTATCACCAAGTTGTTGGAACCAAGTGGACACTTTTGAACATCCAAAATTTTCATATTCATCCATGCAACTCTTTCTGGTAATGCTTCCACTCCGCAATTATATATTCTAAACTTTTCCAAATGCACTAAATTTTCAATAGAGTTATCAATAAAGTGTAGGTCTGTGCACCTTAACAGGGTCAAGTCCGTTAAACTGAACAAATTACATAGAGAAGGTGGTAACGCTGTCAGTTTTGGGCTCCCTATATGTAGTTCTTCCAGGTTTTTGAGCTGGTCTAGATCCTCAGGCAATTCCGTGAGTTCAGTACGGAGCACATTTAAATACTTTAAGGACTTTTGATCTTCCGTTCCCCTCGGCAATTTATTGAGCATAGAGCAACCCTCAAAGTCGAGGTACTCAAGCGTGGAGATTTTACCCAAACTTCCGAGAACGAGCTTTCTGCAATCTCTCAATGCTAAATACTGAAGTTTTGATAATTTATCAGTAAAAGTATCTGGCAAAACCTCTAAATCGCTGCAGCCAGAAAGATCTACATGTCTCAAGTTTCTTGTTTCCTCAAACTGAAGTCGGAGTGTTCTCAGGCCTTCAACATTTTGTAAAACTAGCTTCACCAAATTCTTGAAATTCAGCTTTCCTAACCATACCCGACAACACATTCCAAGATCTATAGGAGGTCTCAATGAATCTGAAGTGTTTGAGGATAACCCTAGTTTTGAAACATCAGGTGTTACTGGATCAGCCGGCCATGAACTGTGCATTTCATAGTCTCTTGTGCAGGTGACTGTCAACTCATGCAACTGCGAAGGAGGCTGCGAATATTTACCGGTAGTGTTTTAATTGCTACGAATATTTACAACAATATTAGTCAAAATGGAAAAGCTGTGGTGAAGCTGAAAGGTTCGGTGAGGAAGGATGACATACCTCATGACCATCAAACGGGTTGCAGAAATCTTTTGGGTTGACACCATGGAGTTCCAACACTCTTAAATTTTTTATTAAGAGAGTAGAAGGAATGAGATTGCGTAGACTTCTACTTGAAAGTGGCGAAGGCGTTGAAGCGTCATTAGATTGACGAAAGCGAAACCATATCAAATCTCCCCGTACACTGTTAAATTGCTGAAGCAGAGTAGAATTTTGAAATGCCAGAAATTTTAATCCGCATATATTTTCACTTTGCAAAAATAATGGCAACTGATCTTCGTCATCTGGGCGTTTACTGAATGGGTCCTCCTGCACTACGGCGTCATCTCTCCGAATTCCTCGCACATCGAACATATCACCGAGAACCTTGCTTCCAAGAAGAATATAAAGGTTCAAACAATCTACTGATTTTATTGTTTTTTCATTGATATTTTTTACTTGAAATAGAAAACAAGTAATAGGGCAAATGCAGTAAAATGATCAAATTAGAAGATAATAGGGATGAAAAATGGAGTGGGATTCAATAGCTCTGTGGCTTCTGCAAAGAGAAGCAGCAGTTTTCACCCATTTGCTTAGGGGTTAGAAGGGAATTTTTTAAAATATAAGTTTTCTGTCTTATTTAATTGGAGAGAATGGTAAATTACAGAACTCTGTCCTTGATAACGTGCAACTGTACCGATTTATAATCGGAAGAGGAAAGTAATTTAACCATTTTCACCTAATTTACGTTTTATGGCTAAATATGAGGGGAACTTACATGAGATACCCGTCGGGGGATCATTGTATCGTTTCTCCAGCAAAGACGAAGGGATGATTCCTTTCTGCCGATTTGTATTGCCAACCTCCTCACTAAATCGTGCATTCTTATTTTGTAACTTCCCTTTGCTCTTCCCCAAACGCCTATGCTCCGACTTACGAATTCACCCTGAGAATAAACTCATTAGATACATGATGGCAATAAATTACTTTCTCAGACCATGAATATAAAGATGTGCGCCTATTTGAGTATTGGGGGTAATTCTTACATGTATTGTTCTTGGAAGAATTATGTCTGTACTTTCAAACTCCACCAGGCATTTCTGACGGAGCATCTGAAGGCACTGAGAGCCGCTACCATTAAATCCATCCAAAATCCTTTCCACCAAATCTGCGTCTTCTCCAATTAAGAAATGGGCAATGTCTAAAAAAGCCTCTCTCTCTCTAAGGTCGAGAGATTCATAGCTATTCTTTACTATCTGATCTAATAAGTTATCCGGCATTTGTTCACCAAGGCTTTTCAATTCCTTCTTCCATTTTCTTGGATCCCGTTCATTGTGTAGCTTCCCCGCTAAAACTTTCAAAGCCAAAGGAAAGCCACTACACATTCCAACCAACCCCTCAATCATATCTTGCAAACCGCCTACCGGTTCAGAGTGACCGAAAGCGTGCCAACAGAAGAGCTCTTGGGCATTTTCTGAATCTAATAATTTGACATTGTATATTTCTACATTAGAACTGACAAGCAAAGATTTGTCCCTAGACGTCACCAAAATCAGACTGCCATTTCCAACAACATCCTTCACAAATAACAGATTCTTTATTTGATCTGTATTTTCTATATCATCAAAAACAATCAAAACACTTGTCAGCCGTTGCAGACGATCTCGAAGCACGCTCCTCCCTGTAAGCGTGTCCTGAAAATGCGATTTCTGATAACATAGCAGATCCCTAAGCAGAGATTCCTGCAGAGAGGGCAAATCGCGTTTGCTCACTTCAGACAAGAAACAACATCTTTGGAATTGGGAACGCTTGGAGTTGAAGAGATGAGTAACCAGGGTTGACTTGCCTGATCCACCAAGTCCTACGATACCCACAACCTTCACTCCAATTATTTCACTTTGATTCAAAACCACCCTTTCGAAATCCTCTGCTGCTTGACGGAGTCCCACTTGGTATTCACCCACATCCAGTTCTCTTCTCACCTCTTTTAATATAACCTCCACAATTTCTTCCAAACGCTCTCCAAGATCACTGAAATAATTCCAGAACTTATTATAAACTAGAAGTTCATGCAAATAACCGTACATCAATAGAGTTTTAGATCATGTAAAATACTTACTCATCCTCAGTGCTGATAACCACTCCAGAAATGTTAGAGACTTTATCGAGGGCGCTAATCCAGCTGTCTAGTAGTTGTATGGTAACCCTGCCCTTGTCTCTATGTTCTTGAAAGGCGCAGGCATATGCTCCCTTGTCAACGTGGCGAAGATCGGAAGGTTGAATGTCATAGAAGATTGGAATAATCTTACTAGATTTTGAATCAAACATCCATAACAGCTCATTTAAACACCAAGCCGACTGTGCATATGTTTTGGAGAAAATAACAATTTGAACGGAGGCACTAGAAATGGCAGATTTAATTGCAGGGGTTAAGGAATCTCCCGCTTGCAATTCGTGTTTATCGAGAAAAACCCTCAATCCATGCCTTTGAAGAGCGTGATAGATGAGGCTGGCAAGAGTTTTCTTAACATCAGGTCCTCTGTGATTAATAAAAACATGATAGGGTGGAAATACTTGTTCCATCACAGACTTACACAGAGCAATGAATTCCGCTAAAATAAACAGACACAAAGATAGAACACAGAGTATAGGAAACCGAAGACTTTTGACTGTGATTCCATAGAGGCGAAAGAGAGGGAAATTTGCATTTTACGTTGTAGGTGGGCTGCACGACGAGCCATGTTTTTTAGTTTGCTGTTTAGACATTTCCCACAGCTGGCCAACGTGTTGAGGTTGACATGCTGCTTGTTTTGCAGTGAGCATCCGTGACAATCGATGCTCAGCCATTTCGCACTCATTCGACTAAAAAATGATTTGAGATAGGGAAAAGGGAGGGATGGGGGAAAGGGAGAATAGTAGAAGCATAGTAGTATCCGTGCACTTTAACTTTATGTGATTGTAGAGACTAAATTATATATCTGATTGACAGTTTTTTCTTGTTGTCTCTGTATGTGACTTAACAACTTAAAGCTAAGGTTTTGGCTTATAGGTATTCATGGATCTCTCCGTATAGATCAATAACAAATGTCGAAAGGTCAAAAAGTGGTCATTTCAAAGTGCCACCCAAAACCCACTCAAAGATGCACCAATAGTCATTTGTGGCCAAATGTCCCAATAGTCGTACACAAATGTCCCAATATTGAGAACAAATGGACCAATTGCCAGCCAAAACAGCTAAAAAATGATCGGCTATTGGTACTTGTGTGCTCATTTTTTAGGCGACTTTAATATTAGTAAATGAAAGTGTAATGCCCCGCAAGGGAACCTAGAAAAAATTAACTTAAAACATGATACTAAGTTTACAGAATAATTTTTTTCTTTAGAGTTTACAAACAATAATGAATAACAAAGCGAAAGCAATAATGTAAAGACAATACATACTCATAAATACCATCTCATTTACAAATTACAAATCTCAAAGGTCCCTTGACTAGAAACACATAAATACAATTTAATCTATTAAATACAATAATCATATAAACCTTCTACATAATGAAACTAAAGTCCATCAACTCATGAAAGAATAAACAAATACATCTAAACCATAAGGTATACATGAAAAATGCACATCCACTACACAAGTCGCGGGGTATGTAAATATAATCTAAGTACAAAGTACAACCATATAAAGAGAAGAATAGGAACCAATCTCCAAGGATGACAGAACAAGAAGCAACTACAACTAGGATTATCTAGCATTGGTACACAAACATCGGAGACTGAAATGGTAAGAGAATCACTACCTCCCAACCTCATGAAAACCTGTGGTTCCACTCCCACTGTGTTGAGGAGATAACATCAGACTCCACTCGGATAACAATACAAAAATCAAATATTGGGTAGTATAAAGAAAGTGTCATGCCCAAAATCTAGAGTAAAAACACACCAACAATTTTTTTAAAACTATAAAGTAACTAACTTTGTAGTGATATACATTCAATTAGATTACTAGGTTTACGATGCTATCAATAAGTTTGCATCATCGAAGGAATTGATACATTCTTTCAGTATTTGACAGTATCTATTTCGAGGTCGAGGGGAATCATGAAAACGGTCAACGTCCCTCGATAAGGTTACCTAAGGCAACACTAATTTAGGTTTAATAACTTAACCCTAATTAATTATCCTTAAATAAATTAATTAATAATAAAAATGGTAAGAAGATTTTTTTTTAATAATTTTTTAAAAGCAATTTAAGTCTCTTCCTAAGGTTCACTTATGTCCAAAATGTCTAATAATTATTTTTTCTTTAAATTAACTCCAACAATGATTTTGAATTATTTAAACTTTTAATTTAAATCCCAAAGGTTAATTCTCAATTAGTTACCAAATTAATTAAATAATAAAATTTATCCTTAGAATCAACCCATTTAAAATTGAACTTTATTAAAAGTGGAAATTCTATTCCAATTAAATTTATTATTAATTTAATCAAAGTTATATCCATCTATATGAAACATTAACAATTTTGTTAATTTTATCTATGAACAATGTTAAAGTTTTTTTTGTTTTAATATATCAATTAATTAATCAGACCTAATTAAATCAAATGTTGCATTATTTCACTAACTAGTTTAAAGTTCTCTAATAGATTAAATTAATTTATTAACTTGACCGTAATTTAAACTTAAATCTTATTCTAAAGTTTTTCCATTAAATAAAGCCAATTTAATAAGAATTAATCAATAATGAAAATAAGAAATATCATTTCCCACTAAAAGGTCTTTTTTCTAAATTGAAATTCATAACACACTAAAATAAATAAATAAACAATAGGTCACTTTGACAAGTTTAAAATTAAACTTAGTTAATGGACTCACATAGTTGACCAAAAAGTTTTTCCCTAACCCTAATTCAAAATTAGGGTTAGGGTTGAAATTTCAACTCCAAAAATGAAAACCCATTTCTTTACCAAACTTCTCTTTTCTTTCTCTCTTTTTTTTCAAACCCTGGCCTCCTCTTTTTTATGTTTTGTGTAATTTGAATCAAGGTCTTCAATGGGAAGATGAATTAAGTCATGCAAGATTATGGATAAGTCTCTTTCCCATTTCCCTACCCTATTTTCCTATTCTCTATTCTCTTTCCTTTCTAAGTTCTTTGCAGGTTAATGGAGGTAAATCTTCTTTTTTTGTTCAGATTTAGATTAGACACATATTTTCTTATTGCAATAGTATTTCATTTTTAAATAACACTATGGGGGAATTGGTTGCACAATCCCTGTAGTCCACCAATACAACTAAGAAGGGGGTGAATCAATTGTATGATAGATTATTAAACTTTAAACTTTGAATAGAAGCAATATCAGATGAAATGAACACAATGAATGCCAACACAATAACACAATATTTGTTGTCGAGGAAACCCTATTATAGGTAAAACACCGGTGGGAATTAACACTCACTAATGATGTACTGAGAGTATAGTATCCTTGTTAGAAGATCGAGCCCTGTTAGGAGCTAATTAAAACATTACAGTACATAGTCCTTGTTAGAGGATAGACCCTATTAGGAGTCAATAAAAATAAGGTAGGCTCATTGCCTAGGCTCACTACCCAAAGAAGGTTATGTCCGCCTTCAGAACTCCCTATTCGTAATACAAGTGTATGTAAAGAGATACACAATCTTTGAACTATTTGATAGCAACTATCTTTCCTTGATCAGTTCCAATGAAGTATATAGGTTATCCTCTTCTCTACATCCAATAGAAACAAGCTCGCAGCTTCCATAATCCTCTTTTACATCTCATTCATTCTACCATGTCTTTTCAAAAGAAAAGATCTTACATATATATAAATGATCAGGTCAGCCAATTAGACTTTCCTAATATACAAATGATTACATAAATCCTTGCTAAGATACACACAGTATCCAAAAAAACTATACAACAATTACAATTCAATAATTAAGGACCAACATCTGTAAATCATGCTTTCCATTCATGATACATGCTACAACTTTGAAGTTGGCTTCCAAATAGGTCATCTCCAAAACACACACCACAGCTAACATCATCTTACTTTCCATACCTTGCTAAGATCAATGAACATTCTTCAGTGCACTTTTTGTCACCTCTTAAGCTTGCATACACTAAATCCTCATCACCTGTAAGATACACCCAAAACTCAAAGACTTACTTTGTCAGCTTCCACTGTCACTCTCCAATAACTAGTCTTCACTAAATCTTGTGTAACTCAACCAATATGCAATATTATATCATGCAATCTTAGATATAAGATCACAATACCTTCCTCTACACACAACTAACTTTGCACATTCTAAAACATTTGTAAAGTATCTATACACTGTAATAACCAGCATGTTCTCTTCATAGAAATATATGTTGACATTAGTGACAAAACATGAATGACAACAACAATAATTTCAACATCACTCAATATAGTGATTAAACATATTAGATGTATCCAAAAATATCCCCAATGCATTAACAATATCCAACAATATCCTCCTTTAGCATTGATGGCAACATATGGGAAAATCCACCAACCCAAAAGTGTTCTCTCAGTACCTTTACCACATAGTCTCTTTCCCGTAGGATTTTCACATAGTCTCTTTCCCCCTTTGACAAAAATGGAAAAGGGTGCCAAATTCATCGATTGTCTTCAACAACTATCTTTAATAATCACTCCCCCTGAGGAGTAGATCCATACATCAAGTCTAGAATATGATAAAGCTCTGAAAACCTTTGGACTAATGCATCCCCGCATCATTCAATTCTCACTAGGAGGGGCTTGCACCCTAAACATACCTCTAAGATACTGAAAGACATCTTTTGGCAACAACTTTGCAAATATGTCTGCTATCTGTTCCTTTGAGCTAATGTATTCCAACCTTATTTCCTTCTCTGCTACCTTATCTCTCAAGAAGTGATACTTAATAGAAATATGCTTAGTTTTAGAGTGCATCACAAGATTCTTTGACATGTTTAATGTACTGGTATTATCACAATGGATAACCACTGGTTCAATAAAAGTTATTCCAATATCTTTCAGCATTTGTTTCATCCAAACAATTTGAGAGTAGTTAATAGTAGCAACAACATACTCATATTCAGTAGTAGATTGAGCTATACAATATTGCTTTTTTATTAGCCATGAAACTAACTTTTTCCTAAGGAAAAGTGCACCTCCACTAGTACTCTTCCTTTTATGAATATTCCCTACCCAATCAGCATCAGTATAAGCATGAATTTCAAAGTCATCATTTCTATCATACTGTAAGCCATATTCCATTTTTCCTTTCAAATATCTAAATATCCTTTTTACAACAGCTAGGTGTGTCTCTTAAGGTTCTTCTTGAAGAAATCTCCTCATAATCACAATCATCATCAAAGATAGCTTCACTAGCATAGTAACATTCCATTTCTTTTGAATACTTAGGCTTGAAAAACTTAGGTTTGTGCTTATGAACTCTTGTAGAACATCTAGATGCAAAGTGACCTATCTTATTGCATGAAAAACATTACAAAGGTAACTTTCCTTCAAATTTACCTTACCTCTCTTCTCTCTTCTAGCGACTAGTGTAACAAGTTCATCTAGCTTTCTTTCTTCTTCTTGTATATGTTCCCATTCATCAGCATATTCGCCAAGCTCTTCTTTTATGTTCTCACTGCTGGTGCTTGGAATTGCAGATATTATCTTCCTGTGTGTAGATGCCTTAAATGTTGTTTCAACTTTAGTTATAGAATCTCCCATTTCTACAGCTTCAAAGGTAGTTAGCTTTGCAATCAACATTTCTCTCCTAAATTTTGGAGTCAAGGGTATCATTTCTTATATAGTTCGAGCTTTCGTCTTGTAGATTGGTGGCAATGATCTAAGGATCTTCATAATGACTTCTTCTTCATAACTGCCTCCAGAATTTTTGATTCCAATCACAACCTCTGTAACTCTTTGTACATAAGCCATGATGGTTTCATCATCCTTCATTTCTAGCTTCTCCATTCTTGTTTTCCAATTTTGTAACTTCACTTGCTTGGTAAACTTGTCTCCTTCATATATTGCTTCTCATCTTATCCAAATCTTGTGTGTCGAATTCAAATCTTTCACCTCAGTAAATTCTCCTTTAAAGAGTGCACTGATCGGTGCTTCCCTTGTGACCATGTTATATGAGAATGTCTTCTTTTCCTCATCAGAAGCCTTGTCCAATTCATCCTCAGCCTTCATGGTTACCTCATTTTTTTTAATCATCCAGTAGTCAATGCCCAAACATAGAAAATGATTTCACATCTTGTTCTTCCAATTGTCAAACTTTTCAGGATCAAATTTTGGACTATCCTTCATATAGAATGTCATCTCTAAGATCACCTTAAGCTATTAAGCTTTCTCTCCAAGGACCAGAGGCTTTGATACCAATTTTTAGGAATAAAAATCCACCAATACAACTAAGAGGGGGTGAATTAGTTCTATGACAGATTATTAAACTTTAAACTTTGAATAGAAGCAATATCAGATCAAATAAACACAATGAATGCCAACACAATATTTGTTGTCGAGGAAACCTTGTTAAAGGTAAAACCCGATGGGAATTAACACCGACTAATGATGTACTGAGAGTATAGCATCCTTGTTAGAAGATATAGCCCTATTAGGAGGTAATTAAAACATTACAGTACATATAGTCCTTGTTAGAGGACATACCCTATTAGGAGTCAAGAAAAATAAGGTAAGCTCACTGCCCAAAGAAGGTTATGTCCACCTTCAGAACTCACTGTTTGCAATAAAAGTGTATGTAAAGAGATACACAACCTTTGAAATATCTGATAGAAACTATATTTTCTTGATCAGTTCTAATGAAGTATATAGGTTATCATCTGCTCTACATCTAGTAGACATAAGCTCACAACTTCCACAATCCTCTTTTACATCTCATTCATTCTACCATGTCTTTTCAAAAGAAAAGATCTTACATATATACCCTATTACAAAATAAATGATCAGGTAGGCCAATTAGGCTTTCCTAATAGACAAATGATTACATAACTCCTTGTTAAGATACACACAGTATCTAAAACAAGTATACAACATTTACAATTCAATAATTAAAGACCAACATATGTAAATCATGCTCGCCATTCATGATACATGCTACAACTCTGAAGTTGGCTTCCAAATAGGTCATTTCCAAAACACACACCACAAATGACATCATCCTATTTTATGTACCTTGCTAAGATCAGAAAACATTCTTCAGTGCACTATCTATAATCCCTTAAGCTCGCATACACTGAATCCTCATCACCTATAAGATATTCCCAAAACTCAGAGACTTACTCTATCAACTTCCACTGTCATTGTCCAGTAACCAGTCTTCACTAAATCTTCTCTAACTCAACCAATATGCAATATTATATCATGCAATCTTAGATATAAGATCACAACACCTTCTACACATAACTGACTTTGCACATTCTAAAACATCATTATAGTATCCATACGTTGTAATAACCAACATGTTCTCTTCATAAAAACATATGTTGACATCAGTGATAGAACATGAATGACAACAACTGTAATTCCAACATCACTCAACATAGTGATTAAACATATTAGATGTATCCAACAATCTCCCCAATGCATTAGCAATATCCAACAATCCCAAACCCCACCCTCTATTTTTTTATTTAATTTTCCTTTCCCCGATAGCTTCATGGTTGCACGCAAGTGCTAGGCGTCAGTGGTGGCTTAGTCGACCGTGGCCCCCTTTGGGGTTTTGCAGTGGCTAGCCAACAATGACCCCATTTTGGAGACTTGTGGTGGCTTGGTTAGCTGCGACCCTAGTTTGGGGACTTGCAGTGGCTTGGCCAGTCGCTGCCCCATTTAAGGTCCCACGGGGGCTTGGCCAGCCTTAACCCCATCATGGGGTCCCGTAGTGGCTTGGCCAATCGTGACCCCAAACATTGGGGTTTCATGGTGGTTGAGCCAACGGCAACGCCAAAAAAAATTTAAAATGATTTTATTATTATTATTATATATATATATATATATATATATATATATATATATATATATATATATATATATATATATATATATATATATATATATATATATATATATATATATATATATATATATATATATATATATATATATATATAACTTTAAAAGAAAATAATTTTAAAAAGAAAAGAATACAAATTTTTCTATAATAGAATAACAATGTAAATTTTTTTTAGCTTTCTCTAAAATAACAAAACTGAGTATCAATACAAGAAGAACTACAAGGATAAGAAGTAGAAGTGCTTATTGATGTATTTTTTTTTTATGAAGGAAGATAATTAAATTTAAAATTGAATTTAAACTCTCATTGCATCTATATTTTAAAAAAAAAATAGGGAAAGAATTTAAATATCCAACTGGTTCCTTTCTAGAAAAAAGTATAACTACATTTAAAAATCAGAACTGTTAAGTCACTTTCTTTTTTTTTAACATAAAAATTAAATTCAAAATTAAAATCTTTTTTTTTATGAAAATAACCATGACTTATATAATTTTTTTTATTTAGAACATTAAAAGGTAACATAAAACAAACATATATATAAATTGAAAACCAAACCATTATAACCATTTTATAAAATATAAATATGCTCAAATAAGCAACAAAACTTTCTTTTTGAAATGCAATACTTCCATAAAACTTTTCTCTATACAAAAAAATCATGTTTAAATCAAATCTTTACAATAAGCATGTTGCAAAGCATCTTTTTTTGAAAAAAATATCTCACAATGCAAATTTACAACACTAGCTATTTTATTTTACAAATGAACTTTACGAATAGAAGTATGCACATAAGTTTTATCTTCTTTCAAATGAAATCAAACATCTTCCATGAACCCACATAAAATTCTGAATCTTAAAAATGTCGTTAACTTTATATCCAAGAAAATTTGCAATTTAAAGATGAAATAGAAATCTTGACCATGGAGGCTTACCTCCCAACCTAGGTCTTTTCAAGGCCACCCTCGAGCTTGGTGAACCAAGAATTGGATGGGTGAAAAACATTTTCAAACACACAGAGGGTATGTGCAAGATCATGAGGGGCCAAAAAGTGGCGATGTCAGTTCAAAACTTTGACAGTGTAGCTGACGACTTTTTTTTAACCCAAATTTGATAAAATGAAAATGGTATCTTAAGGATATTATCAGCTTTCTATCGATATAATTGCTATTAAATTTTGAATTCGGTAAGTAATTATTAGTTATTTTCTAATTTAGCTACCTCTAAAGTGCTGATTTATATACTGATTGAAAAATGACTATAACTTTCAGACGGTATAACATTTTTGAAATCTGAAAAATGTGTCACATTCTATGCTTCGCCTACTATAAGGAAAAAAGAAAAAGTTTTGAATTTTGTAAAGTTTTGAATGAGTTAAGGTGGTCAGACACAGGAGTTTTTTTATTCTGAAAATGTTGTAGCAAAAAATTCATAATTAATTATTTTTTTAGAATAAAATTACAAAAAAATATGCGTCACATCTAGGCATGAGTCTAATACTTATATATAAAATCTTATAATAAAATATTATCATTTGATTATGATTAAGGTGGTCAGACATACACCTACTTCTTATTTTTTTCCTGAATTTTTTGTACTGCTGCATGGAAATCTATACTTTTCACCAATCATACTAACTTTTTCTAAAAGAGGGCCTAGTAGTTTAGAAACTAAATTCAATTTTCTATAAATTCTATTCTTACAACTTTTTGATATTAGGTACATAGCTAGTTTAAATTTTCACGTCAAGTTGACTAGCCCTGATTTGCTGATTTTTCATTGCCACTTAAGGGCATAGTTTGGCCCCTCATGATCTTGCACATACCCCACACATACTACAAAACAACCACAAAGAAACTCACAAACCTTTGGTTTGCACAAAGGATCACCTTGGATATATGAAAAGGGGTGAAGATGGAAATGAACCTACATAGGAGAATCCATAAACAAAATTTTTACATAACAAAGAAATGCTTGTACAAGGCTCAATATCACATCCCAACTTCCCACTTCACATTCATAAAATTTCTCTCCTTATGACCCCCAAAAGTGTAGAACAATATGATGGTAACATGGAGCCCATACTTCTATGTCATATCTCTTTCCTCTAAGAGGAAAGACTCTACATTATTTGGGCATTCCCAAAATCTGTTCACCCTTAAGGCTCTCTTCCCTCCCAAAGGTGAGTACATCCTTGCACACCCGAAAATATATATGAAACAATCAAGAAGAAACAAAAAATTTCATGAATGAAACTCGAAAGAAACACAAACTAATATACTACATGAATTTTCAAAACCACACATATAACATGAAACATAGTCTTCCATGATAAAAGCACAAACCCTAGTCCAAGCAATGGAATGAGCCACTTTGGTCAACCTGTCAACTGTCACTATGATAACATCATGACAATGAGATGACATAGGAAGACCGAAAATAAAATCCATAGATATGGTATCCCACTTCCACTTGGGTACCTCATGAGGTTGAAGAAGCCCACCAGGAAGGCGGTGCTTTGCCTTAACTCTCTGACACTCTAGGCATCTAGGTACAATCTTAGAAATATGCAACCTCATACTTGGCCAATGATATTGCTACCTCAAATTTTCATGTAACTTCTTAACTCTCAGATGTGCTGCATAGGGTCCTCTGTGAGCTTCAAGTATAATGAAATCTTATAATCCTCTTAAACAAGGTACATAAATGCATCCTCTATAATGTAAAATTCCATCGGGCTCTAGAGAAAAATATGTGAACCTCCCCTCAAGGGGCCTCAAGGGGTCTCTAAGATTGGACCAACTCACATATCTTTGTATAAAGCTCATCCTTGTGTAAATGCTATAATATATGCCCTCTAAAATCTATACCAGTGGTCATTGTTGATAGCTTGTGTCATCTCGGACTCAGTGCATCTATGAAAACATTTTATTTCCCCTTGATGTAATGAACATCAAAATCATACTCACATAGAAACTTCATCCACCTCTTCTATCAAGCATTAAGGTTCAGTTGAGTAAATATGTACTGTAGGCTCTGATGATCCAATTGAAGCTCAAAATAGTGACCCAAGAGGGAGTATCACCATCTCACCAAACTGTGCACCACTACTGCTAGCTCAAGGTCATGGGTAGGGTAGTTAGTCTCATGGGTCTTAATTTTCCTAGACTCGTAAGCAATGGCTCAACCACCCTGCATAAGGACTACACCTAGTCCATCTAAAGATGCATCAGTGCATACTAAAAATTTTGTTGAAGAATCTGACACTGCAAGGATAGGTGCACTAGTGAGTGCTCAGTTGAGATCCTGAAAGGATCTCTCACACTTCTCCATCTACTCAAATTCATTTCACTTTCTCTGAAGAGATGAGATTGTTACAATTAGTGGTTATCGTTGCACCAAAAAATTGACTTGTTAATTCCTGATACAACCACTAGACTTATAGAGGACATAGGAGGTAGTTAAGCCATGTCATGAATCTTGCGGGGAGCACTAACTATTTTTCCAAAAATCTCCCCCTTAGATTTACCTGAGGGGATTGGAACCTATGATCAAACTCTGATACCACTTGTTACAAGTAGTGGTTGTCGTTACATCAAAAAATTGACTTGTGAATGCCTAAAACAACCACTAGACTTATAGAAGACATAGGAGGCAGTTAATCCATGTTGCAAATCCTAAGGGGAGTGCTAACCATTTTTCCGATAGTGATAGGGTGTGCCACTCTGGAAAACCCCTCGACAAACTATCTATAATATCTTGTTAAACCCATGAATCTCCTAACCTTAGTCCTAGTGGTAGGTACCGACCACTCTATGATGGCTCTAATCTTCGATTGGTGAACTATGATCCCATCTCCTGATATCACATGCCTAAGATAGTGGACCTCTAATCTAAAGAATGCACACTTTGACAAGTTTCCATATAACTGATTATTCTTGAAACACTACAAAATCTATCTCAGGTGCTCATCATACTCCTACTCATCTTGTGAATAAATCAATATATCATGTAGGAACACTACTACAAATCTGTCCAAAAATATACAAAATACTCCATTCATGAGACTCATGAATATAGCTAGAGAATTTGTGAGGCCAAACAGAACCATAGTAAATTCATAGTGGCCATACCTCGTACAAAAAATAGTCTTATGGATATCACTCTCCACAATCTGTAACTGATGGTACCTTGAATTCAGATCTATCTTCAAAAACACTCAGACACTCTATAGTTGATCAAACAAATTGTCAATCTTAGGAAGTGGATATCAATTCTTAATGGTTACTTTATTCAAATGGCAATAATTTATGCACAACCTAAGACATACATCTTTATTCTTAATGAATATGATAGGTGCACCCCAAGGTGAAACACTAGCGAAAATATGTGAATTCTCCAAGATCTCCTCCAACTAAATCATGAGCTCATTAAGCTCATGAGAAGTCATCCTATAAGGTGCTCTAGATATTGGCTCAACTCCTAGCACAAGGTCTATATGAAAATCAACTATCCTAGGTGGCGGCATACCAGGTAGCTCTAAAGGGAATACATTTGCACTCCTAGAATATAGGATGGTCATTGATGGAAGTATCCTTCTCCTCCTCCTCCTCCTCTCTATCACTGATGGTGATGGCGAATAGCTAACATCCCTTATGCAAGCACTGCTTAAGCTACATATCAGAGATCATACGAAGAGATATTGGATTGTGAACCCCTGAAATGATTATGGAAGTACCAAAATCATCCACACACTCTACCATCTTTTGTCTACAATCCATCTTGGTGTTGTGGCATAAATCCAATCCATGTGAAGAAATACATCATATGAACCTAGAGGTGTAATGCAAAGGTTAGTTGAATAGTGGTCATGTCTCCTATCTGCATCTAAAAACCTTTGACCAAGGATCTAATGGACACTCTACCACCCAAGGATAGCTCAACTTCCCAACCTACATCCTACCTATCTACCACTAGCATGCAACACTCTACTACTAATGGAGAAATAAAAGAATCAGTAGCTCCAAAATCAAACAAAATAGTAATGTTGCTATATCAGATCCTAGTTGCAGCCTCAATAATAGTGGCATGGTGCTCTTATTGGAGGTTATCAACCACTACAAATATTCTGTGAGATCTACCCATGTCTCCCACTGTGGGCTCTAAAGTGGTCACTCTATGACTTCTGACTGACTACCCCATTTGAAAATCCCTAGCTATATGTCTCATGGCTCCATATGTGTAACAAGGTCCTCGTGATTGAATTTATATCCCTGTGGCCTAAATTTTTTTTGTCCCCTAGTCCTATTAGACCCACTGAAACCACCCCTAGTGGACTATTGAGTCCTAGTAGAGGTGTAAAAGGTTCATGTGATCTCTGAAATTGTCTAGGGCCCTGTGACTACCACTTCTTGGGCTTAGAGCCATGTTGTCCCTATGGTAGCCTCTACCATTGACTCTCTTTTTCTTTTGATATGTCTTTGTGGGAGTTGGCCTAGAAACTTTCACTACTCCTTTCTTTAGAGGTGGAGAAGTAGTCATTGTGGACCTTGTCCTTGCTCTCGTTGGTGCTTCTTGCTTCCTCTTCCATGTGGCCTTGACTGGTGTAGATTGAATATCTTTATCAGACTCGGTCACCTCCTTGTCATGTTCACTATTACCTATCAATAATTGTTCATTAGTTGTCTCTTCAATTGGATTAGCCTCAAATGCCTTATCCTCTTCTACATCATCTCCAAACTATTTTATCAATGTGTCCATCATTTTCTTAGATTTCTTATTCACCTTGACTCCGATTAGATCCATTTTTATTCTTAGTTTGGCCTCTTCATAGGTTCCAAACCTAGTTTCCTGTGGATCTTTGGGCTTGGCCAAAAGTTCCTTTATTAACCTAGATGCTTGGTCAATATCAAGTTCATAGCCCATCAGTGCCAACCATGTTGTTCTCATCTCAACTGCCTTTATTAGAGTGGTGTCGGTGTCCACTAAGAAATATATATCTTCCTTGTATTTCTCAATCAGCTGACCTAGTATTATGATTCTTTGATGCATTCGGTCCTTAAATTGATCAAATTATACATCCATGATACTAACAATATTACATCCCAAACTTTGAATAAGATCATTTATTTGCAAAATGACAGGTCGATCAGTACTCTAGTCAACATTACCAACTGAAGGGAAAACATTTTGCACATAGAAAATTATGCATATCAGAAGTGAACCACACTTACATGTATTGGTCTTTTCCAACCTGATGGTTCTCATGTTCTCTTATAATTATTTCAATAAGAGCTCGGCGAGGTCCAATTGAAAGCCTTTCTTCACCATCCTATATGAAATATCCACTGCACCACATGGAATACTATTCAGCCAACTGGATTTAAATATCTTGTACCCTATTGTATATGTACCGAATCTAATCTTGGGATCAACAATGGTGTTGATTCTCATGCCTCTACCATCCCATTTGGCTCATGTTGCTTTTTTAATCTCAGCTCTTGGTGCACTCCTTAATGCTTTTACCTTGTCGATTATGGGGTAACTGGTGACTGCATATATGATATCCCTAGTAATTTTAACTAGTTCATCCAGCCATAATTTACCCTCATGCACATGGCTCAACACTACCTTAATCCATTCATTCTTGAAAACCCTTAGGAAATCTAGGGCATTCAATAAACCCTTCACCTCCAAATGTGTATGGTCATCCTTGAGCTTTCCATCAACACTCAGCTCCTGGAATGTGGATTGAAGTTCAAAATCCCCTATTTCACCAATTTTTTAGTGCATATATATGTGGATGTCCTCGACCTGCAAAACCCTAGGTGGAATGATTGAAAATGTGCCAGTTTTGTCGATTTGGGATGTAACCTTAGAATGTAATTTATATTTAGGCTCGATACATGTTGTAGATTTGATTAAATTAACCTTCTTGTCAGTTGCGCACTTGGATTTCTCAACCTTTGATGAGAGCATTGTCATTTTTAAAATTAGGGCTTTGAGAGATTATTGTGAAATAGATCAGTTAATACGAAACTTACTTGAGATTTTGACTAACTTTCTCAGAAACCTTTCAAATTTCTACTTAACTGCTTTGGAAATTCTCTACTCAAATTCACTTGAAACCATTATGTTCTTCGTATTCGCAATGTGAAAAATGATTAAGTCCATAGTGTATTTATAGAAAAAAATTATTTTCTGCTCAAACTTTTGCAATTAATGCTTAACCTACCATAGCTCGGTAGATGTAGTTGTGCTCGATGTATACTTCAAAAGATCATATACTCAATTAACACTTGAACATTACTCGGTTGATACCACAACTTGGTTAACCTTACCAATAGTTACCAACTAGAAAATACATACTTGGTCTTGCTTATACCGACTGTACATATTTAAAGTTCTAAATATATAAAACCACAATGCATCTTATTTCATACAGATTTGGTATGCAATTGAACAAGATATAAGGCATTGTTTGTTAGATATAACTGATTTTAAATTCAGTTCCATACATACCTTTATGACTTAGGTGGAGGTGGTGATGTTACCCAATCCAATGGACGAGATGTCACCAACCGCATTCCTTGATCCATCATTATCACTTGATGCTTTTCTCCACATTGTGTTTCTTGTCCTCATGATTTCCTCAATTATATTTCTATTTTCATTTTTTTGTGTCTTTGGTGCTCGGTCTTTGCAATCCTTACTTAAGTGACTGACCTTGTGAAGATGTAAACATGTCATACTAGTTCTTTTCTAGTTGCAAGATCTACCTCTCCAATTCTTTCTCATGTAGTTTGTTGCTATATGTCCATACCTGCCACATGGTGTGCAATTAACCCATTTTTTTTAATCCCAAGTATATGCATTACCTTTCCTTCTCAGTTGATAGGTTTTATTCTGTTCTTTCAATGTCAAGACTTGCTTCATCTTTGTCTTGCATTCTTGTG
The DNA here is from genome assembly GCA_027943335.1 of Chamaecyparis obtusa. Lineage (NCBI taxonomy): Eukaryota > Viridiplantae > Streptophyta > Pinopsida > Cupressales > Cupressaceae > Chamaecyparis > Chamaecyparis obtusa. The sequence goes on from BSBK01011440.1 coordinate 62,462, forward strand.
CAATGTTTCCATGCATGTTGCAAGTGCGACAATGTTTCTCCACGTAAGGTTTCTTAGGATTCCTATTCAACTTATATCTTCACTCATGTGCCTGATGTCCATACTTGTTACAGTTATAGAAATAACCATTAAACTTAGGAGTGGGTTTAGGAATACCTTTTTCTTTGCTCCTGCAAACATTTTTTGTGTGGCCTAATTTTCCACAATGATAACATGATAGTTTCTTTGGTATTTGGTTAGTGTATGCATTGTTCTTTTCATCTTGTCTTGATGACTCTCCCTTCTCGGTGTAGCCTAAACCAGTAGTGCTTCCAAATCCTTTTTGACTTATCAGAAATTTATCTAATCTCTTAGTACTATCTTCATCTTTCTTGATCATTTCATTATGTTTTTGTTTCATTTTGACCTCATTCTTCAATCTTTCATTTTCTTATCTTAGTTCACCGATGTCTTCTAGTTTCCTAGTAAGTTCACTATTTACTCGGTTGACTTCCTGACTTATGAAAACTCTGATTGGAGATTTAAAAGTGATGCTCAATGAGTCTCGGTATCTCAGATTCCTTCTCTTGTATCTTCTCATTCATTTGTCTCATGTCTTCAATAGCCAAGTTTCTTGCTTGTTCTTCTTGCCTAGCATTGTTCATGACATCAATCATCCTAACCATTTGTGTCTCTTGATCGATCTGCAGAGCTTTGACTTGTTCAGTAAGATGTAGATTCTTTTCAGATTGATCAGATATTTATCCTTCAGATGCATCAAATATACTACCAGATCTAGATCTGGATGTCTCAAATGGGTCATCTATCTCTTCTTCATGATAATCAGTTTCACTATACTGAATTTCCATATCCTTCCTTTGAATCTCTAATTTCTTCAGCTCATCTTTGGCTTGCTTGAATTGTTCAATGAATATTTGCATGTGTATCCTTTGATTCTCGATAGTCTTGTCCAACTTATATATTTCCATCCTTAAATCTTTTCTCTTTAGTGGTTAAATTTCCTTAATAAGAGATCTAGCTCTGTTACTAGTTTTTGGAATTATGGAAAGATAAGTACTAAGAGGGGAGGGGTGAATCAAAACCTTTAAAAAATTTTACCACTTAAACTTTGCAATAGTAGATATCAATTAACTGACTGATTTCATTGTTTGAAATATACATTCAAATAATTGAAAATGTATAATGCATGTAAAGAAAATGATAAATTATACATGAAAATCCATACTCATGACACATATATTTTGGTTACATAGAAACCCTTTTAAGAAGGTAAAAACTACGATGGGGATGACACCCACAAATCCTCACTACTGCAGCAATAAAGTATGCCAGTTAAGGCTACAAGTTGTGATCACTTCTGATGATCTTACCCTATTAGGAGTAACAAAAGATTGACTAGATCTACCTAGTTAGAGAATTTTAACAACACAAAGTATGTGTGTACTTAGTTAAGAGATTTAAACAACAACTATTAAGTTCACTGTGTTAAGATATTTTGATTTGCTACAATAGTTAAATTGATAAAAGTAAAAGTATATGTTTAAATAACAACTTATTCTTGTCTGATTGAGATCCATGAAGTATCAAATAAATATCACCTCAATGTGATGTATATGCTCTTCCATTCTGCTTGGTAGCCTTATATGTGTTCTAAAAACTGATTGCCTCTATCATAAACCTTCTGTTAAAAACCTTTGTCCGATCTCCTAATGTCCTTAGTGCAGCTATTGCTTCATGATACATGATCATAATGACATATTTACAATTATATATCAAACTAACTTGACCTAATTAGGGTTTACATCATCTTAGAAAACCTAAGATCAACAGTATACAAAAATAACCTAGATCTAACATTACATAGGAATCATCACAAAAATTAATGATTACATCCTTATTAAATATGTCTTGATCTTGGTAAACCATTTACTGATCTGTGTAAACCATTTGCATAGATGTATGTGTCATTCTAGATTACTATGTTATTTCCTTCTTTACTTTGTAATCGCTACATTCACCATTCGGTAAATTACTGATGCTCGGTTCATATGAATGCTCACTGATCACTAGCTCAGTACATGGTAATTACCTGTCACTCGGTAAGTGTGCTCGATCAAATTTGTGTTCAATTAACTTGAAGTTCTACCTTGTCTTTGCTCGTTGTGAAGGCTTTGTAAGCTTGACTAATTGTTTTGTTTGTATCCTCATTCCAACCTTTACTGATTGAATAACTGAATTGATACTAATGAAAATCCATTAATTCTCAAATAGATATAACAATGTTGACTTAAAGTCTTTGGATACAAGTAAGTCTTGGAAATAAATTTTTAAGATATATTCAAAATATTATCTCCAAATCTTGAAGCACACCACCTGAACCACCGAGATATATATTGATTCTAGTTTGAAATTTACTTAGGAATAACATTTGAATATCATAATTCACATATAATTCTATTATATCAATACAAAGAGTTTCACAATCCAAATACCTTCATAACTAAATTAGGCATTAATAGCAAAATCAAAAGGTTTGTCTCTTGCAAAAGCCACTATTGATATATGTATCAAAATAATTAACAAAAATGACATTTAAGGCAATATTTTGTGTGAGGTCTTTAGAATGTGTAAGAATAATGCCACCATTCACATATGACCATTATAAAAAAAACATTAAAAAAAAGTAAAACTACTTGTCAAGTGCAAAGTGGAAAATAATAAAGTTAATATAAATAATGTAACCTATTTTTTTCAAATTTACTTCATTGACTATGATTTTTTGAAATATAATATATGCAATATTTCATTTACCAACAAAAATAATAAATATAACATAACTTACAAAGAACTATTTAGTTATATCACAAGAGTTTCAAATTTTTCCTTTGATTTCTAAAATAAATATAAGTGAATTTACAAGATTACATTAAACTCCCACTTGATTATGGGATATAAAAGTTGACCACTATATATGATATAATTATTTGATTAGGTTTTAGAATGGACATGACTTGGTTATTTTCAATGGTATTACTTATTTATATTTTATGAGTCATTATTACACTAAGAGGCATCTCTATACAGTCGTAGCACAAGCTATGGCACCAACACGACATATTCTTGGAATATGTTGTGTACATAAAAATGAAATGAAGTCGGTTACATTTAAAAAATATAAATTAATCAAAATTAAAAATTAAAATATCATTCTGGAAAATAAATGGTCTATTTAAGGCCATAATAAAAAGCTCAAAATAAATGGCCCGCCAAGTGGCTGGGGATTTCACCATCCCAGTAGGAAAACTATGAGGCCCCTACCATCTAGGAAACCCCACACAGAGGGGACAAAAGCCCCCACCATGCATCAGACGTTGCTGGTGGGCAGACTGTTGCCTCCTACTATAAAACGGAGCACGAACGGTGGGTGGTGGAGCCATCCCCCAATCAATATTTTTTTATTTTTTTTAAATTTTGTGCAAATGCCTAATGGATTTTTTTTCAATTTTTATTCATTGCATATTTATTAGGAGTTTTTAGGTAAATGGGCAATTAATTTTTTCTATGGAGAGGAATATGGAAAGATACCTTTTGGGGGACACGAAGAGACTCTAAAATTAAAAAAGTGTTTCTCCCCTTTCATTTGTTGTTTTGTAGAGGAGAATTTTGGAGGAGATTTGAAGAGGAAGCAAGCCCATTTGGAGAGCTATCAAGCTCATTTCAAGTGCAGGGATGATGAATGCAAAGATTTCACACTTTTCTACACCTCACAAATTTTATTATGGATGAAAATTTGTTCATTATAGCATTAGATTAGGAAAGCTTCTTAGGGTTTTTTTTGTTTCTTCGACTTATATTGGTTGATTTATTTGTTGGCTTATGATTATTGAGTGTTTCAAGCCTGCAAACAATTTTATTACAAGAAAATTACATGTCAAAGTTTGAATTTTTCATTGTGTACGTAAATATTTTACATGAATGTATACCAGTTTAAAATTGAACAATTTGATAAAAATTTTGTTATGTTTTCCATGCATGGTGTCAATTCAAAAGACACATTTAATTCTATAGTGAATAAAATGGTCAATTTTTATTCAAGGCAAAAAAATAAATCTTACACTACAAATCTTTTTCCAATTTTTCAAATTATATTTGTAGAACAAAACATATAAGAAATATATGCAATAGTTACAATTGGGAGAGAAAAAATCTTCACAATAGTTACAATTGAAACATTCTATTTTGGTTGAACAGTCTTACAAATTATCAAATAAAAAGTTTTAAAAGTATAATAGAAATCTATTTTAGATAAATAAATTTAATATGAAATAAGTAAAGTAAGTAAATAAATTAATAAGTACTAGATTAAGTTTCAAAGTTAATTTTTTAATTTATAAAATGATTTTGATTAGAATTTAAAATCATTTGCATGCAAAAAGTAAAATAATATTGAAATGTTCTAATATTAAGCGATTTGCATTCAAAAAAGACAAATAGGATAATATTAATTTTTTATTTATTTTAAAATTATAATTAATAATTATAAACTTATTTTAAAGTAAGTCTATAAATTTTATTTAATCTATTTCTATTAGATAATTATTATAATTAAATTAATTATGTAACATTAGGTAATAAATATTTATGAATTTAAAAAGTTAAATATTAGTTTAACTAGAAGTCGCCTTAGAGTTCAATTAAGATTACAAATCACATAGTTTTGAAGTTATGATTCAATTAGGGTTAGAGAAAATGGACATTGTATATTGTGAAAATTGATAAATTAAAAATTTTGATTTGAGCAATTGAAAGTTTAACGACTCATATTTAATAATATTTCTTAATTACACTTTAGATTAATGATAGAATATAAAATGATTAGCATGCAAGATATATATATATATATATATATATATATATATATATATATATATATATATATATATATATATATATATATATATATATATATATATATATATATATATATATATATATATATATATATATATATATATATATATATATATATATATATATATCTATATCTATATCTATATCTATATCTATGTATGTATGTATGTATGTATGTATAATGGTTTGGAATATATAATTATTTGCATGAAAAGATAAAGGAAAGAAATATAGAAAGGTTCCATGTATTTTTAGATTGTAGTTTAATATATTTTTAATTAAAAAATTGCTAAACTAAAATAAATGGGACTAGATTTGTTTTTAAATAAATATATAGATTTTATTGAATTCATTTGCATAAGATAATTCTATTATTTTAACATCGAGATAAAAGAATATTTTACAAAAATTTTTAAAAAAAAGAGAATTTAATTTAGTTAGAGTTCAGTTAGAATTACAATGATATTTTTGGTTAGAGTTCAATTTGAATTAAAATAAAATTAAGGTTTCTCTTAAAATTAGGGTTAAAGCCAAGTTTAAGTTTTAGTTATAGCTAAGTGTTATAATTTAATTAAGTTAGGGCTATCAGATTAGGGTTATAAACCAAATCCTAACTCTAAATATGATATCTAACCTTAACCCTAGTCCTTCTCTATTAAAAAACTAACTCAAACCATAATACTAACCATGATGTAAACCCTATCCCTAATGATAAATGAAATCCTAAACTTAATACTAACGATGATATAAATCCTTACCATAATCTTAATCCTAAACCTAATCCTCAACATAATACTAAACCCTAAACCATAATCCTAATGCTAACCCTAAATCATAACTCTAACTCTTACCCTAACCCTAACCTTAACTATAACACTAAGTATGAATAACCTTAATTGAAACCCTAACCCTAACCATAATCCTTACCATAACCATAATCCTAAACCTAATCAAAATCTTAATCCTAAACATAATAGTAAACATGCTATAAATCCTTACCATAACCATAATCCTAAACCTAATATTAAACCCTAAACCATAATCCTGATGCTAACCATAAATTATAACCCTAATCCTAACCCTAACCCATAAACCTAACCCTAATTATAATACTAAGTATGATACTAATCCCAACTCTAAACCCTACATCCTAACTATAACCACGACCCTAATCTTACCCTAGCTATAACCCCAACTCTAACCCTAACCTTAACCCTAACCCTAGCCCTAACCCTAATCCCAACCCTAATCCTAATTGTTAACATTTTAATTCATTTTAGACCTCGCATTGTTAAATCCATTTTAGAATTCATTTTAAATCTTCTATTATTAGATTCATTATCATTCATTTATCATATAGATTCATTTTATCTTGCATTGTTAGAGTCTATTTTCAATTCATTCATTATCTGTCATTAAGGCCTCTTAGATTCACTATCATTTAGGTTCATTTTCATCTTGCATTATTAGTTTCATTATCATTTAGGTTTATTATTATCTTGCATTTTTAAGGTTCCTTTTAAGTACATTCATTGTCTTTCATCTAATTCATTACCATTCATTATCACATAGGTTCATTTTATCTTGCATTGTTAGGGCTCATTCTAGGTTCATTCATTACCTTCATTTAGTTCATTTTAGTTCCTCATTTATCATTTAGGTTCATTTAATCTTGCATAGTTAATCCATTTTAGGTTCATTTTTTAAATCTTGCATTGTTAATCCATTCTAGGTTCATTTTTTATCTTGCATTGTTAAATCATATTTATCTTGCATCATTAACACATTAAAACATCCATATACACATTTAATCATAACATGCATAAACCATCCATATAAAGAATTACATCACATCCTACATCCACAAATCGTTAGAACATGCATCTCATATAAACACATCACATATCACATAAATCACATCACACCCTGCATCATACACATGTCAGTCTCACAACATATAGAAAATCACATCACATCTTGCATCATCCATGTCAGTACATCATATGCATTCATACATCCATACATTGCACATCATATCCCACCCAACTCGTTATGTATATATAAATCATGGCAAAGAATCATACAAACACATCCCAACCCAAAGAATGAAAGAATAAATGTCTATCTTAGTCCATGTCCATCCAAGAGTACAAATATAAATATACATAGGGACTATGCCCTCCATCAATAAATAGCTACAGTACAAAATCTAGCTCACAGCATATCATTTCCTATCTGCCTCTCCTGGAGGAGGCTACATATCAAAATCATCACCCAGGGGGTCTACCTATGATGAATCCTATAATAATGTCTGTCTGCCCATCAAGCCCTGTGTAACTGTATCTTGTACCTATACATCCACATATCCTTTCTCTAAGTCCACCTCCATCCCTGCCCCTAATACCTCAGCCTCTACCATCTGTATCAAGTTGCCATCTGATTATTATTGACTCTATGTGTGCCCTGACCAATAGCTCCCATGTCCTGTCCGCTGAGAAGTGTCAATCATAGGTGTGCTACCCCCTATCCTCTGCCTACTACTAGCCCATGCACCTAAGCCCCCACTAGCCCCCAATCCTGTGGCAACTGAGTAGCTCAGATGCCTATAGTGTTGGCATCACTTGGCAGGCACTGCTGCATGATACATGCCCCTATACCACCTGATCTGCTCGCTCATCCTAAGGAGATCTCTCTAGAGGTGGCATACCTCCCCTGATCGATCCAGAGAACCCCGTGCAGTAATGTCCACCTTCTGCTGCTGGACGGCCATGTCCCTCTCCCCCTATAGACGATCTCACTCTGATCGCAGACCATCTCTATCCCCTCTCAGCTAATCCCTCTCCACTAGCAGTGCATCCCTCTCCCTCTACAAATGATCCCTCTCATCAATCGTCATCAGCCCCTCCTCTATGGTCTGCCCTAATCATGCTATCAGACTGTCCCTCTCCCCTCTCAAGCTGTCCCGCTCACCCTGCACATCTCAAAGCATCTGATTAGTCCTGTCATATGTGGCCTATGGTGAGGCCAAGTGCCCTACTAAATCATCCCCCCCTCCTCCCGGAGGACCTAACTCCTGCTGCTGGTGGTGGCCCTATTGGCGGTGATGACCCTGCTGGTGGTGATGGCCCTACGGGTGGTGGTAGTCCGGTCGATGGTGGTGGTCCTATGGGTACCTATTTTGCGGGTACCTATCCCCCCTCTGTCTCCTCCTCCTCTGTCTCCCCCCCATCCACATCCATACCATCTCCCCCCCCTCCATCTCTCCCTCTCCCTCCTCTCCTCCTCCGACCCCTATAAACGGGCACTGTTGTCTCACCATCGGGTAACCCTGATCTCCCCACTAGTCTTAGAGGTTGAAACCACTCATCATATGCAGGTGTGGTCCTGGGATTTATTGCTCCACCCACCCAGTCCCACTAAAATGGCTACATGGCCTAATACTCGGCCATCAACCCTGTCCTATCCTATGCCGGCCCAAACTCTGACACCCTCTCTCATGTGGCTCACTGGTACCACTGTGTTGGCCCAGGCACATCTTGTCTAAAGCCAAATTGTCATGAGACCCTGTCCGTCCGGTACTGCTCAATAATATAGTCCCATCTCCCTGTCAAAAATGTCGGCAGTAGGGTATATGGCAACTCCCTGTCATCCTCTTCCCATCGGGCATGACCTAGATATGGTCGCTAGGTGATCCCATCCTGGATCCTGTCTAGTGTCTCTTGCTAGAAGTCAATGTCTCCGCCCCTTGGTATGTCACCAAATCTCCCCAGTTGTACGTCATGGGCTCCTCTAGCTACCTATCCACTCGGCCTAAAGGTCGTAGCATGACTATGTGCTCCCATGCCCACACCTATAGGAGAAGCGAAACCAAAGCTCCTCCCCATAGTCGTCGTCCCATGATAAATGATCTGATGAAGATCTCTATACATCTCGGCCAATATCAGTGTCTCCCAGGCTGTTGGGACCCTGCATCCACAATCTGTACTATCCCTGGGATCAGTGACAGTGTCATGCTTGTCCTTCCAGTGTCTGGGGCAAGGTACCTTGACACTAGTCCACACACAAAGAAGTATATCCATTGTGTTGTCGGTGCTACTGTCACATACTCTGCCAAGGCTATATACCCGTGCTGCAAGAGAACTGCTACATCTGGCCCTAGTAATGGGGCCACTACCTGCACTTGTGTATATGTCCCCGCTACCATTGGTGTGCCTCCAATGGGCAGCCAAAATATCTGATACACATCCTCTAAGGTCACCATCATCTCCCCAATCGGTAGGTGAAAGGTCCTAGTCTCCAAATGCCACTGCTCATAGAGTGTTGTCACCAATTCCATGAATGTCCACCTCCGCAGCATTCGTGCCAAGTAGCCTAGCCCGAGTGCATCCACCCGAGCCCACTTTGCCGGAGTAAATTGTCATCCAACCGCCAAGACTGAGGCACATTGCTCTCGACTCATCAACCAATCCAAGGACCACTGCATCCAAATAAAGCCAAAATGTCAAACTTTCTTCTTTACCAAAACCTTTTTTTCTTCCCTCATTCCCGCCACCTCCCCTTTTCCTAGTGTTCCCGCAAATCTTCCTCTCCCCATGTTCCTATGAAGATTCCCCTTTCCCCATGATCCTGCCATCGCAGGACCGTGCTAGTCCACTACCCTCCTACCGATGTGGGAATGCATTCCCACACCACATGTCTACCCTTCCCCTCCCCCTCCCCCCCCCGCCCCCCCCCCCGGGAATGCATTCTTTTTTGCATCCCAGATAGTTTTTGGTTCGAGAATGCGGTCCTGCCACACATTCCCCCTAGCCCAAGGATTTTCGCAATCCCATAAAATATCCTATAACACCTCCTTCCCCCCATCCCTCGCATGTTTTACAGGAACACATTCCCACAAGTGCGGGCATGTTCCCGTTGATCCCGCACTTGTGGGATCATTTGTTTTCATCACAAAATAGGTAATAAATGCTAAATAAACTCAATGAAAAGGCAAGTTTTTTGAGCCTACCTATAGGTCAGGAGCTTCATGACGCTGGACACGTTGCACAATCTCAGAACGGTGAGTTGGTCATCCTCTTTCTGCTATCTCATCCTCGCTTGTCAGAGCTCCAAATCTTGATTTCTAGGCTCTAAAGTGTGCAAATGATTTCTTTTTGGCCCCTCCAGCCCTTATTAAAGCCCTTCCAAGCCCTAATTTTCCCTCCTAGATGCCCTTTCACCCACTATTGTCTCCCCTCACACCGAATCTTGCCACCCATTGCCTTTTTCATCTCTCATTTTCTCGTTCGTCCCCCTTCTTAGCCTGCAACACACCTTTTTCACCTTTTCCTTTCGAGACGCTGTCCAGGCACCCTTTTTCTTTCTCCGTCACCCTCTTGAAGGGACATCACCCAGTCTAACATCATGACCCATAATCTAGGACATTCTCGCTACCTAGTTCATTCTTTGTGTCATCTATTATTGCTAAAAACATCTTCGAAATAGCGTTATATTAACACTATGTCGAAGAGGGGCAAAATGTAGACACCTAAATTTGATTACATAATTCAGTAATCTTATTTAGTTTCCTCTCAGGACATCCTATTAATTAAATATTATTATTTGATTAATTTATGTCATCCCCTAGTTAATTAATTTAATTAATTAGCTATAGTCCAATTAATTATCTAAATGACAAACCTATAGTGCGATTATTAATTAAATCCCTATTCTTCTTTAATTTAAATAGATAGACTTATCTAATTAAATTAATTCATAAAACATTATTTTCCTCTCACTTGGAATTAAATAAATATTTAATTCCAACCCTTAACCCTCAAACTAAACCCATCCCAAAACTTCTAACATGTAGTTCATACTCAACCCAACCCATTCACCCATACTAATCCTTATTAATTAGCTAATGAGCCATGATTAGCTAATCCAACCCTCCACTCATTCTCTCTCCTCCCATCACATCCTCCTAAACCTCCCACTTGCCTCCTAATCCAAGCCTAATCACCTCGTAAGCATTTGCACAATCATAATCTATGGATTAAAAAATCCTAAGCCAAACCAAGTCAACTCTCATGTCACATCCTCACATCCCCCAATTACCTCACCTCATGTCAACCTTAAATGCTCTTACATGCCTCTTACACACTTCATCCTTCTCTTACACCTTTGTCCCCTCTCACATCTCTCAAAATGGTCACATTCCCCCACTTTTTCCAACCTATCCCATTGTGACACTTGTCACAATGAGATGCATTTGAGAAAGCACAATCCATGTGCTCCCCCTCAAATGCATCTTGGCCCTTCCTCAAGTTTGCATCTTGACCGTTCATTCATCCCTCCTCTTGCCTATAAATTGAGTCTCATTCTCCTTCATTTTCATCCACCATTTGAGAAAAATTATAATGCTAGTTTGAGAACCAAAAACATCCAAAGCAACCTCATAATGCCAAAATCCTCGCACACTTTGAAGCTTGAAGCATAGTTCATGAGCACACATCCAATCTATTGGACAAATCCTCTGCATCTTGGAGGCTACTTGAAGGTTTGCATTTCCTTTTTTGCTCTTTTTCCTTCATTTTGTAGGTCTAAACTAAATGTTTTACCTTCTTTTTTTTTGTTGAATGCTAACTTAGTTTAGTATTCTTATCTACACTACATTTTAGGTATTACAAGCCCTAAATTAAATTCTTCTAGATAACAACTGTATGAAGTGAATGGGCTTTGATCCCTTATAAGTAGTGTTATTTATGTTTATATACTCATATAAGACCAACTCACATGGGTTCAATGTGATTCTTACATGTTTCCAAAATACGACTAAAGAACTATTGGGCTCTGTGTAGAGTTATGTGGATCACTATATCTGACAAATATCTATGCCCACTTGACAAATATCTATGAACCCTTACAATGTGTAGATTATGTGTACTTGTGTACAAGATGACCCTACATGTCAAAACTAGGTCAAAAACATGTGTGGATAATTGATTATCATCACTACTATGTAAGTTATAGATGATAGACACTATTTGTCATTACTTAATGGATTAATTAGTTTTCACTAGTAGCATGGAGGTGACAGATGATGGGAGCAATCAATAATATGATGCAAGCATAGTCTAGCTAGTTATCATGAATACCCTGTTTGTGATGGATGTCAAAAGCTAGTCATTTTACCTTATGACCTGGCTAACTATTACTAGTAAACTAGAGGTGACAATTGCCAAGAGCCACTTATGCAATGAAGGGGTTAGTTAAATTTTCACCAAGGATACATATATATAGTGATTAGTGCATGCACTCACAACATAGACAATGAAAATAACATAATAACCACATGCTCTTATAGAGATCAAGTGGTAAAATAAAAGTGGATTCAACCTACTAAATGCATCGTTACATTATGAATGTACATGATGCATGCACATGTTATTATATTGTGTGCATGTAATGTATTTGTGAATCATTCCAATTATGTATATGTGACTTATGCTTGAGCTAGTCATTGTTGGTAATTATGATGCACATATGAGCTTGTCACCATGTGTATACATGATGTATGCTTGAGAGAATCACTGTGTGAACATGAGATATTGGAATCCTATGGCCCCTTTGTGGTTTTGTGTGTGTTTGTATACTATGATTGATATGGAACTAGCACTTTGATTATAACATGTTATCATTCTATAATAACTAATTTGAAAGCATAAGCTTAATGAATAGTCGTGAGTTAAAAGCAAGATGAAATCTCATACAAGATGATAGAATGATTCTCTCTATAATTGGTGTAGGAACTATAGAGCCTTTGATTCTCGAAAGGGATACACGTAAGCGGGGATAGGTATAGTCTTATGGATGACATTAATATTAGGAACTTACATCTTTCTAGTATAAGAAAATGAATGGTGGAATATACCAGTCATCATTGTGACTAGAAAAGTTATAAAAAAAATTTATCAATTAAATTGATAATCCTTCTTAAATTTTCTAGTTGGAAAAAAATAGTAGAAATTGAGAGGTAGTTATTATACATCCCTAGCATCAAATATAATGTCATTTGAATTAGTCAGCGTATAGAAATGGGAAAGAAAAAGACAAAAAATGGAGAAACTAGAAAAAACCCAAAATAAATACAGCCTCCCTTTGACTCTAAAACATAGAATAAGGCAAGGAGCCCCGCTTGACTTTAAAACACAAATAAAACCAGGATGACAAGGACAATGGAAAGACATGAACAAGAACATGTAAACCAAGAGTTGCCAAAACTCTAGTAGAGCCTTCCCACATCAAACAATCGACTGCAGTCGTATTTAGATTTTGAGCATAAGAAGAACTTTGTAATCGATGTAATGTTGTAGTGAATGACCAGCATAAAATAGGGTACGTCAAGCATTTGCAATTTTGTCTTCTTTTCTATTTGTAGCTTTGACATTTCACAAAACTGTTATAAACCAGTGGTGAGGTACCATCAAAAAATATAATCTCATCTCTTGTTGATTTGGTTTCAGTCGTGATTTAAGATGTTGGAGCTGGGTTTAATTTACAGGTAGCTTTGATCAATGGTTAGAGAGCAATTTTATCTGAATGCCTGCAGCCTCAAAACAGAACAGGCAATGAAAGTAGTCTTTCCTGTTGATAAAAACAAATTTAGGCTGACATACTCAAATCTCCACATATTTTTAAGCTGCTTAAATTATATCTAATACTTCTCATGTTCTCATGAAGGTAATGTTTTTGTACTGCGTCGACTCAAAAACTACACAAAAAAGTATGTCCTACTCCTCTCACATGAGATTTTGATCTGTCTCATAAATCCAGAATACTCTGCTTGTATCACAAATGGTTTAAGTTACAGTTCACAAAACCAAAATAACAAGGCTGAATACAAAAGCCATCAAAGGTTTATAGAACAAGATTGTAAATAAAAGATTTGCTGGCCTGTGCAGAAATTCTGAACATTTAGCACAAGCACCTGATCCTGATACTGCATCTGCAATAGAATTGACTTTATCAGTATTCTTGATTTGGTTAGCATGAATCAGTAACCGCAAAGAATTAATAAGATTCTTAACTACTCTCGTATCTTTAAGAATTCAAACCTCCATTTCCTATTCTTAGTAGTACCTCGCTACATTATTTGGACCCTAGGCTCTATAAGTGCAAAATGTTTTTAAAAACAACACCCATTATTTAGCATGATAATCCTGTGAATATTACTAGCATAAGTAAAGTGATAAAAGAAACATTTGACATACCTAGTAAAGAACAGGGGATGCCAAGTGTAGTGTCCACTGCTACACCTTGTGTGAAGTTTATGTTTGGATTGACAGATTGAATATCCTCTGCCATTGTTGCACATTTCACAGCAACAGATTGCAATGACTCATTTTCATCTGTAACAGTATAGGATATCCCACAAGGCCCACATCCTGAATGGGAACTATTGCAAGGCAACATCAGAGTGTCTCCCACCCCAGGAGTATCAAGCACAATCCCCTGTGGATTGACTTGTCTGATAGCATCTTTAGTTGTATTACACAGAACTGCAATATCGTCAATGTCAACAAATGCTCTCAATTTGATGGATGCTCCACAGATTGTACAAGTTCTCTGTGTGATTGCAGGTAATGAGGCACAAGGCACATACACAGTCTTTCCTCTGGGTATGAGTTCATTCTCAGATCTGATGCTGTTAGCATATTTAATCAAATCAGTAGAAACATTGCAGATATTTGCAATACCATAAGTATTGGTGTCATTCTTTATTGAAATAACTGGACTACATATACTGCATACAGGATTATCGGTGTGATTTTTATTGCAAGGGATTTTCAGGCTTGTTTTATTGCGTAATAGAGCAAAGTTGACACCTTTATTCTCGAGCTGCAGGGCAATGGTACCTACATGGCATTTAGCAGCTACACCCCCAATCTGATCGTCCGCGGTGGTGAAGAAAGACCCACAAGGCCCACAGTTGCCCTGCCCACAAGGCATCCTTAGCCTAGCCCCAATAGGAACAGTAGTAATGTTTGGTCCTTGCAGTGAAGGATTGAGTGCCATCAAATTACTCGCATTTATTGAGCATCTTTTTGAAACGTTTTTTATACTATCCTCTTCCATTGCAGTGTATTCGATCCCACAAGGTCCACAATTGTCAAGTGGCATTATAAGATCTGGGTTCATACAAGGCATATTGATGTATTGACCTGGATATACATTATCCCAGTCAATTCCAAGGTTTGCTTGTTCCAGAACGTCAAGTGAAATATTACAAGCAAGTGCTAAATTGTATAAAATTTCTCCATACTCTATAAGATGCCATGATCCACATGTGCTGCAGTTGTTTATGTGATCTGTACCATTGCAGGAAATGTTAATGGCTCGAAAACTTGTTATGTTCTCATCAGTCAGATTTGGATTTTGTTTTCTGAGGTCCTCCACTGTTGTATTACAATACTCTGCCACAGACTTAATGGTATCCCCAATGTTCGGTTCATATCTTTCCCCACATATTCCACAGCCGATGAAACCAGGATCCTGGATTTCAGTACTTATTGATGTTGCCAGTTTTGAAATTTTTGGATGTTGACCTGACCCAGGCAGTGCGATCTTCCCCTCCAGCCTACGTGAAGAGAAAGGCTTAAATTGATTGACAGAATCTGCTGATGAATTTTGAGGATATGTTGCTTCAAAGCCCAACGGGCAGGGGAGACTAATAACTGATTCCTTTTCCAAAATATGATGAGCGTTGACATTGTATTTCTGTTGTGTTTTCACATCATACAAACACTTTCCTGAGGAAGATAAAACACCCACTTCACATAATGATTCTTATGTATTAATCTAGTGACTGTAACACTGCCTGTTGGACTAGTACTCATATTTGATATTAGGGTACTGATGGTCACTCTGTCACAAAATCCAGACACAAGTGACCATCCCCATCCTGTGATAAGTCAACCTATAAGGACTCGTCACAGAGTGCAGATATATGAGGACTCATTACAGGTTATCATCCATGCCCTGTGATGAATGACACAATATAGGGATTCATCACAGGGCACAGTAGTACCACAATATTTTCTGGGATTCAAACTCACAGTATTACGGTATGAACCATATAGACATAAAGAATCTCAAAATTAAGAAACAAATAGCCTAAATCCTTTTTGACATATATATCTTCTAATATAAAAGGTGAAATGGGTATGCCTTAAACTTACTTGCAATGCCTCCCACCAGCTCTGATCTACCACCAACAGTATTATGCACACCACATCGACTGCAGCTTCTGTTATTATAATCTGCATCAACCAGCATAATTCATTCAAATATATTCAATCTATGACAACATCTATCGGAGATAAAAATGTCAACGGTAAATTTCTTCCTTGTGAGAATTGAAATATATCTGTCCTGGGAAAAAACCTTTTATGACCTGCTGCAAAGGATTGAGAAATTGTGTTTGTCATGAAGCTGGTCAAGAGAACTGTGAACCAAAGAAGCACCCACCCATTCATTATGCTGTTTTAGCCCACTTTGTCATTTGACAAAAACTCTACTATAAATAATCTATCTTCCATCATATAAAAAACCTTTTTCCTTTACAGATCAAGCTCAAAACCTAAGATCACCATGTAAAACAGGTCCGAGTCTTAGATTCTGTTTTAGATTAAGAGGAGCAGGCGAGAGACGAATATGTGTGACAATTTCTGGACGTTTATGCCACAACTTCATATGAACACGAACATGTCAAACAGAAGTTTAAGTCAATGGGAAACCTATCAAGATAAGTTTGGCGTTTTGCTCTGATTCTCTAAAGACCCTGGACAATCAGACAGACAAATTAAGCTGGGTTGAACACATGTCCAATGTTTTAATATATATTTTTAGATTAGTTTATAAAACTTTTCTTCTTTGGCCTCCAATAGTGATGCCATGACTATGGAGGTGATGTCATTGTTAACCCTTAAATAGTAGGTCAAATTCAGGAATGGCTCTCCCATTTTCCTCATCATCTCTAGCACATCTAGCTCTACAATGTTGAAAACATTTTGCAACATGTTATTTGTCGAAATGTCATATGTCGATCCATAGTGCTCAAGAAAATAGTAATTTCCATAGCTCAGAATAACTCCACAAGCATGAAGAAGAAGATATAACCCTATGACTGCCTCAAAAGTTGTCTTGCCAACGACAATTATTCCTCCCATGCACCATCCTTCCTCCCATTAATTGTTAAATTTTGTCCAACATCCTTTCGTCCACTGTTAGCTTGCCTAAGAATTGCACACAATCCACCATCTCAACTTTAGAGTAATCTATCATTATTTCAGCAACCAAGTTTGCCAACTCGTCTACCACATGGTTTCCCTCTCAATGGATGTGAATGCTTTTGAAATCCTCTAGCTAAGAGAGGCCCTCCGAAATTTGTGGAATGAATATTTGCAGTTTCTAGTTTAGAGTTTCCTTTTGGCAAATGGCAATAACGGTAATCAAAGAATCACCTTGAATTTGGAACATTTTTAAATCCTAGTTGTCTACATAGTTGTACCTCTATCGAAGTCGCCTGAAACTCGACCGTATTGATGGTTCCTAGTGACAACTTCCTAGCTTTAATTGCCAAAAGCTTACCTTCATGGTTGTTGGTGTAACATGCTTATTACATTGTCTATTATGTAATAGTTATGTTATAGAGTTGTGCTACCATATGATTAGCAATTGTTTAGCAATTGTTTTGCACCCTTCAAATATGTACTATTCATCCATGATGGATTAATCAATTAATCAAGTTTTCACTATCTTCATTCAGTATTAGAGCGCAACTATTCTTGTGCTTATGTGATGAAGAAAGAATTGCAATGATATAGAGAGTGCATGATGGAAGAACCTATGAAGCGGTCAATGGTTCCTAGCCTTACCTAAGCACATTGTTCTCTCATTTTAGTGATCTGCATGCTACAAAAATATGGTTGGGTGTTTTGAATAGAAGGTAACTTGATCTTTCTGAAGCATTATTATCTCTATGCCTACATGTGCTTATAGCAGTTGTCATCATATGAACAAGTAGAAGAAATTATGGTGAAGAAATTGCAGATTTTTTTTATTAATGATATGATAGGGGACGGGAGCCAGAAGGTGAGTAGGGTCCAAAAGGTAATATGTTAGTGGATATGTTTGGGCCCCACACCTGTGAGCCTGACCACCAGAAGGTGTCAGGTAAAAAGTCAAAACATATAAAAATAAACTCATAAAAGTAATAGCCCACAAAATGTACACATGATGGTTAATATATGTTTTTTATATATGCAAGTCATAAACAAAACAAGACCCTGTCTTGTTGATTATTCAAGCTTCCCATACTACTGATAGCTTCTGACGTGAATACAATTGGGTCGTCTAGTAAAAAATCACAGCCAAATCTGATTCAAATAAAACCTATTGCAGAAAACATCACACGTCACCACTTCCCAAGTTTATGTGGTTGGCCAACTAAGTCACAAACGATAGTACTAGGAAACATTGACATCCGAACAAGTACAAAGCCAAAACAATTTGCAATCTAACAACGCAATATAAACTTTATGACCATCTAGTGGTTACAAAAATGTGGCCACCCTAAGACATTTGTCATCACCATGTCCCATCATTCCAATTGCATTGTTCCTTCATACCACTTCAAGTTTATAGCTTGTGGTCGAATCAGCATTAAACCACCTGTTAACAGAAATAAAATCTATGTAAGGCCACCAATTGACGATCAAAGACCATCAAATCTAAGATAAATGTTGTAATGGATTGATTTGTTGCAAGTGATGCTGAGAAATTCAAAATTCAAATTTACAAGAGTACTGAAATTAAATACATGTCATACAAGTAACTTGAAACAAACTCATTCTTCTCATTCAAGCCATTCAACATCCACTGAAGAGCAGCAAGAAAGAAAAAGTCATAGAGCAGAAAGAAGTGAAGCTTTATTTCAAGGTATGTTGACAATTTTACATACATCGCCTATTGTATTTTGTATTGTTTCATGTTAATTTCATTTTCATTTTTCCATTCTTTTCCATGTATCTATCCTTATTTTTCAATTTTCTATTCTTTTCCATCTATATATCCATAGTTTTGTTGTCTTCTATACTACATTCTTACATTTTATCCAACTACAAATGCAAAAGTCATAGAATAGAAAGAAGTGAAGCTTCCTTTCAAGGTATGTTGACAATTTTACATACTTTACCTATTGTATTTTGTATAGTTTCTTTCATGTTAATTTCATTTTCAGTTTTCAATTCTTTTCCATGTATCTATCCTTATTTATATTGCCTTCTATATTACATTCTATCATTTTTACAAACTTCACTTCCCTTTTTTGTTTCATTAATTGTATATTTTGATATCGGTCAATTTTGATGTGCATTTTGTTTTGTTAACTTTATTGGCCTTAATGTTTGCATTTCTTGGTAGAATGCAATTTGTGTTGGGTTTGTACTTTTCCAAATGGCAATATTTTTCTTATTACCTCTCGTTTCTTCCTTAGGCGGCCATCCTTAGAAACTTGGAAAGTAGTGACATGTTTTATTTTTGCATTGGGTTTACTTAGAATCAGATTTCATTGTGATTTTGTAGTGAATGACACAAGATTGTCATTCAATTCTCTATAGTATCATTGTTGTTCACTTTATTTCCACTTACCATTCCTTGATATTGTTGTTTTTTCCCTTTTGAAGCTCTATAGGTGATACACGCTAATAGTTAGTTGTGTTGTTAAAAATTTGCAACCCTTTTCCTTCAACTTTGGCATTGTCAACTACATTTCAATGTTTATCCCTGACGAGCTTCAAAACCAAAACCACTAATCATGATCCAATCCAACTGAACATGATTCAATCAAGAGAATGGAAATGGGCCCAACTCAGTGTTGACATAAGTAATCCAGATCAATGCTACCAGATTGTCGAGAATTACGAATACGTTGTGGATAACTATTACAAGGCCCATAACAAACTTACCACTCTAGGTCTTCTTGCAACCTACTATGCAATTGATTCAAATGAAGGTATCCTAGCATATATTCGTGAATATTTCCATGCACCCCATAGACTAATTCCCCACACGGAATGCCTAGCATAGATCCCATATCCACCAATTCAAGCACAATGAGATTGCCTTGCAAATAATTATAGTATTATTAATGATTTCTTTCTCACTCCATATCCTTGTGACGATCTTGTCTTTTGAGCCACGCCTTGTTTCTATTCTAAATTATTCAAGGTTATTCTCAAATCATGAGAGAGAAACTATTTCAGTAGATATTTCTCAGACAACTATATTGGTCCACGTCTCAAATAATGTTCAGAAAACAACCATACCTTCTAACAATGGTGACCGACCATATCCTATCTTGAGTTTTCACCAAGGTAAATATTAAAAGACAAGAAACTTTCTTTCCTAGTACACCTTGTCATGTGTACACTCAAAAAGTAATGTGGAAAGAACCAAGTCCAACAACACCATCTCATCTAGTGGACCCATAAGGTTTCAACCATGAATCGCTACTAGTTTAATCATTACAATTCTACAAGTGTTACTATTTATCATCAAAAAGATAGAGACAAGGCAACAACTACCATACAACTATTGGACAGCTCGATAAGGATCCTCAATAAAGTCTCTTGCATTTTTGGTGTGGTGATCATCACAAAGAATGAGTAAGTATTTGCATGTTCTAAAACGTTTGATGTACAATTTTTGCATGAGATTCTGGCTTATAAAGAGTCCTAGAATTATTTTTATTACCTTGGAGAGTGCTTAGAATAAATTGTGGATGTTACATTAAAAGAGTTGAGAAGAGAAGAACTAGATGTTGGTGAATTTCTTGTGGAATCGTTAGTTTCTCTTGGGTCATCTATAAATATTTGTATTTGTAGGGAATGAAATTTTTAAGGATTAGAGATGGTTGTCTTCTATAGATTTCAACTATATCTCATGAAATGAAATCTACTTTCTAGCTCTGAAAGTTCAATCAATATGAGTGTAATGTCCCCATTTTGGACCTTACTTAATTTTCTCTAAAATTACCAAGTAGGTTTTAAATTGCACTTGGGAATGGAATCTTGTAATGTTCCCTACAAGGAGAATGTCAATTCTCAATGATTAACATATGCCATTATGTATTTAAATCATATTAAGAAATCATAACTAATTTATAGTACATACTTAAGCCTTA
Source organism: Chamaecyparis obtusa (assembly GCA_027943335.1). Taxonomy (NCBI): domain Eukaryota; kingdom Viridiplantae; phylum Streptophyta; class Pinopsida; order Cupressales; family Cupressaceae; genus Chamaecyparis; species Chamaecyparis obtusa. The sequence continues at coordinate 83,598 of BSBK01011440.1, forward strand.
AATTCCTTATCTCTCTCCCAATCATTAACCTTAATAGGGATGGTAGAATTACTATGACTAGGGCATACAAACAGTCTACAAGAAGGCTCCCTCAAGATTTTTCCAATATCGATACCCTCTCAACATGTGACCAAATTACTCTGCCACTCCCTTCACAATCTCCCTATCATCTTAGTTGTATTAGAGAGAGACTAAAGAATTAGCTAAGTATAGATTATGATCTTATATATATTACAAATATATTAATAAACATGTATAAGATAACTATTATACCATTATGATTTCACTCTTATTAACATATATAATTAATATACATATATTTATTTATATAATTATTCTCATTATTTTAATTCACATTATCATAATTCATAATTGTATTACTTCAAATAAATAAATATATATATATATATATATATATATATATATATATATATATATATATTTCATGACTAATTACATTTATATATCAGAGTATAAAAAAATTAGGTGACTTTTTTTAATTGAGAATTGCTCTGCAACTTAGGGAAGAACTCTCGAGGAGGCCTTCCCCACTAGCGGAAGGCCATCCTCATTGGATGCAACATCCTTTTCATAGGCAGTGGGGTTCTTCATGGGCAAGTCATCGCATGAGAATGGCACTCTTTCTAACCATACTTCAGGGCCCTCAAATGCGGTTAACCAGAATTCATTTAAGGAGGCGCTCAAAGATGTCCCTAAACTTTCAGACGGAGCAAGATTTCTCAAGTAACCGACCACCGAAACCAACCTTGACACCAATTTCTCTGAAGGAGGTAAGGAACCCGTTGCTAATGTCTTCATTCTCAAACCTAACATCCAGATGACCCTTTTTATCAACGCATAGAAGACTAGGTTAAAAATATGCTAGTTTTTCTTGCAACACGAGCTTTCCAAACTTCCTTCTTGTTCTTTCATTAATAATTGGATGCATGATATTTGGGCTACAAAATTTGGCTTCCTTTTCTCTTTTTTTAGAATGATTCAAAAAGGGTTATTTTTTTAATTTGTGTCTAATCCTAGTAACCAGCAAGAAATCTTAAAATGATAGTTTTGTAAAATTGGGGCTTGCACCTTTAGAGCCATTTCATGGTTCGCAAATGTAGTCCATGAAGAAATATTGACGCTTTCAATCTCTCACTAGATTACAATTGGGAATCTTCTTCCTTACTTCTGGAATTTCATCCCTTGTGTTTGCAAACCTATTGACAATGTTATTAGGGTGGACAAGACTGATAACCTACTTCCTCATACAGAATATAGGGTTCTTGTAATAATGAAACTTGGCATAGATCTCCCTGAGAGAATTCTCTTCAACCTCGAAGACCAGCTTATTGCTTTCCCTATTACATTCCTAGGTGGTTTGAATTCATGTTTTTTGTGCATAAAGGAGCCTGACATATAAGAAAATGATGTCCCCTTATTAGGAAGAAACCTAACCCTAATTCTGGATTGCAGAGAAAAAAATCTAATCCCATCCATAACAAATCCCTAACCATCTCTAAGCAACCCAATCATGTTTCAAAGCCAGTGCAGTCTCTTTCCACACAGATTAACCCTGAATCCATTTGCAATACCCTTGATCATCTTAACATTGATTTTCCATGCAACAAGACTCCTCCTACATTTAACATGGATAAGAGTCTTCTAGTAGATCTCATCCCATCAAAGATTTCCTCTTTGGATTTTGACCTGGAATCTAATGCTCCTCGGCCCAAGCATAGGGCCAAGAATTCCCAAAAGTTGGCTCTTGATAAAATTAGGAGATCCTTTGGCCTTGTGTATGGCTCCAACAAGCCTTAAGTTGTTAACCCACATTTAGGTCCCCCTCCTCATTCCTAGGTGTCTCATGAGATTAGCAATGCCTCCCCCTCCCTCTTGTTTAGGGATGGAAGCGTGGATGGGAGTGAAACCTTGGGCTTCAAGGCTAGGATGAAGTCTAGGGACAGGGTTGAGAGCTCCAATACAAGGTTTGTCGCATCTGTTGATCATAATGGGTTGGAAATCTATAAATAACATATGGTGATCATGAGAAGCTCTCAAACTTTTCACTTATTTTTATCCTAACACCTCCCCCTTTACCTCCCCTCCCCAAATTTCATAAGTTCTCCATCCCGAAGCATCCCACTTCCACCCATGGTGCCATGATGATTTAGAAGGGAGAGGAACAACATACCCCTCATGAGATCCCTATTAATGAGAAGCTGGAGGAAGGTGAGATCATGGATGTGGAAATTAGTCGTATTAAAAGCTAATAGGATGAAAACAAAGTCTTTGTATTTAATGCTCAAAAGGATAAAAGGAGAACTAGAACCAAAAATTTGCAAAGTTTGAGGTAACTCCAAATGCTAATGGTGAAACTCCTTAAACCAATTTAAAAAATAAGAGAGGGAGACCTCCACACCACTCTAACAGTAATAAAAAATCTAAGCAACCTAGCCAACAACTTCCAAGCTGCTATAATAATTTAAAAACCTTGATGGAAATTGATTCTTAAGGTTATCCATGGAAGTTAAGTGCGCATCTTGGAGTTTTATGGGATTGGAATCCCCTAGTAGAAAATACATTATTAAAAGATACCTCATGAATAAAAAAAGGCTTAGATATTATTATGCTTCAAGAGGTGAAATCCATAGGCTTCTCCTTGGATATTAGTCTTAAATGCATTTGGGAAGATGCAAAATACTTCAAAAATTCACACCTAAAAGGAAAATGGGGGGCAGTCAATTTGGTGGGCCCTAGATGGAGCAAATTCATCTCAAAATGGGGTTTCTCACCCTTCCATAGATTGGTCTGGATCATCTTCAAGTAAAATGGGGAAGAACTTGGAATATGTAATATCTATGTACCTAATGACCATTCTTGTAGAATTGCACTATGGCAATGGATGTTTAACCTTGAAAGCGTTCCCTGGATCTTTGGGGAGGGTTTCAACATGACATAATCAACAATAGAAAAATCTAGTGGTTTCTCCTTTGAGTGGAAAGGAAATTAAAGGTATTTTTGGTATAGGATAATTGGAAAACATAAGCTATTTCATCCTCTAGCTGGTAGAAAGGCATCTAATAAGGGCATGTGGCACACATGGTCAAATTTTCAGCAAGGCAAGTAAAGGATATTTTTTATATTAGATAGCTTCTATGCTAACAGAGACACTTTCAATTTTAGAAAAGATGGAGATTGAGTTAAAAATTAATGTCACCCCATTTACTTTATTTGACCATCACCCCATTAGTTGTGAAATTTTTCATCTTGAAAAAAATATAGGTGGAAAGGGGGAAGAAAGAAGGATTCACCTTAAACAAAAGCCTATTGAAGGATGAAGATGTGTCCACTACTATTAATATTATTAGATGGTATAATCTAGCTATAGATAAACATGATGGTGCTATACAAAGATGGTCCCAAAATGTGGCAAGATGGAAGGTTCTCTTTCAGGTTGTAGGGAAAAAGAATGTTAAGGACAACAGGAGACTTAAATTCGAACTACAAGAAGAAACTTTTAGTATAGAAAACACCTTGCAGAATAACCCCCACAGTGTGGAAGCAATTGAGGTTGCTTCTCATTCCAGAGATGAACTTAGGAGATTGCCAAATATTAAGTTCCATGGAGCTAAAACTAGAGCCATGATTAACTGGGTGATTCCTAGAGATAGAGACTCTAAATATTTTTTTTAGCTCCTAAAATCTAAGGAGGTTAAGGACAAAATTGATACCCTTTCAAAGGATGGTAAGATGCTCCACTCCCAAGAGGAAATTTTAAAGGAATTTTCTTCACACTATAGTAATCTATTTGTTCGAAAGTGGATGATGAGAGATCTTACATATGTTTTCATTAATGGAAACATACCTCTCTGGTATGTGCACTAATGTTGGAGATAAGTTTTGGTGAGAGAGTAAAGGGAAAAATGTCTAAGTCCAAGATGGAATCATAGGGAACAGTCGGATAGTTTTGGTCAGTGACAATAAAAATGATGTCAAATATGGCTACAAGTTTGGAAATGTGGAATCTACAGTATATAAATACTTCCAGTATGATCTCCTATGCTTATATAATTATTGGTATGTGTTTTTATTGAGTGAAGTGAAAATGGCATAGTATAACAGGTGTTCAGAATAATTTTGAGTGATCAGGCAAATTGGCCTAGCAAATTGAATTGTTTGGATAATTCAATTTCTTGTCAATGTAGGGAAAACATCCTAGATGTTAATGTTAGGAATGAATGCTGAATATATCCTATGGGGGAGTATTCGCAGCCATTCTGTAGCAGTTGTTGTTGCATTCATGAATGTGATTTTCATTGATGTCAACACAGTGATCTACTGAAGATTAGCATAGAAGCAGATAGTGTTTTGGTTAGCGCACTTGGGATATTGAAGATGAAACTATGCGCAGTTGAGGACTTAATATATGATGTTCTATGAGATCATGGTTAAGAGCACAGACATTAATTCACTTATTCATGAAAGTTATGAGAAAATTAGTGGAAGCAGTATTCAGGCAGTGTTCCTGAGTAGTGGTTTGTGGAAATTGGATGATATCTCCTAATCAAGATGGAATCTAGTTATGCGCAGTTAGAGAGCAGTTGAAGACATTTTGATAGTGACATGGATGATAGCACAAGATCTAAGGTCACACGAGTGAAGAATTATATTGATTGGAAGACGACAGTTGTGTGTAATTTTGATGTAACGTGTGGAAAATTTTATTTTGTAATTTGTATGTTGACTCATTTGTAATTACTTGAGTGTGGTATAAAGGAAGGAATGTATTCCTTGTTGTAGTGTGGAATGTAATGAATGTAAGTGTGTATGAAGAAATTGTGAAAGCAAAATTGTTGAAAGAGGATATGCAAAGTACTGAGATCTAGTATTGAGATCTGAAGAAGCAGTTGGTGTGGTTTGGTACAATCAGAGAAGGAGTATTGAATTTTTGAGATCAGTATTCTTTTGGTATTATTTTATTGATTAATACAAGGATTAGTTGGACAGTGAGTTCAGTGATCCTACCTTGAAGCTGTTTGGGCAGTGGGTCCTTCTGTCTTCCATAACTCCTAACAGAGTTAGAATCTTTTAACAGGGATTCAAAATCTCCTAACAAGGATTCATATGTACTAAATGTATTTCATAAGACTCCTAACAAAGTCCATCCTCTCACAAGGAACTTTCATATTAGTGCATCTTTTGGGGGCATCATTCCCACCGGGGTTTACTCTTTGATCAAGAGGTTCCCTAGTCAAGATATCTTGTGTCATTGTGTTATTGTGTATGTATATCTTTCTATGGTTGTTGGTTACATTTCTTACATGGTTAAAATCTATTGAAGTTGATAAAAGTTATATTTGTCTGATAACTGATTCACCACCCCCCCCCCCCCCTCAGTTATCTTGGTGGAATTTACTTTCTAACAATTGGTATCAGAGCAGCAGGTCCTTGAAGGAAAAGTTTAACAACTTAAGGAGATCCATGGTGAATTTCAGGAAAGAAAGCCCTAAATTTGATGGAGTAAATTTTGACAGCTGGAAAGAAAAGATGAAGACACACCTACTTTGTTTAGGAGTAGGTTATTGGTTAATCATAAAGAATGAGAAGACTATCATTGATGAGGATAAGATTGAAGATTATACTAATGAGGAGAGAGATCAATTTATGTGTAACATACTTGCTAGAGAAGCACTTTTGTCAGCCCCTCCAGAGAATGAGTACAGTCAGGTAAAATATCTAAAGACATCTCATGAAATTTGGTTAGCTTTACAGTCTACTTTTGAAGGTGATGAACATGCAAAGAAAGTCAGATTACATAATTGGATATGTGCATTTGAAGATATAAGAATGATGGAAGATGAATATGTTAGAAGCTATATTGGTAGAATGTCAGAGATTGTTGCAGGTATAAAATCTTGTGGAGGAACAAAGACAGAGAATGAAGTGATATGGAAAATTCTGAGGACATTGACTCCTGCATTCAAGCAGACAACATAGATGATTGAACAAGTTATACCTTGTACTACGAACTTCACCAGAGAGACTCTTCTTGGAAGATTGGAAGTAGCAGAGATGAACTTGAGGTTATCAGGAGACTTACCAAGAATGGAGACATCATTTAGTGCTCTTAGTGTTCGCCCTACTTTGTCAAGAAGAATAAGTGTGAGCAGAGATTATGCTAGCAGCAGTAGATCTATAAATGAAGAAGATAGGAAGATTAAAGAAGGTATTGCCTTGCTTGTGAAGAGAGAACCAGACGGTAAGAAAAATTTTAAATGTTGGACTTGTCAATAATATGGTCATTTTGCATCTAAATGTCCTAAGAGAGTTAAGAAGTATAGGAAGAACTTTAATCCTAGGAGATCTAAAGAATTTTATTATGCAAATGATGAAGAACTTGAAGCTAGTTTGGAGAAAACTTTAAGTGAAAGTGATACTGAGAATAATGATGATATAGGATTTGTAGCAATTAAAGAATAAAATCCTGAAACTGAAATTAAGGAAGAGAAAGCTTTATTTTCTCAAGTAGAAAAGAAATCTGATTGGATTATAGATAGTGGTTGTTCACATCATATGATTGGAGACATGAAAAATTTCATAAAGTTTAACAATTATGATGGAGGAGTTGTTAGAGTTGGAAACAATGCACCTTGTTTGATTAAAGGTATAGGATCTATTACTCTTGATGGAAAGACTAATAAGGATAATGTTTACTTTATGGATGGTTTGAAACATAATCTTTTGAGTGTTGGACAGTTAGTTGATAAGGGATATCAAGTTTGGTTTACTGAGAAAACTTGTGTGATAAAAGACAGAGATGGTAATTTGATTGGTACTAGATCTAGAACCAGAGGTAATGTATTTCAATTGAATCCTACTGAGATGACATGTTTGATTACTAAGATTGATGATAGTTGGTTATGGCACAAAATATTTTGTCATATAAACTTTGATAACATTGTGAAAGTGAGTACTACACTTGCAATAAGAGAGTTGCCTAAAATTATGAAACCTACTAACATGATTTGCAAGGAATGTGTGATGGCTAAACAAAAGAGAAGCTCATTTCCCAGCAAGAAGTTTACAACAGCAGAGAAGTTGGAGATTGTTCATACAGATTTGAGCGGTCCTACAAGGACTAGAGGATTCTATGGAGAAAGGTACTTTATGATTCTTGTTGATGATTTTACAAGAATGATGTGGATTGCATTTCTTAAAGAAAAATCTGAAGCATTTGATAAGTTTAAGATCATTAAGAACAAAGTTGAGAATGAATCTAGAATGAAGATTAAATGTTTGAGATCAGATAGAGGTGGAGAATTTACTTCAAAAGAATTTAAAAATTTTGTGAAGTGAATGATATTAAGAGACAGTTTTCAGCCCCTAGGACACCTGAACAAAATGGTATTGCAGAAAGGAGGAACAGATCAATAACTAAAGCAGCAAGAGCTATGTTATTTGAGAATGACTTGGCGAAGATATTCTCGAGAGAAGTAGTGAAAAGAGAAGTGTATACAATGAACAGAGTACAAATCAAAGCAGACATAGACAAGACACCCTATGAACTATGGTTTGGACATGCACCATCAGTTAAGTATTTTAGAATTTTTGGAAGCAAATGTTATATTAAGAGAGATGATGACATTGGAAATTTTGATCCTAGAAGTGATGAAGGTATATTTCTTGGATATTCATTGAATAGAAAAGCTTATAGATGTTACAATAAGAGAACTAAGACTATTGTTGAGAGCGCAAATGTTAAAGTTGATGAAAAGTTCAGAATTTAGGAAAGAATGCTTGATTATGAATCAAATGAAGGAACTCAGCCTAGACCTAATCCATAGATAATTGAATTATTCTATGAAACTGACAGTTATTTGTCGAATGAAAGCTATAGTGAAGAAACCATTGAAGAACCTACAACAAAAACAAGTAATTAGACAGTGACACTTAACAAGAATCTATTAAGGAATCATCCTACTAAGTAGATTATTGGAAGCATAGACAGAGGAGTTTTGACATGAAATAAGGTACAAGAATAGTTGTGTTTGATTTCTCAAATTGAACCTAAATCTACTAGTGAATCTTGTGAAGATGAACATTGGATTAAAGCTATGAAAGAATAATTGGATCAGATTGAAAAGAACAAGACATGGGAATTGGTCCCTAGACCTAAAGATAAGAATGTTATAGGAACAAAATGGGTATTCAGAAAGAAGATGAATGAACAAGGAGAAGTAGTAAGGAACAAAGAAAGATTGGTATGTAAAGGATACTCACAGCAAGAAGGAATTGACTATGAAGAAACTTTTGCACCAGTAGCAAGAATTGAAGCAGTAAGAATGTTTTTGGCTTATGCAGCTTTTAAGAAATTCAAAGTGTATCAAATGGATGTGAAGTCAGCATTTCTGAATGGAGAATTGGAAGAAGTCTACATTGAGCAGCCTAAAGGTTTTCCTTTAACTCAAGAAGGAGACATGGTATGTAAACTGAAGAAAGCTTTATATGGACTGAAGCAAGCACCTAGAACTTGGTATGTGAGATTGGATAAGTATTTGTTGAAATTAGGATTTACAAAAGGAACATCTGATAGCAACATGTACACAAAGGAAATTGAAAATGGTTTGTTGGTTGTTATTTTTGTTGATGATATTATCTTTGGAGGAGAAGATGAAGCCAGTGATAAATTTGTAGATGAAATGAAGACTGAATTTGAAATGAGTATGATTGGTGAAATGAAATGATTTTTGGGATTGTAAATAACACAAAACAATGATGGTATCTTTGTAAGTCAAACAAAGTACTTGAATGATTTATTGAAGAGATTTGGAATGGAGAACTGTAAACCAGTTGGAACACCTATGGTAACTGGACATAAGTTATCTAGTATAGATGAGACTCCTGCAGTGGAACAAAAGAAGTACAGATCTATGATTGGAGGATTGCAGTATTTGACTCATACAAGATCTGATATAGCACATTCAGTTGGAATTGTAGCAAGATTTCAAGCTAAACCCATAGAATCACATTATGCAGCAGTAAAAAGGATACTTAGGTACTTAAGAGGCACAATTGAGTATGGATTGTGGTATGAAAAATCTGATGATTTTACCCTATGTGCATATACAGATGTTGATTGAGGAGGTAGTGTTGATAAAAAAAAGAGCACCAGTGGTGGAGCATTTTTCCTTGGAGGAAGATTAGTTTCTTGGCTAAGCAAGAAGCAAAATTGTCTTTCACAAAGCATAGCAGAAGCAGAGTATGTGGCAGCAGCAAAAAATTGTAATCAGATAATTTGGATGAATCAAATGCTAAAGGATATTGGAATAAAATTTGTTGAGCCTGTTGTTATACATTTTGATAACACCAGTACAGTTAGTATGTCTAAGAACCCTGTGTTACATTCTAATACAAAGCATATAGAGATAAAGTATCATGTAGTGAGAGAGAAAGTTGCAGAGAAAGAAGTCAGACTTGAATACATAAGCACAAAGGAGCAGATTGCAGACATATTTACAAAACCTTTGCCTGAGGATACATTTGAGTAACTAAGAGGTATGCTTGGGGTTATGCCCCAGCCTACTTTTGAGAAGTGATGCAGATTGTTGCATCCGTCTAGTGGTATATGAGCCCTATCTTTCTTCTAGACTGGATGTTGGTACTTCCTCTGTGGGGGAGTATGTGTATCTGAGCTGAGTCATGAGGGCTCTAGTGAATGTATTTTCTGAACAGTGTCTTTTGACATTGAAGTTGTTGTTGACATAGTGATGAAACTTCTGTCATCGATGTCAATGGGGGAGAAGTATAAATGAAAAACCATCTGTTGGAGAGAACTGAATAGGAAAACAAAGCAAGATTTTATTGATGAAGAAGACTTGGAAGCATTTTTAGAGAAGCAGTGTTGCAGTGTTGTATTTATGGAACTTGGATATTTTTTCATCTATATTGTCATCAATGCCAATGGGGGAGATTGTTAGGAATGAATGCTGAATATATCCTATGGGGGAATATTCGCAACCATTCTGTAGTAGTTGTTGTTGCATTCATGACTGTGATTGTCATTGATGTCAACATAGTGATCTACTGAAGATTAGCAGAGAAGCAGACAGTATTTTGGTTAGCCCACTTGGCATATTGAAGATGAAGCTATGTGCGGTTGAGGAATTACTCTATGATGTTCTATGAGATCATGGTTAAGAGCATAGATAGTAATTCACTTATTCATGGAAGATATGAACAAATTAGTGGAAGCAATATTCAGGCAGTGTTCCTGAGTAGCGGTTTGTGGAAACCGGATGATATCTCCTAATCAGGATGGAATATGGTTATGCGTAGTTAGAGAGTAGTTGAGGACATGTTGATAGTGATGTGGATGACAACGTAGATCTGAGGTCGCACAAGTGAAGAATTATATTGATTGGAAGCCGATAGTTTTGTGTAATTTTGATGTAACATGTGGAAACTTTTATTTTGTAATTTGTATGTCGAATCATTTGTAATTACTTGAGTGTGGTATAAAGGAAGGAATGTATTCCTTTTTTTAGTGTGGAATGTAATGAATGTAAGTGTGTATGAAGAAATTGTGAAAGCAAAATTGTTGAAAGAGGATATGCAAAGTACTAAGATCTGGTATTGAGATTTTAAGAAGCAATTGGTGTAGTTTGGCACAGTCAAAGAAGGAGTATAGAATTGTTGATATTAGTAATCTTTTGGTATTATTATGTTGAGTAATACAAAGATCAGTTGGACAATGAATTCAGTGATCCTACCCTAAAGCTATTTGGGCAGTGGGTCCTTCTGTCTTCCATAACTCCTAACAGAGTTAGAATCTTTTAAGAGGGATTCAAAATCTTCTAATGGGGATTCATATGTACTGAATGTATTTCATAAGACTCCTAACAGAGTCCATCCTCTCACAAGGAACTTTCATATTAGTGCATCTTTTTTGGGCATCATTCCCACTGGGGTTTACTCTTTGATCAAGAGGTTCCCTAGTCAACATATCTTGTGTCATTGTGTTATTGTGTATGTATATCTTTCTATGGTTGTTGGTTACATTGCTTACATGGTTAAAATCTATTGAAGTTGATAAAATTTATATTTTTCTAATAACTGATTCACCCCCCCCCCCCCTCTCAGTTATCTTGGTGGACTTTACTTTCTAACAGCTAACCCTTGGATAGCACAGTATAATTCTTCTTATTAGAGTTTGTGCTACAAGTTTTGTGGAAGGATTTTCAAGTTGACTGAATAAATAATATTGAAGGGTATAAAGGAAAGATTTGTTTTGCATGTGAGTATGAAGGATTTGTCTTGCTCTTAAAACTAGACTTTTTCATTTTTCCCAATTGACATTGTTTACACATCACATTATGAGGTTTATTCAATCTTGGTAAACCTCTAACTCTTTTCATCTGACTAATGCTTACCAAATTGTCAAAGTTCACATGACACAACCTCTTATGTCATTACCATACATCATCAAATTCTACAAACAAACATGTTTCTTCATATAGGTCTAGATAGAACAAATTACTTCTTTCATTTTCTCCACTTCCAATTAGTTCACCAATGGCATCAAATATTTTAGTCTTTTTGTGATGAAACTCAACTCGGTAATCAGTATTGTTCAACTGTGAAACACTCAACAAATTATAGTTAAGACCTTCAACCCAATAAGCATTGTCACATCTGATCTTATCAGTCAATCTTATTGATCCTTTACCCTTCATGAGACATGGTGCATGATTACCAAACTTAACACTCCTACCTTTGTAATGATTTATGGTTTCAAACTTACTTTTATCACCAGTCATGTGATGTGAGCAACCACTATCAATTATCCATCTATCACCTTTACTCACATATGAAATAAGTGTAATTTTCTCATCTTCATTAGAATCATCTTTCATAGCAACATAAACAACTTCTACATCACAATCATCAGATTCGCTAGATTCACTGTCAAATTCTTCTTCAGTAATATAACAAGACTTTTTACCTTTATCCTTGTAGTCCTTATACCTTCTATGATCTCTATCATTCCTTTTGTCATTATACTTTCTTTTCCTTCTTTCATCCTTGTCATTCCTGTCAGGACATCTTGCTGCAATATGGCCAACTTTGTTACATGAAAAAAAGATTATAGGAAGTTTACCTATAAATTTTCCTTTTCCTCTTGGTAGCCTTCTAGCCATAAGTGCCTCAAGATCATCTAGATCATCATCTGAAGTTTCAATGTCACTGTTAGCGTCATTGTTCATCTTTCTTTTCCTTTCTTAGACTTATGAAGAACCATTTGAGACTTGAATGCAGATTCAATATTATGAGTAGTGAAATTATCAAAATTTGACAACTCAAAAGTAGTAAGCCTACCAACAAGACCTTCCAAGGTTAGGTTGTTACTAGGAGCACATCTTAGTTCTTGTATTGTATAAACTCTAATAGCATAGATAGGAAGTAGGGATCTCAAAACCTTGCTAATAATAGTTTCATCATCAATATTTCCATTAGCTCCTCTAATAGCATTCACTACCACTTTAACTCTGGCACAATATTGAACAATAGTTTCACCTTCTAAAAATTTCATCAAACTTACCTCTTGAGATTTTAGATTTGGCTCTTAGCACATGTGTGTCCCCACCATAGATGGTTGCCAGTGTGTCCCACATTTGCTTTGCATTTGTACAGTTCTTAATGTCTTCAAATTCAGGATAGCTTAGGGTGGATGCAATCTCCAACATTTTTTGATTGTGTTCTTTCTTTTCCTTCATCTCCTTGGTTTTCATAGGTGCATCAACTAGTACATAATCACATGTTCCACATAGTATTTCATTGAATCACCAATACCAACTAGGTGCAACTTCATCAAACTCTTCCATGCAAGGAAGTTTTCCTTGTTCAACTTTGGCACCTCCTTTTTGTACATCATGATCATTAGCTTCAAGTACCTTTAAAAAATTTCCTTACAAGCATTAGCAACTCTGATACCAATTGTTAGAATGATTTTAGAATAGCTGAGATGGGGGGTGAATCAGTTATCCTCAGGTCCAGATATACCAATTTGAACTTTTCAACACTTCAACCAACTTAGATCTAATCAACAATCCACTCAATCTCTATAGAATATAATCAGTAACATAAAACTTGCAGTCCACTGTCCAAAAGAATCAACTTGCAGACTATAAAACTTTTAACAACATAACACATCAAATAACATTCACACAAGTATGACACCAAGATTTAACATTGAAACCCAATATGGGAAAAACCACCAATAACATGATACCAAATTTTCACTCTTCTGAAGTGAGCTCTGTGAGAAGCCAACCCTATTAAAGGTTACAATACACACTGTTAGGTGTGACCCTGTTAAAGGATTTAATCACCTTGTTAGGAGTAGCCTGGTTAGAGGGATTAAGAATGTCCCATTAGAATGTCACCTTGATTAAAGGGTTTACAAAATGACTGTTAGGTCAACCTTAAATAAAGGATTTTGACTGAAACAATGGTTAGAAAGTAACAGTAGGTTCTAATCTAAAATATACAACTCACTTTGTAAATACAGATCCAATACGCTCATATGTTGATTTACCGAATGGTCTTTGTTGACATCTTCATCTCTGATTTGCTCAAAAATATCTTCAAGAAATCACCACAACTCTGTTTAGCTCTTCTCAGCCTCCTGTTTAGGTTTTTCAATCAATAACATCAACCTCTCATGCATACTACATAACCTAAAACTAGGTCATCCTTATACATCTTTGGTTAGGTAGCTTAATCTTTTTCTACTTAATCTCTTCCATAGATCTTAGGTTTAGGTCAAATTCATTGAATCCTTCCATCATTTTTTTCTCCTCCTTATCCTTCTAGATACTTCTCAAAACTTCTCCTTGAATCCATAAGAAAATAGTTTACCATGCATTAAATGATTCCAAGTCATTCATCTTTATCTTCAACATGTTTTACATATCCCAAGAATTCAACTATGTCGGTTGGGAATCTCAATTCCTTCACAAACTATAAATTACTGACACTCGGCCAATATTGTGTTCATCTACTTGGTCATCACTGGATAACTCGGTCATCGCTAAAATTGTTCTTCTTGGAAAACATTGTCTTCGCTCAGTTAATTCTTTGATACTCGGCAATTACTGATGCTTAGTCGACATTGACATTTACTCGGCTTATACTGGCACTCGGTCGACGCTAGCATCACTCCGCTTAAACTGATTTTTTTCTTTTTTTGCTCGGTTGAGCCTATGCTTCCAGACTTTCTTTCCTCATTTCTTCTAAGCTTCAAATCAATTGATCTCTCCACTTAGTGTTATAGATAAACAACACATTATCTTGCCAATGTGCCAACTAATCAAGTACCCATTGTAGTTTCTCATAACTCGACCTTTCACTAGATCCTATTATTATCTCTTCTTTTCAAATCCTCTTCATCAATCAAAAGATATGGTACTTTACTAGATAGAAATTGTCTCACCTATTAAGGTTTGACATCAATGACAATATAACAATTGCTTCAATTGTAGTTTCCAACAAATGTTGTCTAGTTTATACAGTCTTGGTAAATCTCTTACTGCACTTGATGAAATTATCTTTACCAAGTTGTCAAAATTGATGTGACACATCCTTTGGTGCCAAAGCCAAATGTCATCAGGTAGAGATAATAAACAACTTTCTATAGTTCCTTCAAATTGATACATGCTCCTTCCTATTCTTTTGCTAACTGTAATAAAATTTCTAGATCTCACAACCTTTGTTCTTAAACATAACATCATAGCCATTTTCATGCATCTTTCCAAAACTCAAAAGATTGTGACACAAACCCTTCACATAGTAAAACTTGTCAATATTATTCTTTTCTTCAAAAGTAATAGAGCCAATTCCAACAATATATGTTGCCTTGTCATCACCAATCCTAACAGGACCACCATCATATTTATCAAGTGTTTAAAAAAATTATTTTATCACCAGTCATATGTTTTGAACGTCTACTATCAATCAACCATTCATTCTTATTTCTTCTACCAAACGTTGCAATCTCAGTATTATCATCAAATTCTAAGAAAATATTAAAAATATCAAATCTAGGCTTTTCTGTTCTACCAAAAACAAATAATCTTCCTGATCTGGTGCATCTTCTGATATACTAGCATCTTCATTAACATAGTAGACCTTCTTGTTGAACTTCTTAAACTTCTATCGGTAGCCTTTTCCGAACACCTAGTTGCTAAATGACCAATTTTTTCCACATCTAAAGCATTTAAGGGGTAACATACATTTGTATTTTCTAGTACCTTTCTTCAAATTTCTTGCAAAGTTTGCTTCCATCTCATTTGAATTGTCATCATCTAGATCTTCATTTATCTTTGTAGCTTTAAAGGTTGTCTCAGATCTACTCTTATCTTTTTAGAATTTCCTCAACTCAAACACAGTCAAGGTGCCAAACCAATATTCTCTAGTAAACTTCTTTGGATTGTAGACTTCCTCAGTATCTGAGATCTTGTCACTGTATCTCTCTGGTAAGGTCATCAAGATCTTCTCCATAACATATTCATCAATAATATTACCTCCTTGAGTCTTGACTTGATTCACTGCACTATCAACTCTTTGAAAGTAACTTGTCTTATCTTCACCTTATTCCATTCTCAGGTTCTCATATTGATGCTTACTTGTTAGCTTCTTATATAACTTGACTCTATCATTGCCTTCATAGATATTATCATTTTTTCCCAAACTTCATAGGCAATATTCAATGAAATAACCTTAGTCAAATTAGTCAACAAATCAACCCCAGCTCAAAAATAACATTTACATTATGAGCCAACTCTGCCTCAGCATCATCATCCAGTGCGACCAAAATAGGCTTTGAGACAGGCCGAACAAATTCATACAAAGCCCTAGATGACCCCTTGGAAGAACATTGGGGAGAGAGAACTTTACTCCCCTCTACCCCTCATGGCAACAACAACCCCTTCGCATCCACCTTGCCACACCCATCCCTGCCAGCGTTTCTACAGAAAAGCCCATGTCCCTCCATCTCTGGCATCCCGTCTGTAGACTTTGACAAGCCCCCATCACTTCCCACTACCGCAGGAGGAAGACTCCCTTGCAACAAATCCAAAAGCCTTGTTTTTGCATTCGAATGTGTAGTCGATCCTCGCCTAATCTTTCAGAATCAACCACGAACTTGGGCATGCCATGAACACCATTCGAACCTATCGAGCTTGACACGGAGTGTCGTAGGTTTGGAGTGTTGCGATGGAAGGAAACTTTACGCCCATTCGTAGAGTCCAAAACCCTAGTCGAAGCTCTAAGAGTT
>BSBK01011441.1:0-15000 GCA_027943335.1 Chamaecyparis obtusa
TAAAATAGTAACCATAAGAAGACTTCATTGAAAGATCGTCACCTTCCAGGAAGTTTCCAAAAGATTATGCAATAGCTCACATAAATATTATATATAATATCTCATATATAAATCATTTGTACAATTTATTGAGTCTCAATCTCAATTAAAATTTTACATTCTTACCATACCAAGCTTACCTCTAAAGTGATCCACTTTTGCTTTTGATAGAGGCTTGGTTAGAATATCCACACCTTGCTCCTCTGTACTAATGTTTCTTAACTAAACAACATTTCTCTCCACCATGTCTCTAACATAGTGATAGGGGATCTCAATGTGCTTGGACCTATCTTGAAATAAATGATTCCCATAAATTGTTATGCAACTTTGGTTATCACAGTGAATGATCATAGAATACAGGGCTCGTTCAAAAATTCCAACCAATAGCTTTCTTAACCATACTACTTCTCAAGGTCCCATAGATGCGGCAATGTATTTAGCTTCAGTGGATCTTTGTGCAATTGAGGATTGTTTCTGTTGAACTAGGATATCATGGTAGATCCTAAACTGAAATAACATCTTTAAGTACTCTTTCTATCTACAACACTTCCAGCCCAATCTGAGTCTGAATATCCATGGAGGTTTAGATCAACATTGTCTTGATTACGTAAAAGTAGGTTTTGAAAGGACCCGAAACCTTATACAATAGCATAAAAAGATATGGCAATAAAAGACCAATACAGTTGTGGTGCCACACCAAACAAACCAAAGGAACAAACCAGAGTTCCTACCAAATGGACAGAAGCCCAAACCGGATACAACAAAGGATGATCAAGATTTACATTTTTGCCCATCCTTATGTGAACGCAATTTCATATCCAAAGGAGTGAAAGGTTTAAATTTTTTTCCCTTCACTATTGTCCATCCATCCTCCACCTTATCAGCATCCTTTTGCCAAGCCATAGAAGAGCTAGACGAGCCCACTAAAGGGCATGTCACAAAAGAGCTCGCAGCTCCAACATTCAAGACAACAGATGGACCAAAGACAATATCACCCACTTCTGAACCAGAGACACCTTCGGGTACAACAAAACCAGCAGCGTTCGCAGATAAGACCACTAAACTAGAGACAACACCAGCAGTCTAGACAGGGCAATAGTAGCAGCGCCAGAAGGGACAAGACAAACATCTTGAGCCAAAGCCACATCAGAGCCAGCACTAGTAGCATCAAAGACAACTTCAAAAGCAACTGAAGCATCAACAGAAGCTCCAACCAAAGCATGATCATTTTGAATAGGGCTCAAAATCAAGCCCCCTTAGAATATTTCCGAACTGTATAATGACTATTAGAGCCCCCAATCACCAATAGGGCAATTTATTTGATTTAATCTTATTTGAACCCCTTGCAACAAGATGCCCAGTCTTGTGACAATTCCTACATCTGAACGAAATACCCTCATAATCCAGATTCTGAGTCCAAGAGCCCAAAGGAGAAGCCAAAGTAATCTACTCAAGGAGACCCTTAGAAACATTAACCTCCACAAGAATAGGAGTGTAAGTAGTCTTAAAAATTTCAGAGGAGTCCGAATCCACCATTTGGAAATCCCCAATAGCCTCACCCAAAGTTTCCAAAATCAAATCCATTTAGAGATGAAGGGGAAGATTTAGAAATCTTACCCATAAGGGTATTTTATTAAATGACTCTGAAAGAGGATCAAACCCCTGATACCAGGGTTTGGCCATCAGGGGAAAATGCTCCTCCCAAGTGAAACAATTATCACACAAAATCATTTTCCTATCTTCAGCATTTTCAAACTTAACAATAAAAAAACCCCTAGCCACAGGGTATATCTAAACCACATCAATTAGAATAGGTTCCCAATGCTTGGAGATCCAAACATGCAAATCAGATAGTGAGGGCCAGAAATCTCTAAAATGAAAGATAGCAACATTGGAAGAGAAGTCATTCGTAGTTTTTAAAATCACATCCACTATTTCAGAATCCAACTTAACCATAATGGGTTTACTTACCGAAACCATTTGCACAAGAAGAGACCGGGAACCCCCCCAACCAGCAGGGGCAGGGCCATGGATTCCCACTCCATAGGCTGCCACATTAGCATAGGAAACTGCAGCACCAGAAGACGCAGGAATATCTAACTTTGATATAATATGAACATTTGATACTAAGATTAGAATTATATTCTAACTCTTTTTATCCTAATGAAATTGTCTATGTGCTGATAATGCATATCTGAGACAAAACAATGAACTCCAAATTCAATGATGATATATTTCTTTTACTTGAGAAGACTTGATATGAAACTCTATTTGTAACTTGTAATAACATTTGTATATTTTTGTGTGTTCCAAGTTATTCTTTCAATGAGTATATATATAACATAATGAGACATGTCCCTACATGAACAAAGTTCATGTAGATACATGTCTCTACGTGGGACATGTCTCTTGTTAATGGTTCAACCAATTACTGCTTATACATATCATTGAATCTAGTCAGTAACGATCAAACCATAACTTAATAACAATGATAACACAGCTGATATATTGATCAACTCTAATACTATTCATTGGTAACGATACTATATGGCATTCAATAATGATTATCAACTGTGATAATCACAGTTTATATCGACTATGATCATCATAGTCGATATTGACTGTGACCATCACAATCAATAATGATCGACACTTCTAATATATATTTAACAACAATGACATATGAAATATGATAGACAATGGTGTTGTTGGTTGTGATAACCACAGTCGACATCGACTATGATCATCAAAGTTGATAACATCATCGACTGTGTCACCATCATTTCCTTGTATTGCCAATTGCTATTGTCATTCATTGATATTAAGTTGATTCACTTAATCAACATTATAATCGATATAAAAAATCATGTTTAATGTATTATCATCATTATAATGTGTATGATAATTATTTATTATTTATAAATTAGATACATACATACATACATACATACATACATACATACATACATACATACATACATACATACATACATACATACATACATATATATATATATATATATATATATATATATATATATATATATATATATATATATATATATATATATATATATATATATATATATATATATATATATATATATATATATGCATGTATATGTATATGTATATGTATATATAATATATCTCATATACATACATATATATATTATGTATATATAATATATATGTCATCTTGATAATTGTCATCAATATTAATAACGCTCTATGATAATAAGAAAGATATCAAATGTTTAAGGCCGATAGGCGATTCAAACATTTGATTACATCGATTGGAATCATTTGATCAAAGCTACAATCATTAACACTCCCTCTTAGCTAGGGAGGATGATTTCCATCCATGTAATACAATGAACTACTATATTGTGATTACCCCAATACAATATTGAGGGTTATGGTCTACATATATATCAAAAATGACATACACCATACCAGATGTTACCTCACGATATCATCAAGAGTATGGACTGCTCAAGAATATCAACCATATGATATTCTTCATACTCATATCTTTCTTGGTATGTGCACTGGCATCACATCTCATGAGGCCTACTAGAAAAGATATCATTTCATGGCATACCCATGAATGTTACGTTTCATAACATCCTTCATGACATATCTCAATAATATAACTCATTGTAGATACATGCTAATCAGTTGATATTATATAAGAGATATGAACTATCACAATATGTTAGCGAATATCAACCATATGACATCCATCATGATAGTAAGTTAAACTATGTTAAAGTCATGACTTTAAAATAGTAACTATAAGAAGACTTCATTGAAAGATCATCACCTTCCAGGAAGTTTCCAAAAGATTATGTAATAGCTCACATAAAAATTATATATAATAGCTCATATATAAATCATTAGTAAAATTTATTGAGTCTCAATCTCAATTAAAATTTTACATTTTACATTCTTACCATACCAAGCTTACCTCTAAAGTGATCCACTTTTGCTTTTGATAGAGGCTTGGTTAGAATATCTGCACCTTGCTCGTCTGTACTAATGTTTCTTAACTGAAGAACATTTCTCTCCACCATGTCTCTAACATAGTGATAGGGGATCTCAATGTGCTTGGACCTATCTTGAAATAAATGATTCACATAAATTTTTATGCAACTTTGGTTATCATAGTGAATGATTGTGGAATACAGGGCTCGTTCAAAAAATCCAACCAATAACTTTCTTAACCATACTTCTCAAGGTCCCATAGATGCGGCAATGTATTTAGCTTTAGTGGAGCTTTGTGCAACTAAGGATTGTTTCTGTTGAACCAGGATATCATGGCAGATCCTAAACTGAAATAACATCCTGAAGTACTCTTTCTATCTACAACACTTCCAACCCAATCTGAGTCTAAATATCCATGGAGGTTTAGATCAACATTGTCTTGATTATGTAAAATCAGGTTTTGAAAGGACCTGAAACCTTATACAATATCATAAAAAGATATGGCAATAAAAAAACCAATACAACTGTGGTGCCTCACCAAACAAACCAAAGGAACAAACCAGAGTTCCTACCAAATGGACAAAAGCCCAAACCGGATACAACAAAGGATGATCAAGATTTACATTTTTGCCCATCCTTATGTGAACGTAAGCTCATATCAAAAGGAGTGGAAGGTTCAAATTTTTTTTCCCTTCACTGTTGTCCATCCATCCTCCACCTTATCAGCATCCTTTTGCCAAGCCATAGAAGAGCTAGATGAGCCTACTAAAGGGCGGGTCATAAAAGAGCTCGCAGCTCCAACGCTCAAGACAACAGCTGGACCAAAGACAATATCACCCACTTGGGAACTAGAGACACCATCGGGAACAACAAAACCAGCAGCGTCCACAGACAAGACGCTGAACCAGAGACAACACTAGCGGTCTGGATAGGGGAAACAATAGTAGTGCTAGAAGGGACAACATAACATCTTGAGCTAGAGCCACATCAGAGCCAGCACCAGCAACATCAAAGACAGCTTCAGAAGAAACCAAAGCATCAACAAAAGCTCCAACCAAAGCATGATCATTATGAATAGGGCTTGAAATCGAGCCCCCCTTCCTTAGAAGCTTTCTAAACTGTACAATGATGGTCAGAGGCCCCCAACCATGAAGAGGGCAATTTCTTTGTTTTAATCTTATTTGAACAATGCACATCAAGATGCCTAGTCTTGTGACAATTCCTACATCTGAACGAAATACCCTCATAATCCAGATTCTGAGTCCAAGAGCCCAGAGGAGAAGCCAAAGTAATCTGCTCAGGGAGACCCTTAGAAACATCAACCTCCACAAGAATATGAGCGTAAGTAGTCTTAAAAATTTTAGAGGAGTCTGAATCCACCATTTGGAAATCCCCAATAGCCTCACCCATGGTTTCCAAAACCAAATCCAGCTAGAGATGAAGGGAAGATTCAACAATCTTACCCATAAGGGTATTTTATTAAATGACTCTGAAAGAGGATCAAACCCCTGATACCAGGGTTTGGCCATCAGGGGAAAATGTTGATGCCAAGTGAAACAACTACCACACAAAATTGTTTTCCTATCTTCAACATTTTCAAACTTAAAAATAAAAAAACCCTTAGCCATAGGGTATATCTAAACCACATTAGTTAGAATAGGTTCCCAATGCTTGGAGATCTAAGCATGCAAATCAGATAGTGAGGGATAGAAACCCCTAAAATTAAAGATAGCAACATTGGAAGAGAAGTCATCCGTAGTTTTAAAATCACATCTAGAGTTTTAGAATCCAACTTAACCATAATGGGTTTAACTTACTGAAACCGGTTGCACAAGAGGAGACTGGGAACCCCCCTACTAATAGGGACAAGGGCATGGATTTCCACTTCACAGGCCACCACATCAGCGTAGGAAATTGCAGCACCATCAGACATAGGAGTAGCAACTCCCAAACCAATAGGAACAACAACTCCCAAAACCACCTGAGAAGAAGACCCCAGGCAAAGAGACAGCCAACGCCAACGGAGGAGGAACGCATGCAACACCAGCCCTAGCATCAGATTTGGCAACGAAGCCCGAGCATTCAAAAGAATTTTGAGAAGGAATCCGCTCGGGAGCAGGAGCAGGAGACATTGCGGGAGACATTGCAGTGTGGTGGGATGTTGTTGATGAAGAAGATGTTTAGATCAACATTGTCATACTTTAATCCAAGTCCAATAGTTCCACGAAGATATGTCAATATGTGTTTTGTTTGTGACCATATGCAATTTTCTAGGTTCACACATGAGGTGACTGAGTGCAATTTTTGTATAGAAAATTTATGGTCTGGTGTTGACCAAATACATTAATGACCCAATTATTTAATGATAGAGAGTAGGATTTGCTAATTTTGATTCTGAAGCTGCTTCTTTGAGTTTGTGAAAGTTTATCTCCATAGGTGTAGACATAGGTTTTCTATCTATCATTCCAAACCTATTTAATATATCAGTGGTGTATTTTCCTTGATTTAAGATAATGTAATTACCTTGTTGCCATACTTCTAAGCCAATGAAGTAAAGTAACATTCCCAAATCTTTCATTTCAAATTCAGAAGCAAGGTCTTGCTTGCATTCAGTCATAAGATGATCTTCTCCTGTGATTAGAAAATAGTCAACATATAAAATGAGAATCAACATATCACCATTTATTACCTTAAAGTATAAGTTGGGGTCTGCTTCATTCTAGGAAAACCCCAATTTGGAGAGATAGTTATATATTCTTTCATACCAAGCTCGAGGAGCCTATTTGAGCCCATATAAAGTCTTCTTTAATTTGAAAACATGAGAAGTACTATCATGAATCACAAATCCCTCTGGTTGTTCCAAGTATACTTCCTCTTCAATGATCCCATTAAGGAAAGTTGTCTTTACATCCATCTGGTGAATTTTCTATCCTTTAGATGTGACAATAACAATAATAGCTCTGACAAAGGTGTATCGAGCAACTAGGGAAAATGTCTCTTCATAATCAATCATTTTCTTTTGAGAGAATTCCCTATCAACAAATTTGACTTTATGTTTTTCAATACTTCCATCAACTTCATGTTTGATCTTGAATAGTCATTTAGACAAGACAACTGATTTGTCTTTAGGTCTAGGCATAATGTCCCAGACATCATTCTGTATGATGGATTGGTATTATTAAACCATGGGCATCCTTCCATGCTTTTGGAGTGCTTCCTAAACATTTGAAGGTTTCAGATTCAATAAATGCACTCATGAGAGAACATAGTTGGAGTATCTATTAGGTTTCATCCTTTATCTAAAAGTGCCCTCAGAAGCTCCATAAATTTCTACTTCTTCAATTGTTTTCCTTGCCTAGAGTGTTCTCTTATGATTAATGGCTGAATCTTTAGGTTCAAGTGTGGATTTCAATGGTTCATTATTATTTTCTATAGAAGTCTCCCTTTGAAGCTTAGGATCATGATCTTTTTGAGGATTTAATTCATCTACTTCCATAATGTCTTTAGATATTTTAAAATAAATTCTTCTTGGAAGGTTACATCTCTAGTAAGTTCAATTAAGTTTTGACCAGGTATGTGCTGGATTTTTTCTTGACATGTGTTATCATTGATGTCAACATATGTTTTAGAATATTGACTGTATCTGATGTTGTAGTAAAAATGGTTAAGACAGGAACATGTAGAATCATCATGGTTGTACGGTGTATGTACGACATATCTGACTCTGTGTGCTTGTATGTATGTTTCAGAAGGAGTTTAGATCTTATATCTAAGATCACATTGAATAATTTAATTAGAGGAAGTTACAACAATTTTGGTATAGACAGGTCACAAGAACAAAAATAGAGGTTTGTGGCAGAGTTAGTCTTTGAATTTATGTGTTTACATGGATGCAAGATGGATTCATGTTATGTGCATCCAGGTTATGATAGAAAGATCATTGAGGAATAATTTCCCTTATTCTTGATCGCCGCTCTCTTGGTGATGTCAACTGTAGTGTGTGACCTTGTGAGGTCTTATTTGGTGCCAACCTATGGGATGTGGCATGTTCTACCTTGTGTGAACATAATTTTTAGATTATGGAGTATGTTGGATGACTGATGTTTTTTTATTTTCTTGTCCAAGATCTCATGTGTATCTTGACAAGAGTTTATGTAATCATTTTTATTAAGAAAGTCTAATTTGGCGCGTGAACTAATAAATCATTTGTATCTTGTATAAAGGAGTGAAACAAGTGATGTAAAGGAGGTGTGGATGTGAGGATTGTTGGATGCAGAGCAAGCATTGTGGTTATTGTACTTCATAGAATTGTTTTAGAAAAAGATTTTCTGTTAGTCAGTTCATTATTAGTTATCAGTATATTTATATACTTACATTTGGATAGTGGTTCCAGAAGGAGGATTTAACCTCCACATTGGGAATTTTCTTCAAACGAATAAAATATCATCTTATCAACTTCTAACAGGGACTTTACACTGGTTGTATTTATCTGCTCCTAACAGGGAAAGGTCTTGTGACTAAGATATTTTATTACTAGTGCATTATATTGTGGGTTTCACTCCCTCCGAGATTTTTCCCTTTACAAGGTTTCCTCGACAATAATTTTTGGTGTTCTGACCTGTGTTACTTTTGAGGTTTGAGATTTGCATATAATGTTTTGATGTGAAAAGATAAATTTTATATTAATGAATACAACTGATTCACCCCCTTCAGTTACATCTATCAATTGGTATCATTACCATTTATATTAAGGAAATACAACTGATTCACCCCCCCTCTTAGTTGTATCTATCAATTGGTATCAGATCTCTTGGTCCTCAAGAGAAGGCTTGACCGCTTGAGGTGATTTGAAGATGGCTTACTATAGGAAGGATAGTCCTAAATTTGACGCTAAAAATTTTGACAGTTGAAAGAACAAGATGAGGACACATTTGTTATGCCTAGGAATTGATTATTTGATGATTACAAAGAATAATAAAATATTGTTGCAAAAATTGATTTGCCTAAGGCTACTAATGATGAAAAGAAGATATTTTCTTGTAATATGGTTGCAAGGGAAGCTTTGATAGAATACTATCTAAAGAAGAGTTTATAGAAGTTAAGGACCTTGATTCAGCTCATGAAATTTGGGAAAGAATGGAAGCACTTTATGAAGGAGATAAGTACACCAAGTAGGTAAAGTTACAAAATTGGAAGACAAAGATGGAAAATCTAAAAATGCAAGAAGATGAAAATGTCAGAGCTTATGTTCAGAGGGTCTCATAATTTTTTATAGGGATCAGAATTTCAAGAGGCACTTATACTGAAGAAGAGGTCATTGCAAAAATTATGAGATCTTTAACACTTGCTTACAAGACCAAAGTACAAGTGATTGAGGAGATAATTTCATTGACTTAGGGATTCAATAGAGAGATGTTGATAGCTAAGTTAACTACCTTTGAGGCTGCAAAATTACAAGATTCAGTACCTTAGACATAAATTGCATTCAAGGCAACTGTTCATAATGAAAAAAAGGCCTCATCAACCCTTGCGAGCACTAGTAGAGTCTAAAAATATCCCAAGCTTAGAGATTATGGATATTAACTAATAGAAATAGAGGAGTAAGACATGAAGGTGGACGAACTTGTTGATCTGATGGAAAGAAAGTAGGAAAGAGGTAAGGATAAATTTGAAGGAAAATTTCCTTTGAAATGTTTTTCTTGCAATAAAGTTGGTCACTTTGCATCTAGATTTCCTACAGGGGTCTCTAAATACAAACCTAAGTTCACTAGGCCAATTTTTGATGATGAGGAATGCTATTATACTAGTGAAGGTTTTTTCGATGATGATCCAACAATAGATGAGATTGGGTTTGTAGCTATAAAGGATGATGAACCTATTCATGAAGAAAATGCCTTAGTGTCACATGTTGAAAGAAAACTTGAATAGATCATTGATAGTGGATTCTCACATCGCATGATTGGTGATAAAGATAATTTTGTTCAGTTAAAAATGCATGATGGTGGATTTGTCAAATTTGGTGATAATACTCCTAAAGTGATTGTTGGAGAAGGATCTATTTCTATAGATGGAAATACTAACATTGATGATGTGTTTCTTGTTGATGGGCTTAAGCATAACTTGTTAATTTTTGGACAACTTATGGATAAAGGTTATCATCTGTAGTTCATAAATGGATCATACACTATTAGAGGAAAAAAGGGAAACTTGATTGCATCAGGAACAAAGACAAGAGGTAATGTATTTCAGTTGAATACCGCATATGAAAGATGTTTTGTTGCTCAAGTTGATGAAAGTTGGCTATGTCATAGAATATTTTTTCATGTGAATTTTGATAACATTGTGAAGGTAAGTAACATCAACACAATTAGGGATTTACCAAGAATTGTGAAGCCCTCTAACTCTATGTGCATAGAATGTGTAATGGGAAAACAAACAAAGGGGAGTTTTTAGAGCAAGTCATTCACTGCCAATGGGAAGCTAGATCTAGTGCATACAAATATTTGTGGTCATACAAGGACTAGATCTTCTTATGGTGAAAGGTACTTCATACTATTTGTTGATGATCATTTCAGAATGATGTGCATTTTTTTTCTTAAAGAAAAACGAGAGGCATTTGAAAAGTTCAAGATCTACAAGGCAAAAGTAGAAAATGAATCAGGTCTGAAGATAAATTTTTTGAGGTTAGACAGAGGAGGAGAGTTTACATCTGTTGCATTTGATTCATACTGAGAAGAACATGATATATACATGCAAACATCTACTCCTAGGACTCCAAAATAGAATGAGATTAAAGAAAGAAGGAACATAACTATACTGGATGTTGTTAGAATGATGATAATTGAAGGAAATATATTGCATGTGCATTGGAGGGAAGAAGTCAATATTGCAGTTTACACATTGAACACGATTTAAACTAGGCAAGGTAATACTAAAACACCTTATGAACTTTGGTTTAGTTATACTCTTATTATGAAATATTTTAGAATCTTTGGTAGAAAATGCTTTATCAAAAGAGATGATGAAGTAGGTAAGTTTGGTTCAAGAAGCGATGAAGGTATATTTCTTGGTTATTCTACAAAAAGTAAAACTTACATATGTTTTAACTTGAGATTGAGGAAGATGGTTGATAACATTAATGTAAGAATTGATGAGAAGTTTCAAGTTCAATAAAGAATCTATGACCAAAAATCAGAAAATTCTATTGAAGCAAAAGAGTTAGTTGAATTTGACAATGGCAGGAATATATGTTTCAGTGAACAATCAGAAGCTCCTAAAACTCCAAGGTATGTACCAAAAAATCATCTTGAAAATCAGATTATTGGTGATAGGAATAAAAACATGTTAACTAGGTCTAAAGCGAGAGAGGAATTATGTTCGATTTCACAAGTGGAACCTAAATCTACTGATGAGGCTTGTAAAGATGAATCATTGGTTAATGCAATGAAAGAAGAACCGGATCAGATTATAAAGAACAAAAATTGGGAACTAGTTCCTAGACCTGGAGGAAATAATGTTATTGGAACTAAATGGGTATTCATAAAAAAAATGAATGAAGAGGGCACAACTATAAGGAAAAAAGAAAGATTGGTCTGTAAAGGCTACTTGCAGTAAGAAGAATAGACTTTGATGAAAATTTTGCACCTATGGCTAGGTTGGAGGTAGTAAGACTATTTCTTGCCTTTGCTTCCTACAAGGACTTCAAGTGTATCAAATGGATGTGAAATCTACATTCTTTAATGATGATCTAGAAGAATGGGTCTACATTGAGCAGCCTAATGGTTATCCCTTGACAAATGAAAAAGACATGGTTTGTCAGTTGAAAAAGGCTTTGTATGGATTGAAGAAAGCTCCTAGAACTTGCTATGCACAACTTGAAAGGTATTTATTACATCTCAATTTCAAGAAAGGCAGTGTAGATAGTAATTTATATTTGAGAACTAGAAAAGATGGAATCTTGATCATAGAAGTATTTGTGGATGATATTATCTTTGGGGGGAATGATGAAATGAATAATACATTTGCTAAAGAAATGAAAGATGAATTTGAAATGTCTATGATTGGTGAAATGAAGTTCTTTCTTGGTTTGCAAATTACATAAAGTAAACATGGCATTTTCATTTCTCAAACCAAGTATTTCAAGGAGCTACTGAAATTTTTTGACATGGAAGATTGTAAACCTATTGGAACACCTATGATTACTAGGTACAAGCTTACAGAAAATGATGAAACTCAAAGTGTCTATAAAAAAATATAGATCCATGATTGGAGGATTATAGCATTTAACGTATACCAGACTAGATATTGCAAATGCAGTTGGAATTGTTGCAAGGTTTCAAGAATATCCAAAATAGACTCACTACATTGTAGTAAAAAAATATTTAGGTAAGAGCACCAGTGGTGACACATTCTTCATTGGAAAGAGGTTAGTCTCTTGGTTAAGCAAGAAGTATTATTGTGTTGCTCAATCTACTGCTGAATTAGAGTATGTGGCCACTACTTTGAATTGTTCACAGGTTGTTTGGATGAAATAGATGCTAAAGGATATTGGAATAAGCTTTAAAGAACTAGTTGTGATTCATTGTGACAATGCAAGCACAATCAATATGTCAAAAAATCATGTTATGCACTCAGACACCAAACATATTTCCATCAAAGATCATTATATGAAAAAGAAATTTGTAGAAAAGGAAGTCAAAGTTGAGTATGTTAGTAGAAAGGAGTAATTAGAAGATAGATTCACTAAACCTTTTCCAAAAGATACATTTGAGTATCTGAGAGGTATGCTTGGGGTGAAAACCCCTCCTGGCGAGAACTAGATGATGCAAGAATGCATCAGTCCAATAGGTATCATAACTATATTATTCACTGGACTTGATGCTTGGATGCACTCCTCAGGAGGAGTGATTGCAAGATATATAACATCACTTATCTAGGTGATTTGACACCTATTTGTAGGCATGAAGATTTGAAAAAGCTACACCTTGTAGTAGTGGGATATTTAGAAGGAAAATTAACCCTTTTTCATTAATGTCAAAGGGGGAGAAATATAAGAAAAACCCTTACTAGTTCAGGGGAAGCTGTGTAGAGGATATTGCGATGGTTGTTGGGTTGATAGTTTTTCTCGTATGTTACCATAAATCCCAAAGAGGGAGATTGTTGGAATCATTTCTTGACATGCATTGTCATTGATGTCAACATATGTTTCAAAAGATTGACTATATCAGATGTTGTTGTAAAAATGGTTAAGATAGGAACATGTAGAATAATTATGGTTGTATGGGCCATGTATGACACGTATAACTCTGTGTGCTTGGATGTGTGTTTCAGAAGGAGTTTAAATCTTATATCTAAGATCACATGAAATAATTTAATCAGAGGAACAATTTACAACAATTTTGGTACAAACTAGTTATAGGAATAGAAACAGAGGTTTGTGGTAGAGTTAGTCTATGAATTTCTATGTTTACTTGGATGCGAGATGGACTCATATTATGCATGTTCAGGTTATGATAGAAAACTCATTAAGGAATAATTTCCCTTATTCCTTGATCATCACGCTCTTGGTGATGGCAATTGTAGCGTGTGACCTTGCGAGGTCTTATTTGGTGCCGACCTATGGGATGTGACATGTTCTACCTTGTGCAAACATAATTTATGGATTATGGAGTATGTTGGCTGAATGATTTTTTTATTTGCTTGTCCAGGATCTTGTGTGTATCTTGACAAGAGTATGTAATCATTTTTATTAGGAAAGTCCAATCTGGTGCAAACCTAACAAATCATTTGTATCTTGTATAAAGGAGTGAAATAAGTGATGCAAAAAATGTGTGGATGGGAAGGTGTGGACAAGAAGGTGTGGATGTGAGGACTGCTGGATGTAGAGTAGACTTTATGATTATTGTACTTCATTGGAACTATTTTAGTAAAGGAGCTGCTGTTAGTCAGTTCATTATTTGTTATCGATATATTTCTATACTTACATTTGGACGAAGGTGGATTTAACCTTCACATTGGGGAAGTTTCTCTGATTGAAGAAAAACTCATCTTATCAACTCCTAACAAGATTGTTGACTCAAATAAAAGAGTCTATCTTTTAACAAGGACTTTGTATTGGTTGTTTATCTGCTCCTAATAGGAAAAGGTCTTGTAACTAAGCTACTTTATTACTAGTGCATTATATTTTGGGTTTCATCCCCACCAGGGTTTTTACCTTCACAGGGTTTCCTCAACAACAATTCTTGGTGTTCTGATCTATGTTACTTTTGAGGTTTTAAATTCACATTTAATGTTTTGATGTGAAAAGATAAGTTTTATATTAAATACATACAATTGATTCACCCCCCTCTCAGTTGTACCTATAGTATGTATATCTCGTGGGCTTTAGATGTCTCACTATACTCAACAAATATCCCACTCTTTCTTGAAGGCTCTAATTTGGATATTTTCTCCTTAGGAATGTGGATGTAGACAAGACAACCAAATATCCTAAGATGGATTATGTCAGGTTTAATCCCATTGAATTCTTCTTTAGGGGCTTTATATATAATAGAGTGAGGATATCTATTTTGGATATAAACAACTATGTAGGAGGCTTCAACCCAAAATGAGGTATGAAGGTTTTGATCATGCATCATAGATTTTGCCGCTTCTACTATGGTTGTATTTTTCCTTTTAGCTACCCCATTTTGTTGAGGGTTATAAGGAACTATGTACTCCCTCTCAATCCCAGTTGAAATACAAAATTCTAAAAAAGTATCAGAGATGTATTCTTCCCCATTATTAGACCTTAAGGTTTTAATTATTTTCCAAAACATGTTTTCAAATAAGGCTTTGAATTCCTTAAATTTTGTTAGAACTTCATTTGATTCTTTACATTTTAGAAAGTAAATCCTTTTTTCCTAGAGTAGTCATCAACAAAAATAATATAATACAAAAATCCTCCTAGAGAGGTCACTGTCATTGGTCCACATA